>VXAD01007343.1:212173-437552 GCA_013399195.1 Dicrurus megarhynchus
GCGCGCTGTCAGCCGGGCCCGCTGCGGGGCTTTGTGTGCGGGAGCGCTGCGCTGACCCCGCCGCGCTCCGGGTGTGGGGCTGCGGTCCGGGCGCGGCCATCGCCCGCCGCCGCGGGTGCCGCGGTGCCCGCAGTGAGCGGCACAATGCGTGGGCTTGGCTCGGTTGTCTCGGGGATGGCTCTGGCTGTTAGGTGGGTACAGGCCTGATTTAACAAAAAAAATATGGCAGACTTGTGCTAGAGTCTGTGAGACTGCAGCAGCTCTGAAAAACCCTTGTTCATGGCACTGGGGCTGACGTTTCATTCAGTAGCTGATGTTTTCCCTTTTGGAGTGATGATACAGAACTAGAGTGAGCACTGAATTTGTGATGTTGATGTCTTAATCGTGAGTGAAATTGCATTCTTGTTTAAAGGTGAGTGGTGATCTGTGCTTCTACGTTGTGCTCTGCATTGTCCATAGGTATAAATGCTGAATGTTCAAGATCAAGATTGCGGGGAAAGGGAGTAAACACAAACTGTCAAGATCCGGAGCGTTTGGCTCATCCTTCGACCTTTATTGACAGGATACCAGCATTATGAAACCTGCTTATTGAACAGTTCGGGAAAAGGGCTGGAATTCCCGCAGCCCGGCATCGTGCTGACAAGCATCTTGGGGAACAATGTTCCCCGGAGCCGGGGTTAGAGAGGCAGGGCACGGAGAGGAATTTATTCCGAGAGATAGCAGCCGCGTGAAAATGTCAGGGGAGGCTGTGGCTGCTCAGGCCATTGCAGGAAAACTCCGCTGGAGGAAGAACTTGCATACGCTCAGAAGGCTCTGGGGAGAGAGACAGGAGTGAAAATGAAATGGGATAAAGGGCTGGGAAGGTGGGTGATGGCAGTGGGATGTGATTTCTAAAGAATCGTTCTTATCCTTCAGCGTTTTTTTTTTTCCTCTGTGTTTCTGGGGAGAACAGAAATGGCTGTAGTGATGCCTCCATGACTTAGCAGTGGTTGTAGGGCTGTGGGGAGGGACGAGGGGCTGGCTCATGTGTCACAACCAGTGCTGGAGAGGCAAGAAAACAGGGAATATTTTGTTACTTCATGCAGTAGCATAAGCGTGGAATTATGAATGTGGAATCAGGGGGCTGGGTTCTGTTCCAGAACCTGCTTTAGGTTTTTCTGTAATGCAGGTTAAGTGCAGCAAATGACACTCACTAAAGCAGGATGCAGCATTTTGGGATAAAATAGGAGCTTGCAGCAGCCATGTGGCAAAAAGCGTTAGAGATGCTGTTTCATCTCTGTGGTGCCACGGATGCTGCAGCCTTTGGAATTGCTCTGTGTCACTGAACCCTGCCTGCACACAGGAGTGGGGCAGAGAGGGGCAAAACCCTCCTGCTGCATGTATGGAGACCAGGATACTGCTGTGTGCAGCTCCAAGAGCCCCTGGGGAGCTACAATGGAGTACAAACCATTTTATGAAAGATGTTTTCTTTTTCCTTCATCATCTATAAAATGGAATGAGTTAAACCCCCTTTATTGGATGGGCCTGGATTGCTCGTTTGCATTACGTCACCTGACTAAGGATTTATTTTTCATGTGGGTCAGTTACAGGATTGAGTATTTGTAGTTGGATTGCCTGCAAAATAATTGTATTTCATTAACGAGGAGTACATGGACGTCTTTTGTGGAACACAGAGGAGAAAGTCTGTTTATGCAGATGTTTGAGGGTCAGACTGTAAAAGTTATTTAGACTGTTAATCTCTATAGGCACCTAAATTCCTTAGTCATTTGATCTGGGCACAAGTGAACAACCAGTACATTAGTTTATCATTGCCCATTAGCCATGAGTCAGCTCCTAAATCCTCCCCAGGCTGGTGTCTGTGGCCACAGGCTTCCTGATTGCCCTTTCCCGGGTCTAGGAATACCTCTGGAAGTGTTGGAGCCTCGGGGGCCGCACAGGTGACCTGACGTCAGGGCAAGGAGCCACCAGCTCCCCTCGGATCTCTCTGGCTCATCGGAGGTTGTGCAGCAGAGCAGTGCAGGCTCTTTCCTGTGGTGCCTGGAAACTCCTGATGAGACCAGGCCTGTGCTCCATGGTAGGAGCTGTGTGGAGCCATAAGGGCTTTCCTGGCATATCAGCTCCAGCCGTGGGCTGCTCCCGTTCCCAGCTGATGGAGCTGGGGAGTTTGCCAGCACGTTGGACCCTTACCTTTGCTGAGGCTCATGGCAGCTTTCCCAAGTGAAACCAGCAGGAATCTGGCCTAGAGGTGTAAAATGTGAAAATCCAGTTGCCTCCTCTTGCTTTAAACCTGAGAAACCATCTCGTGTTGGACTGTTCTGACCAGACACCACTTGTGTGGAGAAGCAAGTGTTGGAGCTGCAGCTCCACACCGAGGGGAGTGTGATCCATTAGGATCTGTGTCCTGCAGAGCCTGGTTTGGAGCCTGCTTCCCCCACTGCTGGGTTCTTTCCCCCCCACCCACATGTGGTTTTCGTTTGTCAGCCTTTTATTATTACTCTTAAAATGATCTGTTGCGAATTTGTTTTTCTAATGAACATGAATACAACGTTGCAGCAGTTACAGCTGGACCTTTGGAGGCTTTTCCTGTAATGAAAAAAGGGTTTCAGAGACATTACATGTTTTTTTTAAAAAACAGAAAGACATAAGAAAAATTCTTCTTATGCCCAGTAGACCCCAATTTATTCAACAGCTTGATCAGAGTAACATAGATCAATTCCATATATTTTTAAGCAGGCAGCTTGTTTTCTATTTTGTCCAACATTATTTCTTTTTCATGTATTGTTAATCCCAGACATGTTTTTTACTGTCCATTCCTCCTTAAAAAAGGCCAGTTTTGCATGGAAAAAGCTTTGATGTGTATTGTTAGGTGAGGGTTGAGTTCATAACAGATTTTATGGCTGGGGGGGCTGTGTCTGGAAGTGTTATTTCTGCTTCCAGTGAAATGTATGTGATTATCAAAAGATATGCACCAATGTATGAAGGTTGTACTCAGGGATTGTGTACATCTTCCTATGGCCAAGGACAGATTAAGGTTGAGGATTATATTGAGCTATTGTTTTTTATCACTGTTAACATTTTTCTCATCATCTTCTCTGCAAGGTTTTTTCTCCTTGAATGGTGATAATTTCAGGATGTTCTTACTTTGTCATGTCTCATCACTTTCCTGCTATTCTCTTGATATATTATTTAATTGTTTAGTATATTTAATCTCCTATTACATTGCACAAACTCATATTTGTTTTTAAGCTGCATGTGTTTTAGCCTACCAGAAATCCCTCTGGTGTGTCACCACTGCCACCAGAGAAACACGTTTATGCTGCTGTGCAGCCACTCCTATTCCGCAATGTGCTGAGTGTCAGAACTTTAAAAAGAGATGGAGAGTTGGTTTGATTTGTTCAGCAGCCCCTCACGTCAAGAGGGCAGTGGGGAGTGAACAAAAGAGGCACTGCATGTGAAGCTCTTGTGGCAGCAGATGCTGACCCACACCTGTTGGATACTGGGAATAGCCTCGCTGGTCATACCAGCCGTGCCCTTGGAACAGGAGTGGTGTGCCATTAACACTCTATCCTGAGAGCTAAAAATACTCTGCCACCAAACTGTTCACAGGTAAATGTTCCAAATTTAGCAGTTTTTCTGTTTACTGGGATCCCAAACATAGGCTGTTCCCTTTTTGGGAGAAGTAGCCAGACCTGAAGTTACACCTGCTGAGCAATTAGCCTGAAATCTGTGAAACATGTTCAGGAGTGATGTTCTTGGATTTGGTCTCCTGGGTTTTGTTCACATGTCCAGAGCTGTGCACAAGAGGAAAGCATTTCTCCTTCTCTCTTTGTGAGAATAGGAAACACAGATGCTTCTGCAAGTCATCAGAGAAGCTGTGGGCTTGCCTTGAAAAGAAAAGTATTTGTATTTTATTTTTAAGACAGGAATAGGGATTGACTGACAGCTCAGTTTGATTGGTGTGACCACTGGGTTTGGTTTCGTTAATCGTGTCTCAATACAGCATGGAATGATTCCTGGAATGGGCAGCTGCCACTCTGCATGAGATGTGGGGTCTGGGAAGAGACGTAGTTGCAGACACAGATCTAGGATGTGATCAAAGAAGAAGAGATGCAGACCTGGAGCCACCCAGTCGTGTCCCACTGCCCACGTGAGCGACTGGCACGGGCTTAATGAGTTTGAAGTAGCCAACTTAATGAACAAAGCATTTATGCTTCATGTGGTCAGTCTCCCTGTAGGAAGTGCTGGAGTGGCTGTTGTGATCCTTCCTGCCCTCAATCCATGGAGCCTCGCACACCTTTAGTTCTAGCTTTTTTTTCAGTTTGCCCCGAGGTTTTGTAAAACAGCATCACATTGAGGTCATGCCTGTGCTAAAATCCCCTGGCCAGGGCTGCAGTGGTGCCTGCAGAGATCAGGGAGGATCATGCCCCACCCTGAAATTGTGGAGTTGGATTTTCCATTTTCCCCCTTCCTTGGAGGCGTCGGTGGCCGGGGCTGGGTGGGAGGTGCTCCGAGGTGACGCAGAGGTTCCTCTCCAAGCCTGGCCCTGACATTTTAAGGTTATACTGATTACCCACTTTATCCCAGGCAGACATTTTTCCCAAGCCAGACCTACAGGCATCTTTGGGAAGTCTTTTATTTTTGCTGTGGGATTCAGCCCCAGTAGTGTCCCAAGAACGTGGTCAAGGCCTTCTACAAGGAATCGTGGGGATTTTCTGCCATCCAGCAGTAATCCAGCTTTTGGTTTTGTAAGTTCCTGCCTTTTGTTCTGAATTAATCCTATTGCTCTGTGGATTGATTTATTACAGAATGACATGGGGTGTGTGCTTTTGGTTCTTACAGGATAAAAGGGAGCCTTGTGTTTGGAAGGGCAAGGAAACTGTGCATGGATCTTGTTCTTCAGGGCATGGTGAGCTCTGGCAGTGTGGGCATAGCCTGGGGTACAGTGGGGCTGATCACTCTGGGGTTGTGCACCAGGACCAAAAGCTGATTTTTCCCACTCATAAAATCAATTTTGCTTAGTGCCTAGACACCACAAATGCTCCAGCTAATTATAGCAAGTGGCTCCTCTGGCTTTTTTGGCTTAGAAGGGAAAAGGTGCTGCCTGCTGTATGTAAACTAATTTAACATAGATACATTTATTTGAACACCCACAGGTTTTGGTTTTGGGCATTCCAGATGTTGGCTTTTGTCAGGAGCTAAACCAATGGTGAGATTATCTTGCCAAGGGCTTTCACTGACTTTTCTCTAAGTAAACAAACATTTAATGAAAATGTTTCAGGGTGATCTGCACCGATCCCTGCAGATGGGGTGGATGGCTCGTGGCTCTGGGGTGCCAGTGGCACACACATTTACAGCAACACTGGAATGCAGCTTGGAGCTAATTTTTGGAAAGGGACTTTGGGCCTAGATCTGCCTTATGGAAGTCTGGTATTTGATACAGGAGGATCATCCAGTAGAGCACCCTTTGCTAGAGCCTGGATCATACAGGAATCCAGCGAGGAAGTCAGGACAGTTCTCCATGACTTAACAGGAATTCCTTGTCATGTAGGATCTAATGTGGGGTAAAGATAACCTGGTTAGTTTAACATTTGCTTTTATAATGTAGAATACTGTGACCTTTTTTGGGCCATAACGCCATGCATAACTCTCTACAATTTCATCATAGTGCAGGATGAATGGATTAATTGCTGCCTTTTTATTTTTAACACTTTTTTAGAGTAATGTATTCTTAAAGCAATTTTTGATGCTTTTAGGAGTCCAGGTCCTGAGCCTGAAAGAAATCTGGTTGATTTTGGTGGGGCTACACTGGTTATCACAAGTTGAAAAATCTGCCTTGCAGTCTTCAAGTTTTCATAAAACAAACACTGGAGCCTGTTGTGTTTTATTCTGTTGGTGTTTTTGGCATCAGAGAAGCTTTTCCTGATTGTTTTCCTCATTTGAAGGCTGATTGTACTGAGTGACCTCTTGCTACCAAAGGGTGGGTCAGTTTATGTGGGAAAGTCTTAGTCAATGTGTCTGGGAGATAAGTGGGACTGCATCCCAACTAGCCTTGTGCGTTAAATACTGGAATGTGCTGGGGATCTGCCAGGAGATTGGAAGCAGGACTCTGCGACAAGCCCAATGCAGTCACACTCTCCCTAAAATAGCACCGTGGATAACAGGAGATCTGCAAAGTTATCACTTACCTCATTTTCGCACAAATTCTTTCCTAAAAATGGATTATTGACTGAGGGTTCAGGCAGGTTTTTTCGGTAATACATTCCATTTGCATTTTGAGAGCAGTCATGTCCCTCTCAAGTCTTACGCTGCAGGTAAGAGGGAAACCACACAAGTCCCAGCACAGGAAAAGCCATTTGTATCATCCTCATCACCTGAATGAGAAATGAGATGGGTTTTACCTCAGTGTAGGTCAGTAGGAGCCTCTTCAGATTCATCTTGAACTATCTGGAAGTGTCAAGGCAGAGATGAATCAGTTCAGCGGCCTCAGACGTGCCTGGGCTGGCTGTGGGTGACAGGATTTTGGCACCAGCCCCTGGATGCAAACAGCCAGTGTTTGGATATTCAAATGAGCAGTGGTTTACCACTGCAGACCGTAGATGGTTTTGTTTAAGGGGAAAAAGGAGCAAATTTGATTTTCGGCCCTGTGTCAAGTTGAGGGAAGAATCTGATTGTGCAGCTTCAGTGGCTGGCATAAGCCAGTTAAACTTAAAACCTGGGGGCCTGAATTAGTTTCTTACGGGAAGAGGATGAGTTGGCTGCTAAATGGGATAGTGTGAGGAAAGCGCGGGGGCGGCCGGGGTGGGAGCAAGGTTGGGAGATCCTGAGTCAGCAGGTGGTGGTTTAGCCCCGGTGAGAGGCTGCGTGAGGCAAGTGTGGATCCAAATAACCATTCCCTGCATGTGTGTTTGCACTGCAGCTCAGTGAAAGGGAAAATAAAAGTGGGATTGGCGGGGAATCGTAAGATTGAGAACAAAAAGCCCGGAGTGCTGTAAGTCGTGACCTTTTAGTGCCTGCAGATTTGAGGACGAGCTGCGCTCTTGGGAAGGCAAATGGATTAGAGGTCATTTGTGGAAAATATCCCTCAGCTTCTGGTGTGCACTGCCAGCCTGGTGTCAGTTCAGCTCCTGAGCCCCACGAGATGTGACTCCCAACAAGCCTGGACCAGGACTGACATCCCTGGCCCTGGCAATTAGATCCACATGGATTGTGCTTGGAGCAGAGCGGTGTCACATCCCCCGTGCTGCTGAGGTTCTCCATGGGGAGGACACTCGCTCAGCAGCAGCTGCCAGGCTCTCTGTTATCCTGCTCCACAGTCCCTCAGGAAGGGAAAGCTGTGGCACTCAGGATGAAGTGGGGCACTGTGGTTGTGCTCCGAGGTTGGCTGGGGAGGAGGATGTGGCGAAGCAGCCCCACCCCTGTGCCCCCGGGGGGATTCCCTGACCCCAGGTGCCCCATTGATCCAGCTTTGCAGCTTCCCAGCACCCGGGTGTTTAAAGGAGCTTTGTTGCTGCTCCAAGGAGGGATGTGATGACATCAAACCCAGGTAAAAGGGAAAAAGAGGTAAAAACCTGCAATCCAATGGAGTTTCACTGAACTCTGCCTTCTCCAGTCTTGCTCACTTTCAGGTTTTGTATCAGGAGGTATAAACATTTCCAGAAATTGCAGTTTATGTAAGAGATGTGAATAATGGCTAATAATAAGTGAAACTGCCATGAGGAGAGGGAAGAGGGGGGAAGTAGGTTATTTTTAGAGATCTATTCTCATTGTATGCTAGACAAACAAGAATAAGGTGACTTTGCATTAAACATGTACCACAAAGAAGTGAAGATATTTTCCCCAGACAAATCCCCGTGGTGCAGTAATGGTCTGTACTATCTGCCAGCTTAGGAATCAGACTCAAAACTGCTTCTTCATTGTTTAGTAAGAAAAGAGGGACCTTCCATGCTCATTTTCATTGCAGTACCGTGATTCTTCTTGCTCTGTGAAGCTTGAGAATGAAGGATCTGAATCCCCACTTGTGCCAAGTTATACAACTACATCCCAGCATGGGATGTTGTGTCCATTTACATCATCACGGTCTGGGGCTTGAGGTTTTAAATCCTCTTCGTAGAGAAATATGCACAAGAACATCTCAGAATCACAGAATTAACTAGGTTGGAAAAGATCTTTGAGATCATTGAGTCCAACCTATATCTGAGATAATTTTGTATTGCTCAGTTATGTCTCAGAACCGTGTTAGAAGTGTAAAGATTGTTAAAAAAGGTGACAAGATCCCAAAATGTTGGAGTCAGGGATGGTGATCCCTCTCCGTGGGCAGGGAGCACACGGCTCTTATCGAGCTGTGTTTTTAGTCTGGGTAATCCTAATCAGGTAGTAAATCCTGAGTGAGATTATGCTGCTGCAGCGAGTGCAGCAAAGATCAGCTGCAGGGCTAGAGGGGGATCTGGAGATGCCTGCCTGGATATTCAAGGAGGCAAGCCAGAACTTTGGAGGCTTTGTAGGATCTTCCTCTGAAGGAGTGGGGAAGAAGCCCAGTGAAGACAAATGATGCCTTGGCTGCAGCAGGGCTGACAGGTGAGGAGCACATGGACATTCCAGGGTGAGGCAGAGCGCTGAGGGATGTTTCTACAGCTGCTGCTGACCAGCAGAAAATAACATGAATCACTTGGGGTTGCAGTGGCACAGCAGAGCTGCTGCAGAGTTCAGAGAGTCCCAAAGTTCCTTGGATTCCTGGCGTGGAGTGATGACCCCCCGCGTCACCTTTAGGGCAGTTTTCTGATCAGAGCATCCACGTTATTCCAGAGTGCCTCTAACAGTGGGACAGCTGTTTGCAGTTTTAACTTCTGGTTGTCATAAGCTGTGGCAGGAATCCAGGGAGCCGTGGAAGAGCCCTGAGCCTGAAATTAATTTTCAGCCAACTCGATTAGATCGGTGTCCGTAGCAGACTTACCACTACAATTTTATGTGTATTTTGGGATAAATGCAGCCCCTTACTGGTATTTAGTAGCTTGCCCATCATATCTAAAGGAGAGCAAGGAGGGCGTGCAGATACATAAAACAAGGGACAAAAAGATCCTTGTATGCATTTTTAATGCTCTGCTTTGTGGCTTGATCAAAACAGTGCAATTTGATGGGGATGATTGTTGAGAAATGGTCACTATGCAGCAGCACAGCTGCTCCATCAGAGGGGAATGAATTCCCAAATTGCATCCCAAGGTTGTTATTAGAGGATTAAAGAGCTGGGCGACTCACCTTGGCTAACTGTCCTGAAACTGTGCTTACGCTCATCATACATATAAATAACTATTATGCAAATATTTCTGGAGCAACAAAGCAGGTTTTGAATTTGTTTTGTGCCTTGCAAATGGCCAAGTCACTTGTCCCAGTGTTCCAAATGATAATCTTGTTTTCTCCAAACACAAAGCACTGAAATTACCTGTGTAGTAATTGGAATATACCACTCAATTCCTCTTTCTCTGAGCTGGCCTCAGCCTACAGTAGCAGACTGGAATGTTTGGTACATAATTTCCTTCCTTGATTAAGTTAAATTTTAAGATTTCCCATTTGGGCTGTCATCAGGAGCAATAAATCTTTGTTCCTTTTAAAAAATCTGTCAGTTCTGGTTTTGACTGACATCACTTGCTGCCTGGATGTGTCTCTGCAGAGAGGAAATTGTCTCAGTTTGTACCAGGAGAGGTGTAGGTTGGATATTAGGGAAAATTTCTCCATGGAAGGGGTTGTCCAGCCCTGGCACAGCTGCCCTGGAGGGATTTAAAAGCCGTGTGGGTGTGGCACTTGGGGACATGGTCAGTGGTGGCCTTATTGGGTTAACAGAGTGGATCAGGAATCAGAGGCTGGATGGATGCTGGGATCTGCCTCTAAGTGCTCGTGGGTTTTGTGCAGATACCTGGTCCTTGAATATTGTACCTCAGGGATCTGTTCCCCAAGAATCACTTGGAAAACGCTTTGCTGCTCCTTGGAGAAGTCTTGGATGTGACTTGCCATAGAGAGCTCCCTGTTCCCTGGGGTGGTGGTTTGGGAATCAGGGTGTTATGATGGGAGGCTCCAAATTAACTGCAACCTATTTTCTTAATAATAATGATGATGATGATACTGTGAAGTACAATTAACAGCTCCTCCATCAGTGGGATGGCCATGTCAGCCTTGCCTGGGGTTTGAATTTCTCCTCCAGGGACTGATGAGGCAATTCCCAGAAGAAGTGACATGTTTGGGGAAATGACATGCCCCTGTGTTTGGTGACTGGCACTTGGCACATTTTCCTAGATTTATTGCTAGGGAAGCCAGGTGTCCTCAGGGACAATGAGGAATTCTCCTGCCTCTGTTGGTATGGAGTTATTTTGCTCTGACCTGTTCCTGATGTTGGCAGGTGGTAGCCATGGGAGCCAGGGGATCCTCCATGGGGTCAGATGGGATGGATTGGAATGGGATTAGCTTCGTGTTTGGAAGTTTGTGTTGTTTAAAAGTTGCATTTTGTGGTGGGGGAATCCAAACAACCCAAACTTTGTGGGCTTCTTCCCAAGTCGCTGGGTTCAGAAGGAAGGCCAGGGGCTGTCTGGTGATGTGAACAATGAGGGGGAGGAGGCTTTGTAATTTGAGTGTTGCAGCAAACAGAAACCCAGCAAAGGCCAGAAGAAATGCAGCTGAGGGAATTTTTTTACAAGCCTATGGTTAATTTTAGCTGGGAGTTTGGGATGTAGGTATTTTTAATGGCTTTTAATTTCAAGGGCTGCTGAGGGGTGGGGAAGAAAGGATGTTGTGTGTGTGTGCTGACCTCCCAGCCCTGGTTTTAGCTGTGACACCTGGCTGGGTTTAGCAGCTGGATGTTGGAAAGCTTTCATAATTAGTATTTTAATGCTTTTGTGCACAGTGGTTTCTGTTGGAGGCTATGGTAAGTATCCTCAGCCCTGTTTCTGTGCAGAATTCAAAATGACACGGGAAGCACAAGCCTTTGCACAGAGCTGTGTCACAATCTCCTCTTTGCTTGCCTCTCCCTATTACAGTGCTATGATTGTGAGGCATCCATAAAGCCAGTGCTTTGCTAAAAATAGGCCATTCCTCTTGCAAATGCTATTACAATTCTGATATTCAAATATTAAACCTTCTCTGCAGTGTTAAAAATAGCTGTGAACAGAGAAATCCTTTCCTTATTCTTAGCTGAGAGGTTGAATATTGAGCGAGTCAAGGGTTGGCTGCTGCGGCTGGAGCTGTGTGGGAGTTGAGCCGAGGCTTCTTCACCCCTGTTTCTTCACCCCTCATCTGCTGTTGTTGTTGCTGAACACAGAGGATGAGTGGGTGGGAGAGAGAAACGAGCAGGAAGTGGATCAAAAGAAAATGAGGAGTAGCCAAAATGAAATGGAGGAAACAAGAGTGGAAGCAAAGCGAGAAGAAAAATCTGGATTTAAGGTAGAAAACTGCATTGAGAGTGTTTCATCAGAACAAGGTTCCAATCCCAATGGCTGCCAGACAGGGATTTGGGGAGCAGCTGGCAGGGGGTGTGAGGCAGACCTGCCTCTCTCCCAGGGCTGTGGGTTCAACCCTCCGTGTCTGTGGCAGGAGCACTGAAAATTGCAGCGAGCCACTAATTGCCTTTGGGAGGCCACTTACAAGGGTGGGAGCATCCCGAGGATTGAGCTCAGTGGGAAGATCAAGGGCTTGGCAAGTTGGGGTGTGTGCTCCAAGTGCTGATATCCTCAGCCTACACACTCCAAGAATGCACAAATTGAAAGGCACATGTTTATTTTTCTCCCCCTTCCAATGCTCTTGTGCATTAACTAATGCAAAATTTAATAATAAAATACCATTTCAGCAAAATAATTTCCTTCCATTTGCCATCAACAAAAGATGTATTGGAAAAGAGAATTTCCTCTAGGGTGAAATAAAGGACAAGCAAACAGAAATGACCGTTGTAGATTTAATGGGGAAAAAATGGATTTATCGTGTGGCTTGAAAGTCATCTTAACGATATGAGGCAAGGAAGGAACCAAACAATGCCCACCTTTTATCATGGAAATGAAGGCCAAAAAGGCTTTCAGCAAACACTGTTTTAGCCAAAAAAAAAAGGGTGAAGGAAAATCTAATTTGACCGTATAATCCTGTTGGTCCAGGTGAGTGATGGCAGGACTGCTCTCTTTGCCTTTGAAGTTCCAAGGGAAAGGAGATCCTTTTTCCCTTTCTGTAGGGAGGAGACCAGCACTAACATTTATCAGCTTAAGTTGGGTTCAACCAGTTGTGTTCAGCTGGAAACCCCTCTAATGGTCATCCATCACTGCTGGAGTCTTCTTGGGAGACAATCCTGGAGCAGGTGGATCCCACAGGGCGAAACCAGAACGCTTTTTGTCTCTGACAGTATTATCCGTGGCCTACCGGGCTTGTCCTGGATTTCCCCCAGCAGGAATGCCATTTTGGCTGTGGGAACATGTACTGCCAGAGGGCTGGCAGTGAGGGAAGAGCTTGATAAATCTCTGTGTCGTCGCTGTGTCTGGAATCACTTTGGGATCGCAGCACTTCAACGCCCTAACGCTCCCTCTCTGTGCCTGGCAGCTGCCTTTGGAGGTCTTCCCTCCTTAAGGAGGTGCTCCAAGATAGGGAAGGTCCCTGTGTGTTCTCCTACCTCTCCTGGCACTCAGGCACCTCCCTCTGGTCATGAAGCCCAAGTCTTGGAAACACAAAATGGCACAAATTTCCGTCACAAATGAAACACCCGGAAAAAACCCATGCTATGGAGAGGGCATGGCATGGCTGGTCACACACCAGGATTCAGTCCTGGTTTGCAGTGGCCTCTGCCTGCTGGTCAGGGTCTCTCAATTAGCCAGTGATTTTTCCCTTGTCCAGGTCGCCTGTTGCTGTAAGTGGAGCCAGAATTCCTGGCTTTAGATTTGTATCGGGTCCCTCAGGTGTGGTGCTTGTGCCTGTTGCCACACCAAAGGCAGCTGCCTTACCTCAGATCTGCAAGAAATGAGTTTATTAGTTCCCCTTCCTTTAGCAATCCAGGGAGAATTGGGTGGCTTGTCTTTGGAAGGCAACACTGACGTGGTGAAATGTCCATGTGTGCTGTGCAGGGAGCTGCCCTGCAGGCCACCAGTGTCCCCCTAATGTCTTTACCTGAGTCCTATTAACCACTTTACATACAGAGATGTTGACGCACTTCTCACACCATGTTGGTGCTTGGGTGAGCAGTTAAGTGCATTATTTTAATTCAGTAACATCCTGGAGGGATTAAATTCCTCAAACTGGCATTGTTTTCTGGCCAGAGCACGCTCACAGGAGATAACAGAGGCTGCCAGGCCTCCCAAGTAAGTCAATTTTTATTCTTCTCTGTTACATTTGAGTTATGGATAAAGATGGGTGAGCGGTGTCAGCTCTGGATAGTCCAGGTGTGCAGGTTGTGCATTTCCATGGCTGTAATGGCACTGCCCACTGGTGTCAGTGATCCCGATGCTTTCTGCTAGGTGCCACCTTCACCTTTCTGTCTGGCATCCCCACATCTTTTGTCTCCTTCAGTTTTATTCAGTTATTTTCATTTTCAAATCACAGTGTCCTCATGAGCCTGCCAGCCCGTGCCCAGGTTGCTGCAGCCATGTCTTGGGTTTTCTCAGATGACTTTTGGAGGGTATGAAAGTAAAAGTATCTGGAATAGCTTAAGGGACCTTGGCCTCAGTGCTTATTTTTCATTGACAAAATACAGACCAGCTTTGGAAAGGTGAGCAAAATTGAAAGTTATGTCAAGAAGAATGCTGAACATTGCTCTGGAAGGGAAAGAAAAAGAAGTTGTTTAGACTTATGGCTGGCTGTTCTCAGGAGGGCTGAGTTGCAGATCCCTTGTCCTCAACTTGCTCATAAACCATCCTTGATTAATTTAGTAGCAGATCCAAGTGGGGGGAAGGAGAGGGAGCTGTGCTAGTCTTGATGAAAGAAAATCTGCCCGAGGAGCAGGCGAATCCAAGTTGTAATTCCTGCAGAGCTTCAAACATGGCCCTAATTTTGCTGATGCAGAACCTCTTTTCTCCTAATCTTGGCATGGGTACCTGCAGGCAAATTTGTCCATGTCTTCATTTGTCAGAGTACAGCAGTGAGGGCTGAGGTAGGGACCAGAATTCCCAGGACACAGACTGGGAGAGCCTCCCTGGGAGTAGGATGTGGGCTCACGTGTGCTCAGGTGCCCTGTGACCTGGGGAAAAAGCCCTAAAATGGGGAAAAAAAAGAGGCCAGACAAAGCCCTACAGCAGCATTCCCGGGGCTAGAGAATTCCTGTGAGCACCTGCTGCTCTCAGGGCTCCTCCCAAGATGTTTTGTGGTGTGTCCACTTTCCTGTTTCACTTGCACTGAATTAAATGGACTGATGGGTGTGATTTCTTCTTTCTTGGTTGAAATTTTTGTGGGTATTCCCTGGACTTGCAGAGCAGATGATGACTCTGTGTTCCCTCCTCCGACCCTATGAGCCTTCCCAAAGCCTGGACAGGGTGAGGCATTCCAAAATCCCTGTGTTAGAGACACAGCTGCTGTAGGCTGACTGTTCGGGATAATGAAAGGAGGGAGATCAGAGTTTTGCCTCAGGCTTGGAGCATTGGAGACCCAATTAATTTTGATGGGAGTTGTTGGTGTCCAACACCTGTGAAAATGAAGCTTCCAGCATTATGCTGCAGGTAAGGAAGTGGCTCTCTGGGTTGGGATCTCGGTGCTGTTTTGTCTCAAATGAGACCTAGAAAGTTACAGGCATTGTTACTTCGGGAGTAAAACGTTGCTTTTGGTATTTTCTGCCAGTTTTGTTGCTAGAGGGAGTGATGGTGAGGCTAAATTTGAACCCCCTCAGTAGAAGTGGTTAATTAATGTGTTGTTTGAGCTCACTCAGAGTCACAAATCAGTAGGGAAAGGTTTAACATCAGAGAGGTAAAGTGAAAATGTGAGTAACCATTTCCCCAAACCCACAGTCTGTCCCCTTGCTGGTTTATTTATTCCCCTGCACAACCGGCTCTCCTGTCGGACACTGGAGAGCGGCTGTTCTATTTTAGCTGATAATTTGTCTGTGGTTGGGTTACTCCTGACTGACACTTCCACACAGGAGCCCAGACCCTCCCCCTGTGCCGGTGGGAGATGAGGTCATGGATGCCTGCTTCGGCCTGGGAGGAGGCTGTGAGTAAGGAGTCATTTTTGTCCTGTGAAATGCCAGCCCTGGTGCCTGGCTGGGTCCGTCTCGGAGGGGAGGCGGGAGCTGGCAGCCCTTGCTCTGCACAGAATGTCTGAGGCTCTCCATAATTTCCTGCTCTCCAGATCCCCCTCCTGCCTGGAACCCACGCCCTGCTTTGTTCTGTGTTTGGCCAGCTTGGAGAGGTGCCTTGCTGTGCCGCAGCTCTCAGGACAACAAACCCACCGAGTCTCAGCGTGCTCCAGGCTGTGGAATTCCAATGCTGGATGGGGCTGGGGTGGTGTCAGTAGGTGCCAGAAACACTGATCCCGAGGGATACGGAGCTCCAGGGAAAATGGCCTGGTTTAAATCAGTGTTCAGTGTTGCTGTTCCTGCCATATGGGTGGGCTCCTGGCATTAACTTAGGCTTGAATGGTTAAATCTTGGGCTTCACCAGGATCCCGGAATTATCCAATGGCAGCCACTGGGGAAGGGAGCAGAGGATTACAGAGGAAGGTGCCTTCCTTGTGATGCTTGAGATTTTCAGCAGCCATCAGGAATTCAGAGGTTTTATTTTAAATCAGGGTTTCTATTCATCTTTCAGCTAATTTCACTAAGTTCACAGCTTCTGGAACAGTGTAGCACTGGTAATTTTGCTGCTTATATGCACTTTATATCAAAATACATCACAATAGGCTCTGAAAAGTGCAGCAGAATTGAGTTGCAAAACAATCCCTGTGTTGTTGTACAGAACCTATGGTAACTTTGAATGGTATGAAGTTTTAATAGGCATTAAATCTTCGTAAAATACGCAGTACAACTCCTGTGTATCTGCAATTAATAAGTAATTCAGCCGTGCCAAAGTCAAGCAAGCACAAATCCCCTTTATACCACACTGTACCATCTGTCTAATCTATTTGTGTCAAATATGGCTTGTTTGGGTCTGTCCTTCCACAGGCTGTTCCGGTAGATTAAATTAAAATTTCCAGTCAGGGAAATACTTTTCTCTTGATGTTTCTAGCTCAGGTAACAAACATGGGTTTGGTGCTAGTTTTTGTAATGTATTTGGTAAAAAAGTATGTGGTAGTCAGCACAAATATCTTTTTGTCATGGTTGACCAGAGGGATTTTACAGCTCCAGCACCTTTCCAGCAGTTCCTGTGGAAGAGCTGAGGGAAGGGATCGTCCTTCAGGCACTTGAAGGGTGACAAGCACCGAAGTGGATCCTGTAGATTGATCTATTGCCCAGAGCTTGTTTTCTGTTTGCTCTCTGCTGCTCTGGGAAGGCTCTGTTTGCCTGGAACTTGCATTAGGATGGTGGAATGTCAGAAAGGAATATTGAAAAGGACTTGGTTTCCTTTCTGCTCCGTTGTGCCAGTCTGTGTGAGCTGGAAGTGCTGCGGGAGTGCAAGGAACAGCATTGCAGTGGGGCAAAAATAAACCCTGGGATTTGCAGGTAACCTTTTCTTTTGATGCTTTTCCAAAACTGGTGCAGTGCCCTGTGTCCTTGTGGATTACAGAGGTTGCTGCACTGGGAGCTGCTGTTGGAGAGAAGGAAGCTCCTTTTGGAGCAGAGCTGGGGCCCGTGAGCATGGATGTGTAACTTGGGTTGTGGCCACTTGGGTTTTACTCCCTCTTCTGCACAGGGGATGCCCGGTTTTGGAGAATAGGGCCATTTGCAGGGTCCAGAGATCCTTGAGGGGCTCCAGGGCTCACAGGAGGGATGCTCGGGGGGAGCGGGGCTTGTGCATCCTTGTGGTTCCCAGGTTCTGATGGAAAAGGCTCAACTCTGCTGCTCCTGCTCTGCCTCTGAGTGTGTCTGCACACCAGGCTCCGGTGGGTGCCAGCCCACTCCTACGGCTTGGGAATGGGAGGTTTCTCTCTGGGGCTGCTGTTAAAGCAGCACAGACACAGCCTGCATCCATCATTACCCTCTGGAGAGAACCAGAGCTCAGAGCTTTTCCTGAGATGCCTGCTTGGAACAAGAACAATCTAAAAATTCTGCATTTTTACTTATTCAGTTGCATTACCTCGCTCTGCTGCTCACCACCTCCCCTCAGCCTCACTCAGGTTATTTTTTGTCTCCAACCTTCACTTGCACATGCTTTACAGGGAGAGATCCCTGGTCTCCAGAGAGCCGAGCCTGCTGTGCAGTGCCATGTGAAGGGAAAGCCAACTCCAGCCATTCAGGAATTAAAATGGCCGAGTCGGAGTGTGGTGAGTGTTAAGATGGAGTCAGCCAAGCAGATCGTTCTAGAAATTACAGGGGGTGATTTTGCTGTCCCTGGTGAAGTTATGAGGCTTCCCCCCCCTGTGTGTTGTTTTGGCATTGATGGCATCACTAATAGAGATGTTTTATTTAAAATCCCACCTTCGGTGCTTCTGTTCAGCTGCACGTGGTGCTGGAGTAGGAACCAACAGCAGGATGGATCCTCTGGAAGAGAAAGGGCAAAGCCATGCTCCAAGGTCTGCTTTAACCTCTTGCTGCCAGCGCCTGGCTTTCCATGGAGAATATCATAATTGAAAAGCTGGCATAGTGTAATCCTGAGGTTTATATTAAAGCCTCTTACGGGTGCATCACGCATTTCCAAACACTCCCATTAATATATTCTCTTTGAGAAATGCTCTGATCCAGGCGTTCTCTGGGTTTACCATTCCAAATGAGGATGCTTTAATTACTGGTGACCTGATTTGAATATGGGCTGGACTGAAAATATTGATTGTAGCCCATTGGACTGGTTATGCCTTTGCTTTATTCCTAGAGCAGCCACCATCCTCGCTCAAATCTGTGTGTTGAGGTCCTGTCTCATCCCAATTCCCATCACAAAGGGACTCAGCACTGACCTGATCCTTTCAGTTAAAAGTTCCATTGTGCTTTTACAGCTCATTCCTCGCTTTCACGGGGGTTCTGCAGTCTGGCGCGTGGGTGGAAGCCGTGGAGGGGATGGTGCTCAGGGCTCCAGTGGGCATCTGGTCCCATCCCAGGCGTGTGTGAGGTCTGGGAGCTGCAGTGGGGCTGCACTTTCCCCATGGAACTGTTACGCTGCATTTTTGGTAAGGAGGGGAGCTGGGCTTCCTCCAGATCCATGGCAGCTATGAGGGGGAGATCAAAGCACAGCTGGTTGGGAGCAGGGAGAGCATCCAACCACAAATAATTGTTCCAGCTTGAAATGCCAAGTGACAGTGAATGGCATTTGGAACAAGTGCTGGGGTGGGTCTGCTCAAATCTGTTCCTGGTAGGGGTCAGAGAATTACAGAACTGGTCCCACTTCATTTAAAGCCAGGGTTGGTTTTGAAATCCTTGAAAAAACCCAACTTTTCTGGTTGGTTTTGATTTTTCTGCTCTGTGCTCTCTTTGAGAGCTTGGAGACTTTGTTTTTGCCTTGAAAGTGAAACAAGGCTCAGGATTTCCCCCGGGAAGCAGAGCTTTTAGAGGCTGAAAAGGCGGCGGGGAGCTTTCTCCTCCGGAGGTTTGTCCTCGCCCAAGATGGCTGTCAGGAGGGATGTGTGGGAGAAAGGAAAAGCAGGAAGATCTGGAGAGCTGCCAAGCATTTAAAAGGGCTGTGTAGTAAACAGTCATTAGGTGGAAAATGATCAGGATTAGCGCTTTCTAAGTGGCTCCAGGGCTGCTCTGGGTTTTGTTGGGTAGGTTTTTTTTTTTTACTGTAAATCTGCAGGTGTAAATCTGAAATTTGCGAGAATCTGAGCTTTTTAAAAGTAAAAGCTAAAGAAGGTTCTACCACTTGTTTGCGAGCATTCCTTCATGACCATATCACCCCTGTTGTACTTATTCTCACTAGGTAATGTTTTAATTCTTATTAAATTAAAGAATCATTTAGGTACATGAAATAAGATAATATTGACATAAGGCCCAATCTGCTCAGGATCCAAGGCAAGTGATCATGGCAAGTGAAGGATGTGTCTTTCTTCCTGTATGGGAATTACTTCATGTATCTCCATAACCCAAGACAATTCCAGACCTTAGTCTTTGGTAATTCAGGGAAAGGTGGAGGTTTTCCATAGGAAGCCCTGAATGCAGGGAGCGTGGCTCAAGAAACCAGAGACATCGGGCAGTTGTGTTTTCGTGGCAGGTGTTGGCTCGGTGGCCGTGGCAGAACATGGTGTGAAATGGAGCTTTTCCTTACTTTTCTCTACTCCTCTACTTGTCCTTTCCTAATGGTGCTTTTTGCTGTCTGAATTCCCTTCAGGAAGGGGCGGTGGACACACCCCACCCGTGTGCTCTCTTCAATGTCTCTTTACCCATGTTCGTTGTAGAGGCTGTAGTCATCTTGTACGAACTCATGTAAACAGGAATTGTAATACATTTGAAAACTTTTTTTGAGCTAAAAGTACAATTGTGACTGATAAAGTCGATTTCAGAGCTGTGGGAAGAACGTGATCTCCATAGATTTGTTTCCAACCCTCCAAATTTACCAGACTGACTATTTTTCAGATGGGAACTGAGTGTCTAAAGCTGTAATGAGGTCCTGACCTTTATAGGATCTGTGCTGTGTAAGTCACATCGTCAGGAAGGATGAAATCATTTTTCAGGAAGAATTTATCAGCAGCTCTGGCTTGTGGGAAAGGTGAAGAGCAATGTCAGGTTATCCAGCCAAATTGAGGTGTGCCTTGGGTGGGGAGGGAGGGAGCCTGAGTGCTTCTTGATGGGTGCCAGAGCAGAAGCTCAGTGGTCCCACACGCTGGTTTGCAGAGATACAACCTTTTTTGGTGATTTATCCTCCTTTATAAATGCTTGGAAAAACAATTTCTGAGTGAAATGCGCCTTGTTTTGCCATTTTGTGCTGGTGGAAAGAAATCATTCCTGATGTAATTTGAAATGGCAAAACCATTACAGGTCAGTTATGAAAAATGCCAGTGACTTCCTTGTGTTTTCACTTTCACAGTGTTTGCTGTCAGCTGCAGAGCTTTGCACATTTCAAATATTTTGCAGAATTCATTTAATGGACCAAGGTTCAGAAATGTGGATGGGACTGGGGTACTTCTGCAGGCAGCTTAACCTGAGTGAGGTTTGGGCTCTGTGCACTGGGCAAGCAGCAGTCCCCAAAAATGCTGAGCAGATGTTGTTTGCCAGAAGATAGGAAAAAAGGTGAAAATTATCAGGTACTTTGAAAGCTGAGAGATTTAATAATGGATTATAACTGCTGGGGACTTGACTTGGTATGTCAGGTATATTTTCTGGGCTATGAAGTAAGAATGAAATTGTCTGATTGCATTTGAAAGTTGCTGGGTAATGAAAACAACAGCCAAGATCGTATTTAAATACAAAATTAATATCAAGTGGCATTTATGGAACTCTGAGGAGAGATTGTTACTGAGAGGAGACAAGTGGAGATCAAAACTTATTGGTTTTTGAAGGAGGAATTCTGGAATATTCTTCCAGGATAGCACACATAGTTATCTTATTAAAAACTCCAAAGGCAAACAGGTGATAGAAACAATCTGTAAGATCCTGTCCAGCGGGGAGAGCTCCATAAATCTTCAACATCTGTACCCAATTACTGAGCTTCTCGGGGCTTTTTTTTTTCCTGTAGTGCACATTTCTCACTATGAACTAATAGTACATAATAATAAAGTGCTGGCTGTCTGCCAGCACAAACAGGGCTGTGGCGAACTTTCCAAGTGTTTGTGGAAGTAGAAAAGCAGTGCAGCTGTTGGGCTGGGGCTGTGCCAGCTGAGGATCCATTTCCCAGACAAAAACCTCAGATCAGAACGAAACAAGAATCAGATATTTTACATATCACTGCCTGATGCAGGTTTATCCTCGGTGCTGCGATGGTGGGGTTTGTGGGCAGGTTTTGGGCTTTGCACCTGCAGTCATCACTCGGCTCCAGTGCATTTCCTAGTGGTTCTTCCTGTTCCAAGAGAAAGGTTGGAGCTCTTGGTGTGACAAGGCTTGGTACAATTTCCCTGGGAGGTCAATGCAAAGGACCATAAAGCTTTTGGACCCTGGGGCTGTTGTTTTGTCCCTGTTCCGTTCCCCTTCCCACGGGTTCTGTGCAGGCCAGGCCATGTTTACGTGTGGCCAGAAGCTGTTTGGATCCAAGTGCCAGTAACAATAGTTGGGTGCTTTGAAGGAGCCAATGTCATTGGTGTGTTTATTTGCCTGTTTTACTTGGAGAATCCAGAGCTGTGAATAACACGCGCTTCAGAGGACGGCTCCTCGTGCTCTGGGCTCCTCTCGTGGCCCCAGGGAGCTGAGGAGCCCTTCTCCTGGCCCTGGCTCCTGGAAAAGGCCTTTGGCTGGCTGTGTAGCCAAGGTCCAGGCTGGAGGAATCAGGGCTGGCCAGGGCTTGTGTCCTGGCTGGACTCACTGGGAGTAACATCTTGGGGATGGTGGACAAGACAGCACTCCAAGGATTAGCAAAGTGACATAGAAAACCTGGAAAGAGTCATCACTGTATCATATATGAAATGATAAATATCCCTTATCTCACATGAATCAGCAAACAAGGATGTGCACTAAAATATTTATAAAAAGAAAAAAAAAGACTCAACCATAGTGGAAACATCAAAGAACTAGAATACTGACCCGAGTTATTTAAGATGTGGCTTTTTTGGGCTTTTGCTTCCCATCTATCATCTTATTTCCCAGGGTTTTACATTCTGGCCCATGTGCTTTCTCCTCCCAGGATGCATCTCAAATTGTTTGCTCACAAATGCTCTGAATAACAAATTGACTTAATTTAGATGGCATTAAGGCTCTTTAACCCATCTCAAAGGGCAGGGAGGCACTGAGGACCTACAGGCATGCATTTAAATGAAGGCAATAATGACATAGATTTCTTTTCCTTGCCTGACTATTTTATCTATGCATCAGATGAAAGTTGGAGGGGAAAGGTTTCTGTTAGTCTTGTCGGGAGTTGGCCAAAAAAAATGTGAAGAATGTAGAAAGGAATTAACAGCTGGTGTCCATTTAAAACTTCCATGTGGGCAAATGCAGGCAGCCTCCTTAGTTTTTACCTGTTGTCTTCCTCTGGTCAGTGCCCACTGACCCACTAAAGGTTTAGTTTAGAAGCCAGGAGACCAGTTTGGATGTGGTGCTCTTGATTCCCCTGCCGAGAAGCGGATGATATGTGTTGTGTGTCCCCTGGGGAGGATGAGACACATTTCCTGCTCTTTGGGAACCAGTGGCTCAAGCTGTGCTTGGTTACTTGAACCAGGAATCTTCTTGGCCTGGTGGAATCGTGCCTTACACTGTCTGACTTGGTGATTTACTTGTGTGCCATCTGATATTTCCCTCTTCTGGGGGAAGGATCCTTTTCCAGACAGCTTTCAGCCATGTTTCTGGTTTAGCCTAGCCAAAGATATGCACTGCTGCTGCTGCTGCTGTAGGCTGTGCTGATTTGCAGAGCAATTCTTAACATCCCTGTTTCAAGTGGGTATTTAGTATTAAACTGCTCCATTTCTCAGTTCACCTCCCAACCAGTTCCTAATCCAGAGAAATGCTGGCGTTCCCTCACCCACAGTCAAGAACTGTCTTCATCTCCCCAAAACAAAAGTTGCCCCATTCTGTTGGTTATTCTGGGTTTATTTTCATTCAAGAGAGAACAGTTAGAATCCGTATGGTACCTGTAACATGTTCCAGTGCAAGAGACAAAGCTTTGCGTGATCCTGGCTGTGACTTGGGCTCCAGCACCTGAAGGAGGTGCTTGTTCTGGAGCAGGCTTTGGTGTGCCTCCTGTGGGACCACCACACTGTCCAAATCCGAGTTTTTTTTAAAATTCTTCTTTCCTAGGCCAGGTCTTTGTCCAGACCTCATGAGCTGATTGAGCATCTCTGGCTATAGCAGAGCTCGCTCAGCAAGGGAGGTCTCGGGAAGCTCTGGTACCTGGAGCCAGTACCTGTGTGGGAGCAGGTGGATCATCTCGGCACTGCTGTGGGGTAATTAGTGCTGTCTCGTGTTTCCTCTTAATGGGAGCCTCTGGGTGTCTGGGCTCGAGGCTGCTCCTTGCTGGGTTGGTGCTGGAGCTGCTGAAACCAGCTGTTGCTTCAGCTCTGTTGCCTCATGGAGGGTGTCAGCAAATCCTTCCCCATTCCTGCCCCCAGATCTGGTTTTTGTTGTTTGTTTGTTTGTTTGTTTGTTTGCTAATTCCAAACCTGCCGACTGCGTAGCAGGTTATTTCTTCCAGGCTGGCCCTTTAAACTGCTTCTCTGCTCTGCCTGCCTGTGAAGTATCACTAATAAACAGAGTCCAGAACAAAAGCCTCCACAACAAAACATCCTTTTCTCCCTGGGCGTCTCCCTGGGTGCGGTTTCCCACCGCTGCTCTGCAGTTTGGGGGCAGAGCCAAAGCAGCTCAGTCTCATTCTTCCTCCCTGGAAGTTGTCACCAGGCAGCCTACCCCGACCAGCAGCTCCGAGGAGGGAGGAGGTGCCTGTGCACAGTCTGTCCTCGATCTCTCCTCCTTGCCTGGGCGTGATGGAGCCTTTCCCCGCTCTTACATAAACCCCTCCAACACGGAGGAGGTTTGCCTAGGCGTAGATCAGCGTAGCTTGACATTACTCCCTGGTTTTGTGCCCTGTCCCTCAGGGACGCTCCAGGATTGCCAAGCCGTGAGTGTGCTCAGCCTCCCACGGCCGCATCTCGTTCTGGCTGCGCCTCAGCTCAGCACTGCGGCATGACCCAGGTGGGCGTCGCAGCCTCCTCCCTGTGGGAAGGAAACGGGAGCTCGCAGGGATGCCGGGAAGGGAAGATGGGCAGAGGCTCTGGCTCACTCCCACTCATCCACAGGTTGAACGTCTGTTGATTGGGCTGGGGCCTTTTGGAAGGGTGGGGTGTGGAAGTGGAGGGGGAAAATAGAAGGGCAGGGGAGACAGCAGCTGGCTGGCTGGTAAGCCAGGCCTGTTTACTTGGCAGCCCTCCTCCTGTAAGGAGGTCAGAGCTATCGCATCTCGGCTCCGGAGACGGACTGCGGGAGCAGGAATGTGCTCCGGATGGAAGTGTGTCAGTGCCTGGAGTCAGCTCTGTAGCAAGGGCAGGCTTGGAGATGTTCTCCTTCTAAATGTAATCCAGGGCCATGGCTTCTGTGTGAGACCCTCTGGGTAAGGGTGGAAAGTGGGGCAGAAACTTCAGTCCCAGACCCATGGCACAGCACCTCCGCTCCCCCTCCCACCCCCAGAAACTTGGCTGTGGCTCTTTTCACTGGAATTAATACAACAGATGTAAACTGATACTGATAAATTATGTGGTCACACAGAAGCAATTGCAGCATTTCTTGAATGACCTGGTGATGTCTGAGTTATCCATTTTTTCCTGAGGAAAGTTTCCTTGTAGGTTGCAAACTGAGGCGCTGCCTCCATGATGCTCCTCAGCCGGGTGCCACCTGGCACTGCCAGTTTGCTGTCCAAGTAAACAGTGATGTCACCGAGGGCATTCAGGTTGCCTGGCACTTCCTGCCAAGTGAGGGTCATGGCCAGGGTCAAGATGTGAAGCTTTTCCTGCACCGACAGCGGGGCTCTCATCCGAAGGAGAGCCAACTGTCTGGCAGGCCGGAGGCAGCGGGAGCGTCTCCGCTTTCAGTCCTTCCCTGACACACAGCGGGTTCCCAAAGCTCAGAGCTCTGTTTCTTGTAAGCTGGGTCATGAGAGAGTGGAGACCATAAAATGGGAAACTCCTTTCTGAGGGCACCTGGTTTTTATTGGAACTCTGCTCTGTCTGAGCACTTGAAAAATACTAAAAAAGAGGTTTTTGTTTTGTTCCTGAAGGAAAAGGTAAATACCACTGTAGACAATTGTCCTGTATTTTCACTTTTTTTTTGGTGAAGGTCAACCCACAGATAGCTTCTAGAACAGGGTGATACTAAATATTGTCCTTTAAATGCTCAGTGACTGTGGCAGGGATTTCTTTGGGTAATTACTTTGGAAATTTGTTAATAAGTAGTGAAATAAATCAGTTTTCCTTCCTGCCAGACAAGTTGTCCCTGGTTCCTCCACCAGTCCATCCACGAGTACTTAGAAGTGTTTGGAAAGTGGATCTTTGCCTTGCTCCGTGATCAAGATGGCGAAGGGTGAAATGCAGAGGCTTCCAACAGCTTTACAAGGTGGTTTGGTGAAACAAGGTCCCATCTCCACGGCAGGTCTCTCTGAAGACTCCTGGTGTCCTCCATGGTAGCTGTGAAACAGCTGAGTCGTGCTAAAGCTGAGGGGTGGATCAGAGTAAAGGTTATCTTGAGTGAGAGCCTACGTCAGAAAAGTCCTTCCGGTAGTTCCAGAAGGGACTCAGCTGACCTGGAGCCTTTTTGATTCCAGCTCCAGTTCATTTCCTCTTGTGGATTTCATTTGGGTCACAACCCAGAGCACCCTTTGTGGTAGATACAGACAACACATTGTTAATCCTACTCAGATTTTTGATCACTTTATATTGATTCACCAGCATCAGAACACTTTTGCTATTACTTTCTTTTCTTTATCAAAAAGTTCGGGCAATTCCGTGGTCAAAATTTCCTCTCTAAGAATTTATAGTGAAATAAGGGCATGGGCTGTAAGAGCTGAAGGGCTCTTGGCCTGGTGACAGTCGTATTCTTCAGAAAAAGGAGTGGCATGCCAGCTGCTGACCCCACAGATCAGAGCACACAGGTGTGCCAGCACGTATTGGTTGACTTGTAAAGCCCTCACAACATTCAGGATGCTATTCCAGTCCCAACCAGAACATAATCCCTGGCTTTGCTGCTCATTCCTCACTTTTCAAAGTGACCAGCTGCGTTTGCACCAGAACAAGTCTGGGAAGTCTGAAGAGCAGGTTCAATTAAAACACATGAGCTGGCACATGAATTGAACATCTTCCCTTGGCCTAAGCTTTGGAAAAGGCACCTTCTGATGGAAGGGTTACCCTTCTCAGAAATGCAGCTCTTTCTGAAAATGGGTGGGAAATCTAATAATTGGGATATAGAAGTTATAAATAATGCAAGAATGGAGGCGGAGAGAGAAACTGCTGAGCTGAGCTGGTCCCCCAGGTTTTTTCCAGCTAAGCCATTTGCATGGCAGGACATTCCCAGATAGCCTAATAATTTTGGGGTCTGTCTTCCACTGGCACAGGAAAGACTAAGAGGATAGTGAAAGTGGTTTTTAAAAGCAAATGACCAAGAGGTGCACGAATTTAAATCTATGGGAATTTCTTTATGGACTTACTTAGAAGCAGAAAACAGGATGGAGGGTTTATAAATTGCCCAGCTGATGTTTCATAAGATATTTTGGGTCCTGAGTTACATCTCTTTTGGCTATGTTGGATACAAAGGTGGTTTGTGAGTTGGAGTGAGGCCGTATTTAATCCACGGATCTCACTGGAGCAGCCATGGACTGTCTCGTGATGTACTTGCTGGAGTTGAACCGAGCTCTTAGTGTTTAAATACTGCTAACCTTGCCCAGCAGTGCTTGTTTAGGGAGAACCACAAACACACGAGCAAAGAGGTCGAGTACTCTGTGTTTTGCTTAAAAGCTAAATAAGGAGGTTGCACTCTTTGAGCTGTGCCCAGCGCTTGCAGTAAGTGGAGTTTTATTCTCACAGGCCTCGTGGGTGTTCGTGCTCTGTGTGTAACTCCAGGCCCTGCTGGATCCCCGTAGACTTTCCCTTTCAGCAGGGATGCAGGAATGCCACTCCCTAGGAGCTGCTGATGGCTGAGACAAAGCCCTCCCCTCAGCAGCTTGGCAAAATGTGTTTTACATTCTTCAAGTGATGAGGGGAAAAGGAAGGGCAGTCCCAGAAGGAATTTGGTGCTCACTCTACCCTGAAGTGTTGCGTGTGGTAAGTTCAGTTCTGCTTCATCTTTGTACTCCTCTTTATTAACTTCTTTCCAAAAACAGCCACTTTCTACCTAAAATGTCTCAGATTTTTTCTGCTTTAGTCTGTTCATGGTTTGTATATAGTTGGTGGCAGGGCATGGCCTTCTTTAGAGGATGGTTCAGAGGCAATGTCTATTCTGGGATGTTCCACAGGGCAATACAGAAGCCTGGAGAGTCTCACCCCACAACTCCTGTTATGTGTCTGACCTCGGATGAAATCCATATGGAAGCCTTCCCCTGTCCCCTCTGTGTTTTTAGGAGGCTCTTCACATAATGTTGGCACATCTTGGCCTGTATCCTCAGCTGGATGGAGCTACCTCAGATTACAGAGGGCAAGTTTGGACCACATATATAAAAATTAAATTATTCTGGAGTCTTCAGGATAAAATGTTGGAGTCCAGATCTGCTGGGTGATGGATAAGAAACTGGGTGACACTTTGTTGCTCCAAGTGTAGAGATAATCAGACCAGAAGGTTTTAAGGGTCTGTGCTAGAACTGAAGGGTTTGAAATTAGAGATCTGTGTTTTTTAAATAAACTATTTTCAGTCGTTTTGAGTTTCTCTGTGCCCTCGGTGCCCTTGACTGTGCTTGGTTGTTGGAATCCTTGTCCCACCTGGGGCATGTGGTGCTGGGTGTGCACCAGTCACCCCTGCTGGCAGCACGGGGGGCTCCAGTACAGTGAGGCTGTGTCTGTTTTCAGGGAGTAGCACAAACACTTTCTGAAGTTGTTTCAGTGCTTATTTATTTATGTACCCATCTCCCGGCTGGAGTGTGATATCCTGGGGACCTCAGAAGGAAAACAAGAGCCTGGAATCCACTCTTAACTGCCTGGTCTTTGGAGTGATGGGTTGTCTGAGATGTGGGAAGCAGACCTCCGTCGTGAAGGATGGGCTGCCTGATTTTAGTGACCTTTGCACGCTTTTCCAGCCTGTATTGGGAATAAAGAGGCTTCAGTCTTGCCTTGTTTGTGCATTCCTGAAGTGCCCCACACGCTGATTGTGGCATTTGGTAGCACAGCCTGTCCCCCCTTTGCTGTGACCTTTCAGGGTGCTTTGGGCTGCCAGGCTCCACGTCCTGGAGCATGGACAGCCAGAGGAGTCAGCACCACAAAGTGGGTTGGTTTGGTTTGAGACGCAAAGACAAACACATGGAGCACTCTTGGACTGGAAAATGCAGAAACAGTGTGGTTCTGTTTGTGGAAGGAAAGATGGAGATGGGAGAGGGGATATTGTAGGTCAAGGGAGTTACAGCCTTGCTGAGTTACTGCCTTTATTATTTTGGGATTGGTTCAGCAGATGAAACAACAAGCCAGAACATAAGTGAGTGTGCTGCCCTCACTGCCCTGTCAGGACAGGGGAGCTCCTGTCCCTGGAAATGTGCTGCAGTTCAGCAACACGGGGGCTGAGCAGGGAGAGAGGCTGGAAACACCTCCCTGGGCTTCAGGCTGAGAAATGGCTGGGATTGGGACATGCACTTTCCAGTCTTTCTAAGCTTTACGCTCAGGACTTCAGTTTCTCAATCCAAGGGTTCTGTACAACTCTTGAGGTTCTACACAGTGTTTTGTAAATACTTGCAGAGTTTGGCCCGTGGGGGGTGTTTGATGTGTGTGTTCATTTGGCATCCAGCCCTGAGCCTCTCCCAAGGTGCCCCTATTGACCTCTGACCAGGCCGCTTTCCTCTCTCTTGAAGCTTAGGGGGAGAATCTCACCCTGTTGGGATGGCAAGATGTGGGTGGACCCTGAGAGTTCAGAGGAACTTCCATTTTCCAGTTTAAATATTGGCTTAAAATGATATTTTAAAAATCATTAAATGTCTGTTGTGCTGCTGTTAGGAGGGAGGTGAATGTTGCTCAGAATAAATGCAAAGTTTGGTTACATTTTAACTAAATTTCCCTCTTTTTAGTAATAATCGTTGCTCTAAAGTGAAGAGCTGGACTGGTGAGATGGTCTGAGCCATCAGTAGGGGAGAAGGACCAGCTAGGAGGGAAAGTATCCTGCAAAGAGGGTAATGGAATTGCTTTCTGTGCTCGTCCAGCCTTGGTTTCAGAGGGCTACCAGAAAGGAGGCAGTGTGTAATTTTGGTTTCTTGGAGGTATGTATCTGATCTGCGGGATCAGGACACCATTCTCTTTGTCACAGTGGTTGTGTCCATGCTTGTCACCAGACCCATGTGCTCTGGTGACCTGGAGATGGGAGTGTCTGTGTCCCCTTTTCAGTCCTGTCACACATTCAGTGGGAGTTAAAGATGAATTTACAATTTATCTTTAATGCCAGGAAGGCTGCAATAGGTTGGCCTGTGTGTTAGCCAGGGAGCAGTCTATTTACATAAGCCATGAGACCATTTGGGGATTGCTGTTCAAACTCTTATTTTCTTCAATCACAACACCATAAAACCCTCTTGACAATCCTTAGTAAGAGTAACAAGAATCTAACTACAGCTTAGCATGTTTCCTGGAAGAATAGTAACTCTTGAAAAAGCAATGTTTACTTTAAAGATAAACATAACTATTAGGAAGTAATTCCAGATGTGTGGTTATGGCAGAATTTCAGGGATTGTAGTCATAGCCTGTTTAGTGAATTACATTATTGCATTTAAGAGTAGCCAATGAATTTTTTTTTAATGAATTCATTCTTCAGATGGGCCGAATAAAACTGTTTATTTTCTATTATCTGAGAAACAAACAGAGCAGAATCTGGGCTGTTTATGAAAGTAAATACAAAAGGTCTGACCCCTGGATGTGGCCTTTGAAAACTGTCTGAGAAAACGCTCTTCCTGGTAGCTGATTTTTTTATTCAAGCCATTTCTTCTTTTTGAAGATAATGCCAACCCCCCACCCTCGGATTATGCAATAGGTTTTAAGGAATGCTTTGAAATGAAGTGGTTTGATCTCTTTTGTCTCATGAGGCCATCTAGCATGGTACCCTTGGCAGAAGGCAACAGAGTTATATTTTATCAATGAGGAAGAAGTTTGGGAATTTACAGATCTTTCTTGACCTACTGCGGTGGGCCTGCAGATTCAGGGCCTGGAGCAGTTCCATGCTATTTATTAGTTCATTCCTGTGCCTTCTTATCCCTGGAATTGCCTGCTAACATCTCCAAGCCAGGTGCACGCAGCACTGGCAGATGAGTTTAAGAGGGCGTGGACTAACTGAGAAACCCCGGTGCCTGCTTTCTCTGGTTTTAAGTCCTATATGACATCCTGGAGTGAGTCTGAATTGTGGATGGTAACGAAACTGTGACCTGCCATTTCTGAAATGCCTTGTTCCCAGTGTGTTTATCCAATCCTAGGTGTGGGTTGGCTTGCAGGATGCTGCTCGGGATGTTGGCAGCTGAAATTCCTGTTATCGCTGGCTGTCTGCAGAAAACATCATTCCTTTGTAAGAGGGGTATTTCAGCTTAAAGGCAGGCCACGATGTTTAAGTGACAAATGTTGTTCTTGTTCCTGCTGGAAAATGGGCTTCCCTCTGTCCCTGTGCTCCGTGGTGATCTCCCTGTGGGTGGTGGTGGGTGCTTCGTGCAGAGGCTTAAAATAAATCTGTAAATATATGTGTGTTACATGTATGTGTGTTACACACACACACACAGACACAGGGTTTTCAGCGTGGTCCTTCGAGTGCAGCGCTGATTGCACGGGTGGATCACATTCAAGGTCATTAACAGTGAACTCGGCTACATTAAGGGCTCCAGGAAAATTCCGAACCATTTTCCCCTTTACTCCCTGGGCAGTTGCTGGTGTTGTTCATGTCAGATCGGGACACCCTTGACGTAGACACAAGACGTGCTGCTGTAGCTTGTCCCAGCTGCAGGACCTCCATCCCTGCAGTCAGGAGCCTGGAGGTTTCTGCCGGGGTTCGTGTTTATCTTCCCTCCCTGTTCCCGGAGGCACCAGCGGCTTGTGCTGGATCAGAGATGCAGCAGGACTCAAGAAAAGCTGTTTTCCAGCAGGGGCTGAAGGCGGTGGCTGCACACTCTGTAGCTGGGTCTGTCTCTGGAATCAGAATCCCGTTGTGTTCTCCTCACCTCACTTTGCTGCAAGGTGCTTATTTTTATCCCTGCAGCATTTTCCTGCTCCCCTGTTCCGCCGTCCCTGTGGCGGGGAGCCGCATCCCAGAAAAGGGAGCCTGATGTCAGGGAGCGAGGCACTGCTTTTATTAGAATCAGAACAAGGATGCAGGTTTTCCAGCCCTATAGGTGTGGGATAACAGGCCATTTCATGCTCAATTTAGCTTTATCTGGGATAGATTTTGCTTGTGCGATGCTCAGAGTGAGAGAAGTGATAAAGCACAAGTTAGAGTTGAATTCATTCTGGATCGAGTTGTGTGTGTTTCTAAACAGCAGTGACACAGAAATAAATTAAATCCCATGGCTTGTTCTATCTATATTAAATTACTGTCACTGCATCCCAATTTTGAGGTCACTGCTTTTGTTTTTACACTTTGAGCTGCAGCTTTTCCAGTGGCACATCATCTCTTCCTTGAACACTGGTGAATATAGAAAAGATGGAAAATGATGCTGTCTATCAGCCTGTTCCCACTCGTTGTTTATACCCTGGTTGCTCCGTGGATTTAATTGGAATTAACCCTGATTCCAGCCTGACTACAGGGATCAATGGGAGGTTTTTGTCTAGGCCTGATGCTCAGTGAGGATCAGCTGGGCAGTGCTGTGCAGAAAGGCTCCGACTGGGATTTAATCCTTGCCCCTGTCTTTGCTCCATGCTTTTGTTTGTTCCTAGCGGCAGGATCCGGCCGCAGCGGCTGATCCACGGCCCAGCTCCTGCGGGATGCGCCGCGGGAGCATCGTCCCCGCGACCTTCCCCAGAGCCAGTTCTCCCCGCGCTCCCTCGCTCTGTTGGCAGCTTCCCATGACTAAAGCGATTCCTTCCCACCTTCCGTGAAGGTTGAATACTCGCCCTCAGCCTTCGGTAGCAGCTCCTTATGTAACAGCCGCCCCAGCGCGGCTCCGTTCCCATTTCTGCGCCGAACACCGGCATTTGTCCGCGCGGAAACACGGGACGGACCTGCCCTGGGGCGGGGACGGGGGACAACCAGCCGGCTCTGCTATCCCGGGCCCGGACGGTGAATTAAGGCCGCTGGTGAGCCGCGGCAGCCGCGCCGTCTGTCGCCCGCGAGGTGGATTTATGTCGCGACATGCGGGTGCCGGCAGGGGCCGGGCCGGCAGGTGGCGCCAGCGCGGCGGGCGGGGAGGGCCGTGAGGGGCGGCCCCGGCCGCGCCGTGAGGGCGGGCTCGGTTCCGTGGGGAGGGCGGGCTCGGCCCAGCCCTGAGGGGCGGCCCCGGCCCCGCCCTGCGCTCCGGGCTGCCCGGGAGGGTGGTTGTGTGGCTGCTTTAAAAACAAAAATATTTTAAAACGAGAAAGTGAGCTAAAAGAGAGAAAAGACGGGAGAGGCCCCGGACGGGGCGCAGTGAGGGGAGCGCGCGCCCCGCTCAGGTAAAAGGGCGGCCCCCTGGTTTCCCCCTTGCCCATGTATTTAACTGCGTTTCTGGTAATTATTGCGTTTTGCGAAGGTGCACTGTGTGTTTCTGTGTTTCTGGGGAGCACCCTGTGCTCTTCAGGGTCTCTCAGAGCACTGACTGGTGAAGAGGATGCTCAGCGCTGTTCCCACTGAGCTCACAGCCGTGTATAACCTCCCTCCTCCTCCTCCTCCAGAGGTGTCTGCCTCCCTTATATCTAGTACTGATAAATACATGCAAATCCTAATCAGAAAGCAGAATAAATATGCAAACAGCACCCTGAAAGAGGAGAACCTCACCCCAAGGGTTGCGTTGGTGGGTGCCATGTTGTTCCTGCGGAGAGTTCAAAGTAATGCATCATTTAGTTGGTTTTATCTGGATTAGTTCATAAATAAGTTTCCAGGACCAGTCACAAAGTCAGTATTTGCATGTGGAGACAGAAATATTTCTTTAGACCCATGTTAAAAGGCTTTTGCTTGTCAAATGTTTATGTGCCTTTTTAAGAATCTGCCTTTTTTTTTTTCCATCAGTATTTGCACTATTTTGTAAAGGTATTGAGGTCGTCTTTGTGCTTGAGGTTTTTCTTAGCTGCTCCGTATGCTTTAGCCAACACTTAATGGTCTGCTTTTGAAAATGACAATTGTGGAAGTGTTTTACTGCACCATTCTATCCATGTTCCTCTTTGTGGAGCTGAACATGACAATTCTTGATGTGTGCATGCAGCAAAGCTTCTGCCTTTGGTAAAGCACTTAATTTTTAAAGAATATTTGTTCTCTGAAGGAGTGGTTGGTATCTCACCTGTTCTTGAGCTTATGCTTCAAGTAAAAGTCACTGATTTTTGAAACCAGAACTCTTGAGCTTGAGCTTTATGACTTTCTTCCAATATATGCATATCATCTAAAAAAATTTTTTTCTGTGTTTTTCTTTGGCAGAGGGTTTTAAGAAGAATCTGATGGTGAGGAGAGGCTAAGGAGAAGACTCAGGATGACGACAACAGTAGCGACAGATTACGACAACATCGAAATCCAACAGCAGTACAGCGACGTCAACAACCGCTGGGATGTCGACGACTGGGACAATGAGAACAGTTCTGCTCGGCTGTTTGAGCGCTCCCGCATCAAGGCTTTGGCTGGTAAGCACTGACCTCAGATTTGGGAAAAAAAAATAGATGGATAACAAAGCTCTTCTTCAAAATACCTCTATCTGGATGTGTGCGAACCATCTCACTTGTCCTGGAAAGGAGGAATGTGGCAGGTGGAGGTAGTTGTCATGAAGTAATGAATGATGGGACTATACATTCTTTCTGAATACTTGCTGTCTTCTGCTGAATTCCACTGTCATCAGCAGAGAAATGAAACTGGGTTGGATCTTTTCTTGTTTGAAACGTTTGATTATTGCGTATTAAAGGCTATACATTAACCACATTTGTTTATAGAGCAAAGAGATTATGTCATGTCCTCTCAGCTCTGAGTCACTGCCCTGCAAAGCAATTTTTATGCATTCTGTAAATGATTTCCTGACTTTTATGGTAGCATGCCCACATTTCTGACCTCTGAGCAAAATGCCTTGGCAGTGTGGGACAGACACAGAAAACAGCTCAAAAATATGCTGAGCATTCTGCTGGTGAAATCTGAGCTGCAGGGATGGTTTTAAACCCAACACTTCATGAGGTGTTGGGACAGGTTTCTTAAACCAGCTGCACTGAGACAAAAGTATCACCTGTTCCATTTGTGATTCCAATGGGGCTGGGTCCAGAGTGCACCGTGCCCTTTCTCCTCTCTGCTCCGGCCATGGGGATGCATTAGATGCAGAACACCTCTACATCTCAGGCATAGGGCATGATCAGGTGTGGAGCTCAGCAACAGGGAAATGAAGTAGTTCATGCAGTGGGCAGAGAGAAGATCACATAACTCTTCCTGGGGATAGTAATGCTGTTGACTTAATGGAAGTGCTCACAGAGACTGGATGTGTGTTAAATTTTGCTGCCTTTAATTGCAGCAGTTCCCATCACAGTGTGCATTTAGAATGACAGGGAAAATGCCTTACCTGGGTGGGGCTGTGCTGAGTGGGGTCAGAAAAAGCCTGCTGGTACCTGTGGTGATAGACAAAATGAATCTCAGCTTGGGTTGCTTTGTTTTAATAGTTTACTCTTGTTTGAGGAAGAAACTGTGTTTTACTCCTGCCACATTAGTGGTTGTAGGTTGTATCCTGTTCCTTGGGTGGGAAATGCTTTTAGTACAAAGCTCATGAGCCGTGTTTGGGTCCCAGATCTCACCTTACTGCAACTGCTTGTTCCACTTACTTTTATAGCAAGCAGAGCTCCCCACCTGAGTAATGAATAATAAACATGAAACTCTTATTTCAAGGAGAAGTAATGTAAGGAAAGTACTTGAATTATTTAGCTAGCCTAAAACACATACCAGTGTCAAAGCAAATAATTTTGCTGAAGATTTGATTCAGATATTTAAACATTTTCCCACAATATGGCGTATTTATTTTTCTTCTGAATAAGCATTACTTGTAGTTATTTTAATTTGATACTTTTCCATACCTGTAATTCTCTACGGTTGGTGCTGAGAATGCTGTCTGCTGCCAAAACTTGGCTTAGCATCCTGCATTACTGCAGCACTGCTTGAAAGCTTAATCATGGTGCAGGGAGAGAGGAGCAAGGAGAGGTTTGTATTTCAAATCCAAGGTTATGGTTTAAGGCTGAGCTGTGGTACTCCTGGCACTGTTCAACATATGTTTTCAGATATGCTGTCTGCTGGATAATCTTCCCTTGTATCTCCCCAGAAAGACACTGGCAGGTTTTTAACAGCTGCAGCCTGGAGCTGGGCTGGCAACAATCTCTGTCATTGTCCTCTTTCTGTGGAGACAGGCCCTTTCTGGAAAGGTGTTCTCTGGTTCAGCTGCGTGTCACAGGACCGGGCACAATGGCCGCTGGGTGAAAGCCTGGTGCACACACAGTCAGCTGGGGGATGTCAGGAGGTCCTTCTGGGCCCTGCAACCCCTGTGTTTGACTGGCTGTTGCACCGTCACTTTCCTCTGGGTGAACTTCACTGCTCTCTGAAGCAGAAGTAGTTGTGTGCCACCTTTGGGGTCTGGGTTTACTGAATAACACTCCAGTGTGACTTGGGTGAGCACTGGCTCTTTGTGGGGCACGAGCACCTTCCCGCATCTCCAAGACTGGCCACCTTCTGACAATAGCATTTCTCTTTCCAGAGGTCGTGGAGGGGTTGTATCTAAAGACTGCCTGTGGCTGTCCCCTTGCAGTGTGTCAGTGACAAGATATAACAAGACACTATCAATGTCTTTCAGTCTATGGAACGCTCATGCATCATTATCCCCTTGTCCTAATGAGAAAGGTTTCAAATGAACACACCAGGCACTGGTTCCTTATTTTTCATCTCCAAGATGCAAGCTGCTGTACTCCAAAGTAGAACAGCCGTGGGCATGTTACACTGCCTGACTAATGGCTGTGTACTCTGCTGGTGCAGGCATCTTCTTTCCATCCTCTTCTACAAGCTGTGAAGTGCCTCTTTGGCGGAGCTTCCATCTGGTGTTCATTCTACTTGACTGTAATTGAAGTGAAACTTACTTCCTTTAAGGTGAAGTAAGGTAAGGAGTGAGGAAGTAAGAAGTGAGGTTTGTAGCCGGAGTCTGATACTCCACTGTAGGAAGAATTCTGATGGCCCCACATTCCATCAGGATGTTGAAATATTTAAACAGCCAAGGCAGGAGGTGGTAGTCAGAATAATCTGTGATTGGAACAATGTCCTGGAGAAAAGCTCAAGTAAAGCAGGTATGATATAATAATAGTAGAAAACCACTGTGAGCATAGCAGCTCATAACTGATGTTATTAAAGCGGTCTGTGTACCATGAAAACCAGAATGCGAAGGGTTGTTTCAGTTTAAAACCAAGAAATCATCTGGGAACTCAGCTTTCAATCAGAATCCAGATTTGAAGGGATATGCAACCAGATTGGTTGCCAATCATGTTGAACTAACTCACTCTGCAACTGATACGAGAAGAAGGTAACTGATCCCTTCTTTGCCAAGTAAGGTATCCCACTGTAGGAAATCATCTTTCACCTGTCCTTGTTCTCCGTGGTTCTTTGGAAGGTCTTGCTGGAAGATCAGGTAATTTTACCTGCTCTGTAGGAGCCAAAAAGATATCGTGTTTGTGCAAGATTCTTCATTCACAAATCCTCAAGGGTTGGATTTCCTCTATCTAGGACCATTAGCTGACAAGATTTGTTGTGCAGCTCCTTGGTGCATGGAGCTCCTGCAAAAACCTTAAGAAACAGTTCAGTTGTTCAGTAGAATTTTTCACACTCAGCCTTTGGGCTGTGACATTCAGGTGTGCCATATTTGCCAGCTTAGGTGCTGTTTTCAGGTAGTGTGAGAGTTGTCACCTCCAAAACTTTCCATTTCTTCAGTTAGCTAATTCAATATTAAACTTGGCTACAGTTACTCGCTTTTCTGCTCATTTGTATTTCACCCTTTTATCCTCTGGGTTCATCCAAGTGACCAGAAGGTCTGTGACTCAGCTGTCTGGCCCATGAATTAAAACCAGTTTCAAAGTTTATAAAATGAGAGGAGTTTCCTAGTGTGGGCAGGAGGAGCTGTGCATTCCTTTTCCAGCTTCACCCAAGTGGCTGTGTGTAGGTCGGGGCACTCACTGTTGTTGCACGATGTGGTGTTCATGAGCCCTACAGGGCAAGCCAGGAGGCTGCATTTGTCGTGCTACTTTCCTTAGTTGCCCAAAATAGGCTTGTCATTCATGCCAGTAACTTAAATTCTCCCAGCAGCAAGAGGGGGGAAAGCATTGAAATTGTTCTTGAACTTAGGCTATTGAAAAATTTTTCTTTTTAATATAGTGGAATAGCCACCTCATAAGGTTAAAAAAATTAGAGAAAACTTCCAGTGGGAAAGTTCTGGGTTCCTTATGTGGGGCTAATTAGCCCCTTGTGGCCCTGATATTTGAGCCATTTCCCCACAGCTCCACTGCAAAAAGTCAGCAGAACAACCCCACAAAGACGTGAAAAGGAAGATTCTGCTTCTAGTACTCTCCAAGTATCACACACCTGCCTGGCCCTGCTGTCAAGCATCTTTCTCATAGCAAAATTTCTGTTTCACTCTGAGCATACAGAATGAAGTTTCAGGTCTCAAACCAATAAAAACGGGCAAACTACAATGATTCAGAGCTTAAGAGAATAAACTTTGGCTTTATTCTTGGCTTTGAAAGAGCATACTGAGAATAAGCTCTTGCAGGGTGTTTCCTGAGTATCCTGCATCTGAGCTATCCAGGGCTTAAAAATCAGTCACTAATTTTGATAGCAGCAAGTGTTAAGAAAAGAGGGCTCAGCAGTATAGTGGTGCTCATAAATCAACTTGAAAGGGCATGTGAAGGATTCACTTGAGACTAAACAGAAATAAAAACCTTAGAGCAGTGAAATCTGTTCTGCACTGGTGTGGCAGAGCTGGTTATCAGCCCGTGGGTTTGTTTAGCAGCCACAGGCCTAATGCAGGTGTACCCAGATGAGCATGAAAGGGCTTATTTTGAAAACTCTTGTTTTGCTCAGATGAAAGTTGATGGAATTATTTCAACAAAAGCTTTTCCAAATGTTGAGCTCATCCGATGCTTTCCTTCTGTATTTTACTTCTGGAACAATTTCTCCTGTTGTTTCTAACCTTCCCGGAATCCATTGGGGCGGGTGTTAGGAGCAGCAGTGTCATTTGGTGTGTTGTGTGTCATGCAGGCATGAAGGGAAGGAGCAGGGCAGCAGAGAGGCTGCTGTATTGCCACATGTCACCTGCAGTGCTGGCTGGGACTGCTGATGCACACTGTACTCTTATCAGAGAGAGAGGAAAAGCTCTGCCCATCTGTCACTGTGCATTAAGGCGTTGGCTTTTAAAGTTGCTGTGGAGAACTGTTTCTAAAGCAGATAGCAAAAACCAGACGATAAATAATACTTTGTTCTTAGTGGGTTTATTTTTAAAGATTATCAGTAGACTGACCCAAAAAGAAGAGCTACTGTGTCTGTGAAACATAAAATAACTCCCAAGTAGAAGCAAACAATGTATTCCGTGATCGAAAATGTAACTTGGTACACAGGTCATTTGTGTCTTACTGCTGTAACAACGTGATTTTTGGTATCAGTTGGGCATAGTTTGGCGGTTTGCTCTCTCTCTCTCTAGAATCAACGAAGGGCTGTTGCAAACTACATGGAGGTGTAAGTCAGGTTCTTGGTAGTCTGATTAGATCTGTGGTCCTGTGTAGCCTCTTGAGTACAGAGCCAAGCTGCTGAAAAGGTGTCCTGCTGCATGTACCTTAGGAATTGTCTGGCATCATGCGTGCTTTTCTGCTCCACGGACAGGATTTATGAGTACTTAGTAACAGAGTGGTGCATGACAGTGATTGCATCCTGGTGAATGACTGTAATCTGGCATGCATTGTTCAGGCAGGATGAGCTGGGGCTGGAAAAATATGCTTTTTGTTTCTTTGGGGACGGAGCAGGATAGGAGCAGTTCTGGCAGCCCCACTCCGGAAAGTCTGAGTGCTGCCGTCATTTTACGTCTCCGCTGAAACCCTTTCAGGACTAAGCACTGTCGAGTTGGACACGTATACAGGAGAGCCCAGCATCTTGCCAGCATGAGCCTGTGTTGATTGATCCCTGGATCTTTGGATTCCTGTGCATTAAGCTCCTGGGCTGGAATACAGGTCCATATCTGCTTTTCACAGTTCCTTGCAGAGAGCTCCAGGCATACACCAGTCCCTGTGCACGAAGGACTCTGTACTTGGACAGCAATTCAGTAATTTAACAAAATGAGGTACAAGAGAATTCCGTGCTCTAGTTAAGCTTAAATATAAAAAGCCCTCAGTACCCAGAGGAAACCAATGGAAAGCTGATGTACGTGTGCTGACTCTGTGTGCATAGGTGTATTTGCCTTTGGGATATTACCCATGAAATGTGCACGGGGATAATCCTGCAGCAGGTCAATCTGCATGGTCATACCTGGGCGTTTCGATCCTGTGGCGCTGCACTGACTTCCAGAGTGAGCTTCCTTACTCACACTGATTTTAGGTGGGAGCTGTGCCTTCATTCCCAGAGCAGCACAGCACACTGCTCTCCTGTCTACTCTGGTTTTCCTCATCCATTCATCCCCATGGCATCAGTGAAGAGTAAGAGCACCAGGGGACGTGCCTTTGGCTGCCCCAAAACACTGAGCTTAGTGGGAGGCTGCGTTCAGCAACAGCAGGGCAGGAGTTGTGAATGGGAGTAAAGAGTTCTGGCTGCAGCAGCTGCTCAGGGAAAGGAAAAATGCTCCCTGGGAGACACCCTCCATGGAGTCAGTGGGAGCCGAGCCGGGCACTGACTTAAGCCTGGGATAATATCATGCTGAAGTTGATGATTTGGAGGACACCTCCCAGCCAGATTGTCACCTGGTATAAGCTGCATTCTCCCCTGGCTTCTCTGAGGCCATGCTGTCTTACAGCAGCTGGGAACCTGACCAGAGTGGCCCTTCCTGGGGAACCTGAAGACTGAAAAGACTACAAATGTTCTTTGCTATTGGAGTCAATGTTTTAGGGGTATTTAATACAGAGAAACCATGAGACTCTTCATTGAGATAATCAGATTTTTAAAAATCATTTGCTGAGTAATCTTAATGGAAGGGATGTATTCTTTATAGAAACTACATGCCAATACTGGCAATATATACATGTTTTTTAAATTATGACTTCTCTCAGGGATGAGCTTAGCTGTGGATGAATTTCAAAACCTGGTCATGAGTCTGTAATTCGAAAGAAGTCTTTCCACAAAAAATGCATATGCAGAAGAGAATGTTCTCGTCTCATGTCTTTAGCATCTAACTAACAATGTTTCTGTATTTATGTTATTTATTCAGCCAAATCTGCAATGTGCCTTGCATTTTTTCCTTCTATTTGTTGCTGGGATACTGCCTGAAAGCACTCCCTGAAGTATAAATAATGTCTAACAGAGCACACTGCAAAGTGAAATTCAGTGCAGGATTCAAACATGTTTACTAATTTCTGTTAACCTTGGAGCTCTTCTAACATGGAAAGATTAGTGATGAAATCATTCCCTCAGATCAGAGCTTTGATTCTTATCTTGAGGTAATATCCTGGAGAGATATAAACCCAGATTGCCTGGAGACGAATTTCCTTGATGGGGAAGAGGCAAAAAAACAGGAATAGGGATGAGGACCAGCCACGTAGAGAGGGTGATGAAAATCCATTTCTAGGTTCCACTTCTTTAGTTTCCAGCATTCTCCCTAACAGTTTGGAGCTCTTCTAGTGAGCAAGGCAATCACTACTTTTTTTTTTTTTTTTGCCGACCACCTTGTATGTGTATGTTGTATGAGGATTTTTTCAAGTTTTTCTTCCTTTATTAAGCCTTGAAGGCAGAGGGGTATCAAGTGACAGTGTTTGTGCATCCATTTGGATAATATATTACTTTTTCAATGCATCCTATAAAAATGAAGTTGTTTGCTCTGGAACAATAACTTCATGAATTGGACACAGTTAATACTTGTCAGTTGATCACTAAGCTTTTTTTGTGGGGAGAGGCAGTTTCCAGATGGGGACACACTCTGGCTTATGGAGATTTGTAAAGATCTGTGTATTCTGCTGCTTGTTTTCACCCAATTTCTATTTTGCTCAGGAGTAGCAGGACATTGAATTGTCATGCCTGAGTGATTATGATGTAGCAACAGTGCATCCTCTGTGTTCCTGGTCAGACTGAAAAGAAAAAGAGAAAATGGTGCAAAAGGAAGAAGAGAAAAAGGAGGGTGGGAATTTCTCTGTCTCTCTCCCATACATATAAACATAGGTGCAATTCAGGTGGAAGAGAAAGGAGGGAGAGGCAATGACAATAATCCCAACTTCTGAAAAAGCACATCAAAACCCATAAAAAAGAATTTTCTGCATGAAAATGAAGAAGTGTTTTCATGACAAAATTTCACAACCAGTGAGTGTTTTAAGTGTGTACCTGTGCAGTGTGTTTGATTTGAACAGGCTTTGTAAGGGTTATCCGTCTATGTCAGGGAGCAAGCCAAGTGCATTTCATGGGCAACAAATAAAACCTGGGAAAGTAATTACAGCTTTTCAGGGGTGACTCCCCTGTGTTGGTGAGATCATGGAGTATGGGAGGCAGTACAGGCTGGAATGCAAACCAACAGAAACCATCATTTCTTCTAAAATGTTCTGGAAGTGCCTCCTGTAGCTCTTCCCTGCTGGCCTTCTTGGCAGGTGTTTGACTCCTGCAGTTAGCAAGGACATGCTGTTACAAAAGTTATGTCAACTTTCCTGTTAATCTGGGACTTGTGTAAACTGAAACCTGAAACCAGGTGGAACTGACCCAGTTTCAGTAATAAATTGATATTCTGGCCTGGTTTGTGAGAAAATTCCCAAAGGTTTTGGTCTCAGATGTCACAACCTAGAGATTCACCAGGAGCCCAAAGCTGGTTTGTACCTGGGCCTCCGAGTGGAACTGCTGGAAGGCCAGTCTGGACATGGCAAAAAGGAAACATATAAACAGAACCTTCTGTAATAAAAATCCTTGTCTCCTGCTTTTTAATGTGCCCCTTTGCCTTGCCTTTGGATTACATTGGCTCTCCAAAGCCCATGTGAATCACAGAGAATGTGTCTGGAAGGGACTGGGAGGACCCAACCACAGGTAGTTGCCACTGATCTAAATCCCCTTTAAACAGAAACATTGAGATACTTTCTGCAATGGAAATGTTACTGCAGAGATCTCTTGGTTTGCCTGTATTCATTTCACCTCCTTGTGAGACAGTTACCAAGTGTTGCAGGACATGGCAGGTTAGGAACTGAAGGGTTCTGTTCCCTCCAATACCTGCAGCAGAGGTAATGAGCTTGGCAGCTCATTTGTGCTTGGTGTGTGGGCTGCTGCTGCTGCCTGGTTCCAGCATCTTAGATAAAAACTGGAGGGAAACCAGCTAACTCTTCAGGATTCATGTTATGCAAATTGTCAAATAGGGTAAAAATAACTATTTCCTATTACATTCTAGAACAATCCACAGCAAAACCTATCTCTCCTTGCTTCAATATATAAGGAAAGGTTCTGTTTTTACTGTGAGGATGGAGGCAAGTGTGATAATGAGTTTTCAGTTCCTAATTGTAGCACTTAGTGGATGTGTAGGAACTTTACCCTCCTTCAGGGGAGGAGCAAAATGTTACGTGATTACTCTGGCATTTTAGTTTAATAAATCATCCTTTTTATCTTCTAAATTTTTTTCTAGTTAGACACCAACTAGAGAATTTACAAGAGCAAGAAAGAATAAAGAGAAAAGACAAGGGTAACGATTAACCAGACACATAATTATTGTAAGCTCTGTCTTAGAAACATTGATAATTAGGAATTTGGAAGGTAATTTTGCTAGATCTAGCATTAGTTTCTTCCTTAGAAAATTTAATTTTTTCCTTTGTGTCAGAACCCATTCACTTCAGCAGCAATTTTCAGAACCATGTAAAGACAGAGCCCAGGAGAGACCCTTTTGTGTTCTGGGGTAAGCAGCTGTTTCTAAATGTCAATTGTACATTCATAACATTACTGTAATCAACCTCTCATTCTCCTTGAGGCTTTGCAAAGCTCTGATCATGTCAGCTAGGACACTCTGCATTATGGCTAAGTGGATAATCATTTGTGTTTTGTTTACTCTGAACAAATACACCAGCCACCATCACCTGGCAGGTGCTATGGGACAGGGACAATTCAAACTCTGCCAGCAAAAGTTATTTCACAGTTATGGGCAAAAAACTGAGAACAAAATTTAGAGGGTGAAAATAACCCTAGCACACCCCTCCCTCCTCAATATGCTAAACTTAATATATGATCTGGCCTTTCTTTTCCTCCAGTGCCGTAATCAGTAATGAATTACACCACAGACAATTTCCAGCTGTGTTGATGTGATAAGTTGCACTTGGCCCAGTGCTCCAAAGCTCTCTATGGCTTTAAAGCGTTCAATCCCTTCCATAACATATTATCTAATTAGTGTTGTCAAGGGCTTAGTCAATTAAAGATAAACAGGGAAAATGAGTAGAACTGGGGTGTCACAAAGGGCTTTGTGCATGCACAGCCTTGTGATTGATCTGGTGCATCGCCACACGGCAGTAGAAAACAGGGCTCAGGTTCACTTGTTTGCAGTCAACAGCAGACCAATGGATTAGGCTTGGTGTGACTCACACAAAACGGGGAGCTGGCAGCGTGCCTGTTTGGAAGCAGCCTTGTTACATATGGTGTAGCATTTCACAAACACAGACACGTCCCCATTTTGCTTTGCTCTTTCCACTGAATCCCCACCAACCTGTCCAGCAGAGCCTCCAAGATGTACGGCAGCGCCCAGCGAAGTGGCAGGAAGGCCCTGGCGGTTGAGCCTGGCATCAGGGTCGGCCCCAGGAGCTGAACCATCAGCAGCAAAGTCTGTCACATCTGCTGCTGGGGGGCACATTGTTCAGCCCAAATGCCAACCTGGATGGCGGCTCAAATGAGGTCAGATTTTTGCAGCGAGTGCTGCTGACATCATGTCAGGGTCTGGTGTCTGTTTGTCAAACCTTGAACAAAATAAGCTCAGTTAAAACACAGGTTCTTCCCTTTTCCTTTAGCTTTCCGCCCTACTTGCTGTGTAGCCTGCACTGCTCCATACCTGCTGCAATTCCTTCCCTTTAAGGTAGCATTTAGTGCTACTGGGCAGGCCAGAGTTGGGAGGGACAGAGAAGAGACAGGGACAAAAACGATTATCAAACCCCAAATTTTGTTCAGTATTTCCTGAAGCTTGCCAGCTTCGGTTGTCCCACAGGGGACAAGCTGAAATGTAAATCTGTGTGTGTGTGATGTTAATGTTTCATGATGGGGAGGGTAAGGCCAGTCTGTGTTTTTTATGGGCCTAAGCCAAATAATTTTTTTAGTTTCTAACATTTTCCTTTTGTAATAGTTTACTTTTTAATATTTTTGATAATGACCACGTGCATTAGTGCGTTGCCTGCCAAAGGTTTCGGGAAAGCTTTCAGCTGGGGAAAAGTTCCTGACTTATGGCCTTCATGGTGTTAAAAATGCTCCAGTTTCCCCGTCAGTCACTTGGACTTTAGTTTTACCTTCTAAGCTCCCGTAGCAACACCTGTTTGCTCAAGGTGGGACAGAATGAGCTGATATGCCTGCAGGTAGGGCCTGGCTGCCTGCCTGCTCTTGAGGGGAAGGGTTTGCGTTTAATTATAACGTAGGTCAGACATGGCAGGCAAGAGCTGCTGTTGGTAGTAAGCTGCAGGAGAAATATCTGTGACGGAAATAAGCCTGTACTTGTGTGCTGGGCAAAACGTGCTCCTCCAGCTCGGTGGAGTTCACCTTGGTATGTTAACAGCTCAGCTTACCCAGCTCTGCTCCTGGGAATTTGGGAGTCTTTGGTATTCTGTGTTGCCCTTCTTCCCTGGAAATCCCATGGCCAGGGCTGGTGCGTGGGTGCCTGTGTGCTGCAGGGACAGCTGGCTGCACAAAGATTGTCAGGGGAGGGTTTAGCAGGAGCCTGCCACATCAGCCCATTGTTGTCTGGAGAGCAGCATCCTGCCTGCTGGGGCTGCAACTGCAGGTGCTTCCTCAGGTCCCCCTGACACCTTCCAGACACGTTTTTAGGGCATGAGCCTGCAGGACCTGGTCCCCTACACAGCCCTGACTGGGCTGTCCCTGTCTGCAGCCACTTTCCTCACTGATGCTGTAAAACCTGGCTGGGGCAGCTGAGGAGTCCTTCGTGGCCAAATGTGGGTAGTGATGAGAGGATTGAAGGCCAGCTTTCAGAAATGTTTTAGGCTCTGACTGAGGAGTGCTGTAGCACCAGGAGTCTTGTGTAAATACAGCTATACTGAAATAAAGGGGTGCACTGCAATACCCCAGTAAAAGCCCTTCTGTATCAATATAAGTAACTCTGGACTAGGGCTATGGTGGTGTTTTAAGTAAAACAGTGTAGTTAAAAGCCATAAATATTTTAAATGCATTTATGACCTCAGGAGCAGTGTGCCAGGCATTTTCAATAGTCCTTGTGTTTTTGGAAACCCCAGCTTCAGCTGAGAGGTGTCCACTTCCATCACTTCTCCCTAAATTGGCGGTGTTCATGCTTGGACTTTGTGCATGTTTGTTCCCTGGTGTGCTGGTAAAGGCTGGTTGAATTTCCACCTTGCACCAAGCAGGACCTTGGGCTGCAGTGAGTCGGGGGAGTGGGCTGAGCTTCTCCCACAGAAATTGTCCTCGCAGAAATTACTATACGACTTAAACCTTGTGAAATGACGGTATCAAAACAAAGGCAACATTTTGAAATGTTTAATGAGGGGATGGAGTGGGAGGAGGAGAGAACATGGATTCCAGTGCAAAGGAATTTGGAAATGCAAGAGAAGAAGAAAAGAGAAAACATTTGTGTGAACATTATCAGCAGTTTTAAAAATGAACAGGCAAATGTTATATACTGAGACTATGAATGCGGAATTGACCTTTTAATTTCACTTACAAATAAGGGAGAGCTGGGAGCTCTTGTCCCTGAGGGAAAACTGACATCCTGTATCTAATACCATCTGCAGGAACTGACTTCCAGGGCCGAGCCCAGCTGCTGCTGCTGCTGTGCACGTTTGTATTTCGGCAGGGTATTGAGGTGCCAGTCAGAGCTCGTCGAGGCATCCTTATTTACGTTAGAGCCCTCCCCCTCCAGTGCACAGCCCATTAATCTTGCAGTAATACCCAGCACACTGATAACTGGGCAAGGAGCCACATGCACAGGGCATGTCAAAATCCTCAATATCGTCAAGTAACATAAACCGAAGTGACAGGAATTGGCTGTTTAAAGAACCTTTCGACAAAGCTTTCGTTTGTTCCCGGTGTGCTGGAGCGTACATCTCTCCGCGTCCCCTCCTCGGCTGGTGCTAAATACTGAATGAGCGCTTCTGTGTGCGTGCGGTGCTCCTGCAAGCCGACAGCCTCGCAGATAAGTAAAGAAAAGTGCCCTCCTTTTCAAGTGATAGTAATCTGAGACTTTTCCGTTACATGAGGCTCCTAACAAAAGGTTGTAATTCCAGCAGCTTCGCTCGGGAAGGTACCACCGTGCGCGGCGGCGGTGCCGGCAGCGCGGGGCCGGGACCCCGCGGGCAGCCGCTCTCGGGGCGCGGCGGAAGGACTCACTGGGGCGTTGCATGAGCCGGGCCGCTCTTCCCCTGCTCCGCCGCCCCTTCGCCCTTGGTACAGCCTTCCTTTCCTCCACCGTGCCGTATGGTAATCGAGTGACATCAGCCCGCGCCCGGGCGGCTGCTGATTATATTACAAACCAGCAGAAAGGTCTGAGGTGTGCGCGGCTCCTGGGAGCGCCGGCCAGGGCGGCAGCGCGTGGCTCCATGCTGCCTTTACTTCGGGCTGAATCGCACGCTTGCTTTTATTTTACTTGGTTTCGCCAGAGCCAGACGAGCATTTGAACCAGATTCAAGCACTTGAGAGTTGACTGTTGTGGAACTGGGAAAAAAAAAAACCCAAACCCAGAAACTACCCTCCTGGTGCTTTAAGTTTGAATCCATTACAGAGAGCTTACCGCCAAGCCACACTGCTGGATTTTGAACCGAAGCTGTTATTTACTTAGGGCTCAGGGGGGAGCGTTTTCGCTAGGGACTGACGCCAAACTACTGAGGAAGCTGGGATTTACCTGGATGTATGGTAAAGAAACTTGTGGTTCCTTTATGCTGCAGTTCATCGTATCCCTGCGTTACCTGTAAATGGAATTACAAAAATCAACCAGTATGCCCGGGCCGTTGTCCCCAGGATATGCAGCTCAGGTGCCGTATAACTATAACCAGTTAGAAGGACGATTCAAGCAGTTACAAGGTAAGTCTGTGCGGGTTTTTTGGAGGTGTTGCCATGCTCTGATCCTTGTAAACATGTTAGTCCAGGCTTGTTCTCATTGCACCAAGGTGTTAGTGAGAGAGGACAAAAGTGGTGCTGCGGGAAAAGGGATACTGTGTGGCTCTTCACACTCCGAAAGTGCCCCGAGCCTTACACAGGGTTAAGGTGTGTGTCCAGCCTCTGAGCCCCTCAGCCTGGCAGATGAGGACTGAGCCAGACCACGTCGCTTAGAACAATAAGGGGGGGAGTGAGGAAGCAGTCTTCTATTTATTTTATCCTTAAATAAAATACGAGTAAAACTGGCCATCGATCACAAATCCTAGCTGAGTTTGGGTGCAGTTTGCAGTGCAAGGGCCCTTTCCAACCCCCGCACACCTCCTGCAAAGGCGGGTGGCTTCACCTCTTCAAATGAGGAACAGTTGCATAATTCCCTAACGAATTTGTTTGCTCACGCCATAGATCTCTGAGAAAGCACTTGTGTACTTCAACGTTCCCAGTTTTCTTTGCTTTTAGACAGGTAGAATGTTCTTTAATATTTTCCCATGAAACTCCCTGTCTGTGTGAGAGCCAGAGGTTTCTTTTGGGGGTGCCGTATGGTCTCTGCAGGGAGGGTAGGCCTTGGCCCGGGCTGCAAGCCCCCAGTGCAGGGGGGAGGATGGTGCCCAGCAGCTCCCTGCCTCAGGCAGGGCAAAACAAGCTCTGCTGTTTCTCTGTGGAAGACACGTCCCAGCAATGAATGAACTCTGGGATTGCAGTTGCAAAATAAAAAAGAATTCTTCACTGAAACCAAACCTCCTCCTCCTCTGGATCCATGTGACTCCGGAGACAGTCCCAGAGCAGCCTGAGTACAGCGAAGTGCTGCCCTTCTGTGCACGTTTCTTAATTTACTCTGGTCTGTGCTGCAAGTGTGGTCTGTGGTTCATGTCAGACGGGGGGAAGAGCCTGGTTAGTGCTAAGAATATTCCCATTTGTTGGCTTAAGCAGAGACGGGGGAAAAAAAATCTTTCATTCATAGCACTTTGTTTATCTTGTAAACTGGCGCACAGCAATGGCTGCATACTGCACGTAGTGAGACAAAATGACAGCATCCTAAACACTGGGAACATGGAAATTCCTGGGGCAAGGCATGGAAAATGCAGGCTCCAAACTCGAACATGAGGGAATGTGTTACAGGCTTTATCTTGGACATCTGTCAGATCTTAGGCTGTGGTACTTGTGTTGGAAAGAACTAAGTTTGTGGCATGAAGAAAAACCTGGCTCATGCCTCTTTCTTTGCTGGTTTAGTTAGCAGTATAAAGAAGGCAGATTTTATCATTTTCAGGGTCACTGCTTCAGGAATCCATTATCTGTGTGTTTACATCACACTGAAAGAGGAAAGCAGATGCATTGTTGAAAGCACAGAAAGTGAGTTTTCCCTTGAGTGGAATGCACTGAGTTGACTTTAAAAAAAAAAAAGGTCAAAAAAATATGCACTGCTCTCCCTAAAGTACTGCAATTTCCTCCAGCAAATGAGATAAAATGCAGTAAATTCCGTGCAGTTTTGCAGCACACCATCCTATGGCTGTTTACTCACATCACAGGCTTGAAATGAGTGCTGCCAGTGATCTTGTTCAGGGTGGAGCTTAGGTGCAGGCAATGTTGTAAATTATGCACCAGATACTCCATGAAATGCTAAATACCCATACAAAATATCGTGTGTGCTGGAAAGGGAGTGGCTTTACTCTGCTGACACAGAAGATGTCTTTCCTTGGATTAGCGGCTCTTTGCTTGAAGAATGTCTACAAAGCCATTGTTTTGGGGTTGTAAGATCTTGAGGGGGGGGATTCTTGCTGGAGGGCTCTGGTGGGAACAGGGAGTGTTCTGTGGCACTGGGCAAAGCTCAAGCCCAGCAAAGATGAAATAAATATATGTATTTTTTTTAAATTATGGATTTATCACCAGTTTTACCTCTTTCACCATGGAGGTGTACAAACAAGTAAGAGCAGATGCATTTCAAATAATCAAATACTCATTGATAACTGTTTCACCCCTCCTACATCTGGTAGGAGGGCTCTCTAGAGCAGCACCAATGTTGGCACCACACAGCTTACTCTAACTTCTGCTTGTGTCCTTCACACACTGAATTTACCCCTCTTTTCTTCACAGTTCCTGCAGTTACCATGTGAATCTCCAGCTTTGCACTAGATTATAGCAAGGTAGTGTTTAGATCTGGTGAATGTTGAGTTTTCCTCAAAGAAAGCATTTGGGAGTATACTGTTTTGTCTAAAATAACACAGAGCAAGTGCTCAGGCCCTGTACAAAGAGAAGTCTGAATCAGCAGTGAGTAGGAGACAACTGTCTCTGATCTCCTCTTTCCTAAGGTAGACAGTACATGAGGTTTGGCACTGCCAGCTTCACATGAGGAGAGGAGCCAGCCTAATTCTGCCCCAAAACACTATGGACAAAGCAAGTTCACATCATACATGATTCCCTAGGCACTCCTACATTCCACCTCTTTTAAATGCCTTGAAGTGATGATTGTAAGGAAACTCTCATTCAGCTTGATGATGGTTGCGGGGGGATTAAAGCAGATTTTCCAGCCCAGTTCCACTGGGGCATGAAGCCAGTGCAGGTTGAGGGGTTGCACTGAAGAAGCCAGACCGGCTCCTTCTGCACCTGGAAGGTCACCTGGCAGGGGATCCCAGCTCCCATGTGCCTTGATGGGCCAAAGAGAAGCAGGATGTGGCAGAAGCCATTGCTAGGAGTGAATCAAGACTGTCTTTGTGTCAAAAGAAGCCCTGAAGTCCTGTGTATGATAATCCAGGAGTTTAGCATACCCAGTCCTCATGCTCGTGAGAATGTCAGCACAGGTGTGGGGAGAAAAATGCTTTAGCAAGTTGTGTTTCCTTTATTAAGTTTCAGTAAGTTCCTATTATGGTTAGTTCACCTGGTCCTGGAATGATAAGTGAGCAATGTTATCAGTGGTTACTATCATTTTAAACCTAGGTGTGGAGTTTTGGTTCTCATGGCCACTTGTGCAGTAGAAAGGGATCAGGTTGCACGGCTGCAGTTGCTCGCTGCAAGTAAAGACAGAACCCCAAAACTTGTTTGTGGGAAACACGTTGCCATGGAGCTTGTGCAGGTTCTGTCAGTGGAGAAAGTTTGGCGTGCTGCAATGAGGAATTAATTGCAAATCAAACCAGATATGTTGCTGTTATAAAACGAAGGCTGTCACCCGTGCTATGTTAATGTGTCAGGATCCTGTGGATTGGCTGGGCACGGGTGTAGGAGCTGGCAAGAAGAGGTTAATGCAAGTCAAGAATTTGGAAGGAGATCCCTGCAGCTGTATCACCTTCCAGCGAGAAGGGTGCACAGGGAAGCAGCTATCATCACTGCTCCAGGGGCTCTTTCCCACCTGGTTAGCAGGACAGTGGTGTTTATTAACATCTTTGGCATTCGGTAGCTTGGTGACTCTATCAGCTCCTGCCCTGTCATTGGAAAGCTGGGTCTCAGCTCCGGGGCTGTGCCCGAGGTGTGAGATTTCCAGTGGTAATTACAAATGTGGAATCTTGGGGGATGGGGGTGAGCTAGATCGGCACTCCTGATAAATCACAGAGGAAAACAAGCTTTTAAAGGAGCTCTGCCGTGTGTCCTGCTGTGTGGGACATTTCAGATTTGGGCATTTTTGTAATGCTGCCTTTCAGGCTGGACATTGGCATTTTAGTGGGAGCCCGGTGTGTTTTGGTGCCCAGGCTGCCTGGGAGGAAGTGCCTTTATTTCGAGCCGAGTTAGAAATAGTATGTTTGAAAAACTGGACACTGGAATAAAATGCAGGAAAGGTGAGCTGCCTTTCCTATCATAGGTGTTTAAGATCAGTTCTAAACTCTGTTTCATGGGGATACGAGGCTGACTGTGGCTGCACAGCACTATCTGCACCAGGAAAGGCAATGCAACTCTATTTCAGGTGTTTGGGCAAAGCCCCTCTCTCTGATAGCAGAGCCTTTCAGCAGGGGAGCTCCTTGGCTTGGAATCCTTTGATCTGCAATGACCCAAGGAGGTCTGGCATAATAAGAGACACACGCCACTTCTATTTTTAAGTGGTCACTGGTAATCAGCTTGGTAATATATGAACATATGTATTGATTGGTTCCCATCCAGGCTGCAGGACAGCAGGAGAATTTTCCTGGTTTTCTGTTCACAAGCAGGGCTTTCCCACAGCTTTTCCTGCAAGAAAACCTTTCTCCCAAATTCCTGTCTATGCTCAAGGTTAAACAGGGAGCTTCTGCTGCTAACAGAGCAGTTTGCAGGAGTTGCAGTGCTGTCCTGCACTAGGGCAGAGATGCCCTCTGTGACACCAGGATCCCTGGAGTTCCTCTGAGCAGCCAGTTTCAGCAGCCGCCTTCCTGGTTGGGAGATTTACCTTGGGAAGGCTTTCAGTCTCCTGGGAGCAGTGACCTGCATAGCTCCAGGCGCTGATTATTGACCTGGGACACCCTACTTTGTCTACCAAATGGGTCACTGGCATTTCTTGTCATGGTAATTTCTGTTAAAGCTGAAATGCAGGGAGGCTGAATTTCATTCTGGATTAAATGTGTGTGGGTTACACCGATTTTTGGCTTTTCCCCCTCCGTGTTCTCAGATCCACCAAAGGTGCAAATTCCTGTCCCTGTGGCAAATTTTACTTGATTTTCTGGTGTCTGCAATATTTAAAAGCCTGCATGTGTCACAGCATACTTCAGTCTTCTGGTTTGGGTGAACACCTGAGCACAAGCTGCACAGTTAGAAGTCCTGTCAGATTTGCCAAGAGTTTTAGAGGAGTCTCACACTGACTTGAATGTGCATTTCTCTGATAGTTGGGCCCTTAATCTTTCCAGTGCAAAGATTCCTGCAAACATATCCAAATCCTGACTCAATTTTTGGGCAAAAATTTACTTTTTCTGGTCATGGGTTTTGGTACTTGGGGCGATAGAGAAGGCAAGTTAAAGGATCTCAGGGTAAGGTATTTCTGCTCATGTGATCAGTGTTGATACAGGTTGAAAACCAAACATTTAAATTGGATTTGCCTCCTCACTGAAGTAACTGTGGACATTTACAACTCTGATCTGTTGGCTCAGGTCTTTTGTAGTCTGTTCTCTTCAGTTTTCATTTAGAGTAAGTTTGTAACATTTGGTTTTTTAACTGTGTGTGTAAGGAACTTAATTTAAAAACAAACAGAAATCCCTAGGTGCTCTAGCCTAATTTTGTTTTAAAAAAGGGCAATTCTGGAGCACCTTTTGTGGCTCTGAAATGAAGTAAACAAAGCTTGTCAGCAGATATTTTCACATGGGACAGTGGGGTATTTTGAATACCCTGCGGGAGATATGTAGCCAGAGTTAAAACAGTAAATCATTTGTGTGGTGCTCAGCTGGTATAAATCTCCACAGCTCATGGATCTGGGAATGCAGCACATGAATCAGCCCTTGGGTGTTTCTGCATTCCATGTCTCCAAGAAGCTCCATGTCACAGACCATCCCAGTGTTTCATGGGCATGTTGTAATCACCTGGGAGTACGGGCTCCTATTCCAAATATTTTTCCTATCCAAGAGCCCTATTCAAATGGATTGTGGGTTTTGCCATTGACTTGTGTGGAAAGTAGGGCTATAAAACGAGCCTATGGACAGAGATGAAAGTGGTGATAAAACAACAGAACAATGGTTGTCTTCCATTCCTGAACTCTTTCCCAATTTGGGTTTGTGATTTCCTCTTTTTCCTTAGTCTCTTTCCTCTCTCTGTTTTCTGTTGGGTGCATCTTTGACTATTCAAGTGGGTGAGCTGCTACCTAAGCTTAGTAGAAATGGTGAAGAAAATCAAATTACAACGTGATTCACAAAATCCCTGTTCCCTCGTCCCTGTACTAAACTCCTCTCCTGTGAGACCCCAGCACAGGGTGTGGGCTTTGGTAACTGCACCCCTTCTGCTCAGAGTCTGAATTTCATGAGTATTTGATTACTAACAGCTCTGAAGGTCTTTTTGTTCCTGTTTAAATTGAATTGAGAAGTATTAAGTATCAGCTATTAAGCGGCAGGGTATGACAATGACATTTTTTCCTCATGTGAAAATGAATTATCTTCGTTGAATAAATGGTTTTGGGAAAACTCTTACACCAAATATTGGGAATTAGTCTCTGTTGACTTTCAAAGGTGCGGTGAAGGAGATAGAATATCATAAATAAGGTGGTTGAGAGTCTGCTTTGCTCTTCCCACAAGAAATCAAATCTGAAATTTCCTTAGAAGTTTATATCTGGGCCTGGCAGGTCATGGCCTTTATCCCAGTGTGATTGTCCAAGTGAAGTGACACTTCATCAAAGATTAAAGTTGTTTAATAAGTGTTAGTGTACAACTCCCCTCCCAACTCAAAATGAGTCCTTTCAAAGTAAAGGGTCGTTTGTGGAGAGAGTAAGAAACTCATGGATTACTCTGCATTCCACCAGCTCTGAAATTCAGTGCAACAGGAGTGAGGTGGTGGCCTGGCCTGCAGAAGCAGAGGGGAACCTGATGAGCACAGGGGTGCTGTGGGGAGCAGGGAGTCACTCCCAGCTGCGCCTCGAACACGTCGTGTCCCTGTTGGCACCCAGAGTCACTGTGGCCCTCCTGTCCGCACGGAGAGCCTCGTGCAATTAAGGAGAGCACGTGAGCCCGAAATTGCTCACTGCTCCTGAAAATGCATCGAGCTGAGTCCTCACATTTCTGCCGCAGGAGAAAGGCCCAGAGGGATGGGAAAGGCCCAGAGGGATGGGGAGCACTCATGCTTGTGACTTGTGATGCGGAGCCGGAGGTCACGGTGGCCGGGAGAGCCCACGCTCACACAAAAGCCCTTGTGCACTTGCTGCTGGAGCGAGGGTATCCCGGGTTGAGAGCCTCCTTTGTTGGGAGAGCACTACTGTAGCCAAACTAATGTTAACCAGGCTCATAGCCCTGCTCAATGCCCCACTGTTCCCGAGAAAGGAGCTTACAGAGAAAGGCCCTTCAGTGTGCAGGGAACAGCACAGCCCGGCAGACACGCAGGCAGCCACTGGGCCATGGTCTGGGGGCCACGCTCCTGCCTTTTCAAAGGGCTTGTGAAAGAGCTGGCATTACCAAGTGGCCTTTTCTTGGGATAACTGGAAGTTCTGATAATTCCGTGTTCAGTCAAGTTTGGTTTGTTCATAAAAATATAAGCTGGAACTGAAAAGTGCAAGCCCAGTTTCACATATGTGACAAAGTGACACTGGACAGGGTCAGTTTGCTCTTAGGTGGGAATCAGTAGCATGCACAGTCCTGCACTGATTTTAGCTAAACTGTATTGAGGAGGAGGTCATAAATATGATTTTTATGTATTATTTATATTAGCAAAAAAGAGCAGTGTAATCCCAAATGGCATATTTGGTATCCCTTGCAGAGACTTCAAACATCTCTACCTACAATGTTGCCAAAATGGCCAGGCATGTGCTTCTGAGGATTGGTTTGGTTTAGAGATTAGTAGTTTTAAGTTCTCTTGCCTGTTTTAGTTCTGTTGGGACTGAGTTTTCAGGTAGAGTAGCTGGAGAATTGCTCACCAAAGGGTCAGTGGAAAAAGCGCGGTGGCAAGGTACAAACATGATCTGTGTGACCACAGCACTCTAATCACAAGCAAAGGGTGGTGACCTTATGCCTTCAAAGATTAAACAAAACAACATGTGGTTACAAAGAGATTTAAGAGTTTATCTGAAAAGAATAAACGCTGGCTGCCCAGATTTTTCTTGGAATGAAACCCCTATGGTTTAATAAAGATACCTAAATTTCACTTAATGGTTTGGCAACCTCTGCAGAATATCAGCCAATATGCAGCACCCACTTCTCAGATAGTCTAAACCAATGCAGTCCTGTTAAAAGGAACTGCACAAACAACACAGTGCTGAGGGGTTTTGTCTCTCAAATCCAGTCCTGAACCTACATTTTTCTCAAATAACAGTTTCCCCCTTGGTTTCAGCTTCTCTGTGCTAATACCATATATTGGGTTCTGCCTTCTCCTTCCAAAAAAACCTCTGAAGTCCAATTCTTAATGCTCATTTTGTCCAGGAAGTGTTTGCAGTTTTTGAAAATATGATCTGATTATGATTTGGTTCCATCAAAAAAGAGAATTGAAAACCTGACCATCCCATCTGCAGTCAACTAACTACAGTTTGCTTTGGGTAATCATTAATTCTACATCTAGTTTAGTATCTTTCCACGGTTATTTGGAGGGAAGCTAGACTTTGATAGTGCAACGGCTGCTTTTTCAGGGTGTGTTCCTCTGTCGCTGAGATTGCCTGACAATATAATGGGAGAGACTGCTGTGAAATCATGGATGTGACTGTACTGTGATTGCAGGCTGACATGAGTAAGAGCCATTACGGAATGGCACTTAAGGCAGGCTCTGAATAAATAGGGGAGGTGTCTGGAAACATCAAATATTGGTGGTGTTCTGAACTTCTGACCTTTCTGTTATCCTCGTCACGGGAAGTTCAATAATTTGGGTTATCTTTACTTTTGAGTGCTGAGTGTCTCATGTTCTCCCTCCCTGTGCCTTTGTTCACCCTGTGGGGTGCGAGTTGAGTTTCATCCTCACGACCTCCCCTGGGATCAGGAACAGTGTGTCACTTCTAGCTCAAGGAAGTCTCTTCAGAAAACTGGCAGTGCCCGCAGACTGTTTCCTGACTGTTCCCTGGGTGATGTCCTGGCCACTGGCACTTGTGCAGGTGCACTGATAATCTGTCAGCCTTTAATAGCAGATTAAGTGCTGGCTGCATCCGGACCTGGTTGCTCTTAGCTGTGGCCTAAGTTCTTATGGAAGCAGCTCACAGGGCGAGGCATGGAAGTTATGGAACATTTTTTCCATAAATCCCCTGCTGCTGATGTATTAGTAAATGCTTCTCTCTCTGCCTCTTCTCCAAAGTAAATATGTCTGATAGGGTATGTAATAAAATTCCCATGATACAAACCTTATTTACTGGAGCCTTTGCTCTTAACAGTTGACTTGCACTGGTGTTTGCCAGCACACTGATGCTAATGATGCTCTGTGCCACTTGAAAGATGCTCCTCTGTCCTCAGCACCTGGCGCCAGCCGTGTTCCAGCTAATTCCTCACTGCACATACCTTTTTCCTAAATAAAAGCAGTCACAAGTTGTCCTGGAGAGGAGACAACACTTAAGGACACCTAATATGTAAAATCTTTTACCATGCAGCATGTCCTGGCAGTGCCATCCCCCGCAGGGATGGACTGGAGCTCTGCCCTGGCGCCAGCAGAGCTGCTTCCCAGGCTGGGTATGGCAGGGCTGGGACAAGCATGGAATAAAACAGCAGCTCCAAGGGGACTTCCCCTTGTTTTTCCCAAATGACTGAAATGACTGGGCAGGGTGGTGTGATCTCTGCAGTGCCCATTTCAGGGTGCTGGGTGTGGGGCTGTCCTTTCCCTCTCCTCCAGCCTCGTGAGTGTGGCCCATCCCAGCCAGTTCCTGGCAGGTTTCAAGTGTACCTGTGTGAGCCACCTAATGCCTGAACACCTTTTGTTTTCTGTGCTGCACAACTCAGCTTTCCCTTCTGGTTTCGCTCCTGTTGCCAAGTTTAGAAATATTTCCCTGGCATCAGCTGCAGCTCACCGTGGCCTTCACATTCAGAAGTGTATTCATGGGACTTTTCCTTTTGCATAAACATCTGGTGTATCTGACTTAGGCTGAAATGTGTGAAATGTGTGCAAGTTTGGAGACCTGACAAAGTGAGTTGTGACTGAGGCTTCAGGAACATACAAACGAGTGTAAGATGCCACAGTGCATTCTCATGCCTGTGCACCCCTGTATCCGTGTGATTTGGAGGTGTGTAAGGTGCGTGCAAACACAAATAGTCTGTGCAAATGTGCAATAGTTCTGTGCTTAACCAATACCTGAACCATGTTCTAATGACATTGCTGTTGCACTAACAGACAACTGGGAGCATTAATTAGACACTGAACTTTCAGAAGTTGCTTTCCTTTATTAATTGCCATTACCTCATAGTCTGTTTGGGACTTTATTCTGTTTTTGGGGTTTTTAAAGGAAACACCACGTCACCAATTCACATTTTGAGGGGGAAAAGCCCAGAATGTGGAGCCCATGTGCAGCATGGCTAAGGAGGCATCAGTGAAATGACTGTTATCAGGAGTCTTTGAGTGCTTTTATAAGTTTCTCATTGTGCTAAAAATGAAAGTAAGTAAGTGAAGGTAAGTTCTTGGGAGGTCTCCTGGATCCCTTCCACAGGAGCCACACCTTTGTCCCCATGTAGGGCCTTTCAGTTGTTGCAGTCAAGGCCTTGCACAATCAGTACGACTCACAAGTCCACTTTTAAGACTAGAAAAACAAGAAACAGGTGATGTTTCTGGATGAAGATACACATTTAAGGTATTCAAAGTATAATTTTACCCTAATTTCTTCAAATTTGCATCACCTTTTAAATCTCAGAGAGACCTTCGAGGGTTTCAAACAAAGGGTTTTTTTCTGGTACTGCTTTGAAAGTTATTACCTGGGCAGGAAATACTGTGCTGGAAAGGGATCTCTTTTCCCCACTCTTGCATAATTCCAAAGGCTAAAATGATTTTGCTTAAACCTGCCACATTGTCCCACAAAAGCAGATCAGTAAATGACCTTTGGATTGGAATCAAACAGGCAAGTACGAAAATTTTGAGGTGAGGAACTAGAATGCACGTGCAACTTGTTTGTACCTCAGAATTCCCAATAAAGCAGATGTGGCATGAAAAGGAAGATTGCTTATTATTAATTGTTATTTTTTAAATTGCCACATGGATTTCTTAAAGAACTCCTTTACTATACAGAGTGACTGGTTGGAATGTGTGTTCAAGTTGAGATCATGGTTCAGTTTTCTGGAGCTTTTCTTAAGCAAGCAAACAGGTGAAGCTGTCAGTTCTGCCAATCTCAAAAGACACCAACTCCAGGACTTTCTTGGGAGCTCTGCATGATGGGTTTGCAGATTAGAGCCAGAGAAGATTAGGGATTTTTCCTCTAATGCTTCTTATTAGCAGTTTGTCTCAAATCTCATTAAAATTAATGCACTTTTAAAACTCCCTTTTTAGAAATAATGGCTTTTTATAAATATCAAGCTTCCTTCAGTTATACAAGTGATTTTTATTGTAACCTACAGTATTTTGGTTGCTGTTACTCATTCAGTTTTCATCTTTGGGATTTAGTTTGCTGAGCTATGGTCTGGCTTACCTGTGGTGCTGCTGCTTTTATTCAGCATCCTGTCAGCACAGTGTAGTGCATCTGACTCTACAATATGGCACACAATTAACAATAGTAAATTATTGTGTGGCCATGGAAACTGCAGGAACGAAACACATTGTTCAGCAAGGCTATGAATTCAGCTCTTATTAATCCCTGATCAACACAGTGGTTGTTTAAATACATGTTCTTCCATTTAAAATATTTCTGTGATAATGAAAATTATAATTTAGCAGCAATTAATTATAATGATAACATCTCTTAGCACAGAGATTTAATATTTTGAAAGGATTAAATACAGTTATTGTAGATGTCTTTATTTTCTATTCGTGCTTCTCTGTCATTAAGGTGAAATTAGATTTAAACATGAAACCAACAAAGGTTTGGCATTTCTTTCATCTATTCTTCATTCTGTTTGCAGTGAGTTTTTACAGAACCATGGTCAAAACATACCACAGCTTTGACTTTGCTTTCCATATAATGTCTCAACTTGTGCCTCAGATGAAAGAAGAGATCCCACAGCTCTCTGAAATCCCTCCGTGGGATTCCATAAGAATACTGGCAGTGCAGTCTTCTGGCCTATTCTTGTTTAAGCTTGCTGGAATTCATAGAATCACAGAATACTTCAGGTTGGGAGAGGAGTTTATTTGGTCCAGCTCACCTGCTCAGAGCAGGGGTAACTCCCGCGGTAGATCAGGTTGCTTAGGGATTTGTCCTTCTGAGATCTGAATCTCCCTAACCATGAAGTTCCCACAGCCTGTGGGGGAGGTAGTGTCTCAACACCCTCACAGGGACAGCTTTCTTCTGGATATCCCATCAGGATTGCCCTTGCTTGGCTCCCCCCAGCCTTGCATCCTGGCAGGTCTCCTCCCTCCAGAGTGGTGTGTGCCACTGGAAGTGGTTGACCACAGGGCCAGGGTTTCCTCTGGAAAAGATGGGATTCACCCTGCATTTTGCTGTCTTCACAGGGAATGCTCACTCCTGATGCCCATCTCTCTGTGACTCATCTCTGGTTAATGTCAGTTACAATTCTGTATTTCCAAATCCCTGGCTAAGGAGGATCCCAGGCTGGGCAGACAGGACCAGTAGGAATTGCACTGGGGGAATAGCAGTGTCAGTAGTCTTATGTGAGAGCAGCTGCATTCCCTGCAGTTCTGAGAAGAGGGAGGAACGCTGAAAGGAAAAGAGAACAACAGAAATAATACTCCCCCAGCTCCTTCCTCCTACCCTTGTTTTCCTTCCCATGGACAAGCGGGAATCCACTGTAAAAATTCTCATTCTGCTGGGTTTGCTGAACATGGGAAGAAATAAGATGAATCTGATGTAGGGAAGTACCTGGCATGTTCTCTGCCTGTGCCAAGCCTTGCTCTCATCCTCATTCAACACTGCCAGTCAAAGAGTGGTTTGGACAAGTATAGAAAAATGTTTTTGTCCCCCTCAAAAATCCCCTGGCACCTCCCTGCATTATGCGTATAATGTGTTTTAAAGGAAACTGCCAAGACCCCCCAAGATCGTGTGTACTTGAAACAGTGCAGAGACCTTAGGTTTTCATTGTTCTTCCGTGGAAATTTCACAGTCAGTGTCCTGGGACAGGCAGATGCTTTTTCCGTGCTCCTTTTGATGAAGTGATTCGTTTCTTATGTAAGAGGGAAAAGTGGCAACAAGCACTGACATCAAATAGCCACGAGGGGTTTGTGTCCTTTAGTGTAAAATGCCAACAGCATTGAGACATTTTCCATGCTGCTTTTTAAAGGAGGCCCATTTGAACACTGCACGTCATGAGGCCAGAAAGTTACTCCTTTATTCATCCGTTCTTCTGCTATTTTGCTGTAAATATGCTTTTGTAACATCTTTCTTCAGAAAGGAGGAAGAGAGGCCCAGAGGAGGCCACCAAGATGGTTAGAGAGATGGAGCAGCTCTCCTTTGGGAAAGTCTCAGAGAATTGGGATTGTTTGGCCTGGGGAAGAGAAGCTTCAGGGTGACCTGACTGTGGCATGACAATGCCTGAAGAAGGTACAGGAAAGGTGGAGAGAGACTATTTACAAGGGTCTGGAATGACAGGGCAAGTGGGGGAATGGCTTCACACTGAGAGAGAGAAGGGTTAGATGGGACATTGGGAGGAAATTCTTCCCTATGAGGGTGGTGAGGCCCTGGCACAGATTGCCCAGAGCAGCTATGGATGCCCCATCCCTGAAAATGTTTAAGGCTGGGCTGGATGGAGCTCTGAGCAACCTGGCCTAGTGAAGGTGTCCTGGCCCATGGCAGAGAGGTGGAACTGGATTATATTTAAGGTCCTGTCCAACCCAAACCAGTCTGTGATTCTGTGATACAGTTTGGGGTCCAGGCCTTGATCTTTGTGATCATTTTGTTCAGCGGTCGCGTGCAACCCAGGGCAGGTGCTGGTGGTTGAGGCTGAAGGTGGGTGTAGGTGTTTCCAAGAGCAGCGCCCAGAAGTGTTAAACCATTGAGTCACCCACTGGGAAGGTTGTGTTTCTAAAGCTCTCTGCATTTCATACAGAAGAACAAGCAGCTGGTGGGGTTCCTGGAGAACCAGAAGAACAGCTGACTGGTTGCTGTTGCTGTAGTGGGCTCTGTGATGGGCCCTATTCTCCACACGGGGAGCTGGACATGTTGTGGGAGATGGTTACACAGGTTTGTATTCCAGTTCCCCGAAGTTAAACAAGCGGTTCACACATCCACCACCGATGCAGGGAGAGCTGAGCACCTGCTCCCCTAAATCTGCTTAAATGTGTCATCTTCATCTTCTGAATGGAAACAAAAATTAAAAGTCACAAGCTGAGTTCTTCCACCAGTTTAATCTGTTAAACCCAGATGACTTTTACATTTATTTGCTGTGGGAGGCTTTACAATGACTTTTTGCAGATGAACATAATCATTCCCGTACATGAATCTGCATCTGGCTTGTGGAAGGTTTATTTTTGTGTTGCTGACACCAAAATGCCATAAACTCTGTGTGAAAACAAAGACAATGAAAGGACCTGCCTTTCCACACCCCATAATGCTTGGCTGGCTCCTGGACATTGTTCTGTGCATCATGTCATTGTGTGAGGGAGGTTTAGTGCCACCAAAGACAGAAAGCAGCAGAATTGTTTGTTCCACATGCTGCATTATGTAGCTTTCCCTTTTCTATTTTCCAGAGCATTTTCAGCAGTGAAAGTGGTCACATGCTGTAATGTTTATTAGGGAAGGGTAGATATTTAATAGGATTTAGTAGCTGGCTGGTGCTTCCTAGTAAAAGCAAAAGGATTGCTGAACACACCCCTGGTTTCTCCACAATTGTCTCCGTGTAGCAGAGTTGGGAAAGCAGCAAGGATTTTGCTCCTAATGAAATCACCAGCTAAGCACAGCACAAACAAAATCCCCTCCTTGCTTTGTCATCTTTAACATTTGCATTCAAGTCCTTGTTTAAGTCATGCTGGAGCATGTAAAAGCTTTAGTGTGATCTCACCAGTTTGGATGGGAAGTCACTCCACAGATTACTTTGTGCCATAAAATAACCATTAACAAATGCATCCTATTTGCATCAGAATGATCAGCTGCTCAGCTCCCATTCCTCCATGGTAAACTGTCGGCAAGATTAAAGTGAGGGAGATGCTTTTTCTAAGCACTGGACCCACGTGTATCATGTTCTCTGTATGTTGTGTAAATTTGACTTCCTGCAGGTTTGGTTCTAGTTTTTTCCTTGTCCCTGCATGTGTGCACTATGGACTTGTGTTTTCTACATTAAGCTCTGTTTTTTCCATTTTTATCAATCCCAATTTTCCGTCCTAACCTGTCATCTGCAGCTGGAGAAAAGCAGCATCCACTGCTCAGTTTATTGCTATAGGACACTTGAATGTTAAGAGAAACTTGAATGTTAAGAGAAAATTTCCTTTTCTCTACTGATAGCGAATAGTGATCTTTCCTCCTTCCTTAATTTTCTTCCCTATAGATCAATTGCAATATATTTCCATTTAGACTCTCAATGCCTGGCTGTGCATGCTTATGCATTGTTCTCTGGGCTTCCTGATGCCGTAAGGACTGATACAGCACGTGTGGGACCGTGTGGAAAGGCCATCATTTCGGGAGTGTTTACCCAAGCAGATGTTTCTCTCCTCAGCTGATCCTCAGTGGATACACTGAGGTGCATTTCCCCCTCTGGGCTATATTTAGTGGTGCATCAGTTGAGTGCTTTGCATAGCTACACACCCCACAAGCTGCAGTCCCACAGGGGGTCTCCCCCTAGGGTGGGGTTCTGCTGGGCTGAGGCGCACACAAACCCAGCCTCAGCCTCCTTCCCCAGCCTGGGGCACAGCCCAGGGCTGCTGGCAGTCCCCAGCCTTCTCTGAGCACACAGCCCTCGGTTTGGACAGGGAATTTAAGGAGCAGGAGCCACCAGCGCTGTTTTGCTTGTCAAGATGCTGCTGGAGTGGTGGCCAAAGGAGCTGTGTCAGACCCACTGAGGACTCTGTGTGCCTCAGGGCCAGGTCACTCCATTCCAGCCTGCCTGGAACACCAGAGGTTGGAGCCATGTTAGAGTTATTTCACGTGCGCTATCGCTCTTTTCTTACTCCAACAAACAGTGAAGGTTATCACAGCACATCCGTTCATGTTGTTTCCTGATAAAATCTTGTTTGATCACCACATTCTGGTCCCAGTAGCTGATCTGCCTTTCTCTCAGGCTTCTTTCTCAACTGAAAAACCTCTAAGCACAGCTGGAAGTTGTGAAGCTGTGGATATTACTGGTTATTTCACTCCACATCCTTGCATCCGTGAGAAAGCATAGGGTGATATCCTGCACCCTGAAAACCAACAGCAATGGGAACGTTGTCCTGTGAAAGGAAGCTCTGTTTTCTCTGTGCTCTGTTAAATGAGGATATGATCTGGGAAATTCTGGGAAGCGTGGATAGTGGATATCAGCAGAAGTGGTATGCCTAGAGCAGCGCTCAGCTGATCTCTGAGTCAGTGGGTGCAGCAGTGCTTCATGTAGGACACACACTGCATGCTATAGTGAAAAAAGTAACCATTTTAAGCTGGAAAAATTACTTCCAGCATGGAAATATAAGATATAAACCTGCAGGAGACAGAGCTTTTGGAGCCAGGGATTAAAAGTCATCTGTAATTTGTCTTGCTTGAGGTATTTCAGGGATCCATGGAGAGTGACAGTGCCTAGAGCAGCTGCCCTCGAGCAGGGAGGCTGTCGGTGCCACTGATGGCTGGGCTGTCCTGAGGGGCTGAGAGCCCAGCAGTAGTCCCAGACTGCTCCTTTCAGCTCTCCTTTTTGTGCTCCAGTTTCCCTGTTTGGGCTCTTTTGAGAGCACCCCCTTTGTTGTGTGGAGGCCTTTGCCCCTATCCAGGGGCTGGTGGGAGCTGTAACACACTCAAAGTCATTTTACCTGTGCAGGGCTGGCAGCGGCGTGGCCCAAGCAGATTTACCATTGTGTTTGAAAGGTCAGTTTGTTGGAAATGTGGTTTGACTGGTATGGAAGTGAGCAGAGTGTCTGGAAGCTGTTTTTAGCAGGCAGGTGGCTGCACAGGTAACCTTTGCCACAGCTGTGGTCAGTGCTGCTGCACGGGGAGGCCCTGGGGCCTGTAACGCCTGCTGGCATGTGGGAGTACACAGGGTCACAGGGCCCACGCTGGTCTCAGTCAGCTCCTGCAGCCCTGCCTTTCCCAGGGCAGTTATTAAAACAAATTCACCATTATTCTGGCACAGCCCTATTGAGTTCACCCAGCAGAGCTGAGTGTGTGACAAGGGGGGTGGTGTATGTGACCCCGCTCCCACTGTCCCACACTGGGGACTCGGTGACTGAGCTCTGGGCTTTCAGAAAGCTGACTGCATTTTTGTCAGGATTTTTTCTCATCAAATTAGTGGAGGAAGAATTGTTTCCCCTCAAGTGAGGAAAGGGTTAGATGCCTGTTTGTGATCCTGTCCAGCTCAGTTTATACTTTCAGTGTACAAACTCTGGTTTATTTATTAAACTGCTAAACAAAGTCAGTCCTTGATGCATCACAATCACAGCACTGGAGTTTGCAAGCCTGTCTGGTGGTAGCATTGTCATGGGGCCTTCCGCATAAAGGAAATTTCCTTCCCAGTGTTGCTTCAAGATAAGTTGGATTTTCTATTATCGATACTGCTCTGAGAGCGGATTCCGTTTTCCTGCTGTGCATGTTTTGCATGTTGCTCATTTCTCTTTACCCTTGGGAAACAAATGTTTTCACAAGCTGTAGGACACTTGGAGCTCCACCCATATCCTCTCATTTTAATTAATCTTCAAAATCCATAACTCTGTTTTTGAAAGTATGAAGGACATTTGTCAAAACCATCACATGACGTTCGTAAATAGCACTCAGGGCCCGTGGCTGATGTTAAGTCCCTGGAGTCATCACTCATGGATGTACCTAGCCCTTACCGTGGAGGTTTTTGCACATTAAGAGAGTCACAGTTGTGTTGTTTGCTTAACCAAATTGTCAGGGCTCTAAGCCCATTTCTGTGCGTATCTTTCTTTATCTGAAACGTACAAGCAAAATTCCTTGGTTTTAATTCTGTGTGTGTTTTAACCTGAAACCCCAGAGCAGAAAAATAGTTTATCAGTTAGAAAGGGTTGATAAAAGCATTGCAAAAATCTGCTGTTATTGTGAAACACCATGTAGAAATAATCAGGAGAGGTTTTAACATGACCAGCCTCAGTCACACCACTTTCCAAATGGGCTTGGTTTGCTTTCCCACATTGTGGGTGTGCAAGAGGAGTGAAGTGATGTGGGGTAAGAAGAGCTGTGCCTTCTCCCTCCAGGGGCTTCTCTGGCTGAGAATATCAGTGGGGAATTAGAGCTGTGCTCCGCCTGTGCCAAGTGCAGGATAAAGCCTGGCCTTCCTGGGTGACTGCCCCATTAGGAGCCTGAAAGAGCTGCTGTGTCTCTCCAGTGGCATTTTTCTGACATAAGGTGCCGGTTGTCCCCAAAACTTGGCAGTGGCATGTGGGGCCTGGCCCTTGTGTGGTGCCACAGGGTTTTCCCACGGGGCTGCACCCGTGAGGATCTCCCTGCTTTGGGCCCTGCTTGCTATAAATCAGAGGAGAGATGGAAAGAAAGTGAAAAGCCATGAATAGCTCCAGCACTGAAGTTGCTGGAGCTCTTGTGAAAAGCCGACTGTAGGCTCAGCACGAGGAGTTAGCGCTGGAACCAGCACAGCTGTGGTCCCAGTAGAGACTTTCACACTATTTTGAAGTGGTGGGGCCAGCAGGGAGGAGGTTGGTGCCACAGATGGGTGGGGATCAGGTGAGAGGAGCTCAGGCAAGAGCGAGCTGGGGTGGGGGCGGAGGTGGGGAGGCAGAGAAACCAACCGGGCCCTGCAGCCTCTCGCTGTAAACAGGAAATCGAGGCCACCGAGAGCAAGGCTGAGGAAACGGGAAAGCAGAAGGGGAGAGGCAGCGACTGGCTTTGAACTCTAGAGTAAAGAAAACACTCCTAACGGCACTACCATCAGCTCCCCCAGCACAGAGGGCCTCCAGCCAGGCTGGGCTCCCATCTTCTCCCTCCCTCCCTGTGCTTGAGGATGCTGAGGCACCACTTGAGGCAAGGAGTCAGTTAAGCTTTCTCGGGTTTTTTTCCCTGAGTCCCCACTGCCTGAAGAATACACTTTGTCCTTCTTTGGGGCCGCTGAAAGTGCTGGAGTGGTAAAGCTTTTTGGGAAAGCAGCTCCTGAGCCACTTGGACACTGTCCCCAGGAGGGACCCATCTTCCCTGTCGTGGAAGGGCCGCTTGCTCTGTTGGCTTCCTTGCCTTGCTTTCAACACCTGAAGGTCCCAAGCTGGTGTCAGTTAATACCACGGCTCCAAAGGTTTCACAACCTGACTTGTTGTGTCACTGCATTTCCCACATCATGTCTTTCATCTGTTCAAAATTAGGCCCTGACTCTTCATCTCCTTTTACTAGACACACATGGACGTTCTTTTCCCACTCTTTACTTTCACTGTGACCCCAGATTGGGAGGATTATTGATAACCATAATTTTTGGCCAAAGATTTTTTTAATGGTTGGCTTTAAGATGGTATTTGATAGCTTTTTTGTTTTACATAATATTTTGTATATCCAGCTCTATTTTCAGGATCCTGTACAGTGGCATTTTCTTTGGAATGAATGTAAGCACAGGGATCACTGAATGTTGTGCTTCTGTGTAGAGACTACAGTGATTAAATAAACAAACTTCCTGAGGTGTTTTGGGGCTTGTTCAAGCTGGTGAAGGGAGACATAAATCCTGTTGGAATTTTCTTTTAAAAGCACCAACTATTGCAAGGTTTCTCTTCTGTGACTCATTTCAAAAAATACTTCAAATAAAGGCATGGATTACTAGACAAGCAGATATGCAAATACAGCATTCCCAGGCACTTGCTATAAATAGTTCATAAAATATATATATTAAAAGATGGTAGACACTAGCTGCAGTTCCTGCTGATTTCCTGTTCTCTTCCCCTATCACAGGGATCCTCTGCTGTACACAGAGTGAGGGCAAACACGAGTAACGCAAACTGTCAGTTCACCCAAAGCATGTTGTTTTGTCACTAACCCCACCTTTGACAGCTTTCCAAGCCACATTTGTAATTTCATACCTTACAGGTAGGCAAAAGCTGTCAAAACCGGGGCAGTTTCAGTGCAGTAGCTTTGGTCATGTCTGACCACATGGGTAGGAAGGACGAGTTCAGAAATAAGTGGGAGGAACTGAAATCTTAGGGTGGGGTTTGTGCAGTTGTGCAAACCACCACTCAGTGCAGGTCTGTTCCCCCTCCCACTCACCACTGTTCTGTAATCTGATTTCTCTTCTTACTCTTTTCTTCTTATTGTCTTTTCTTCTTTTACTTCTTCCCCATCTTTCTGTCCTCTTTACTCCCAATATCTTTGTCATCCCACATCACCAAGATTGGATTTTTGCTGCTGTCCCCAAGGTCCTGGGGGCAGTGACTGGTTATGAATGTGCTGGGACCATGCCTCCACCATGCTGCACTGCCAGGAAGGGAGCACATCCTTCCGTTGGAAGGACAGCATCCACCAAACCCCTGGGCAGTCAGATCTGGAATGTTCCCTGTGTTTCAGGCAACATTCTTGGAGCTTTCAGAGCTGCGGATGCTGTAGTTTAGGATTAACCTGTCTTCATGTCCTGTTCCTGCACATGATAACAACTTTATAGAGACTGATGGGAGGCTTGGAATCCTGTCTGCCTGGGAAAGCAGAGCACTTCCATTCATCTGTCTAACTGTGGCTTTCAGAGTCCGAGTCAGAGCACCTGTGTTTTGACAGATTTGGTCTGTAGTATTTCCCAGCTCAGTGAAATGACTTTTGGCTAACAAGGAAGGGCTTCATCCAAAGCCCTTGGCAAAAGAATGTAACCACAGAGATGTATAATGTTTTCTGTCTGAGAGCTCTGGGCTTGGCAGATAGCTGGGTAGGAGTTTGGGAATTAATGTGGACTGCAGTGAGCCTGTGCAGTAAGAGAGCTCTCACAGCCAATGTTTTCCTCTATAAACAGTTGTGAAAGACTCTGGGAAGGTGGAAAGAATCTATTTTTCTATGGCTTGATATAAATGCTTGTCTACCTCAGGCATGCAGTTATGGAAAAATTCATCTTGACATTGCGTAAATACAGTTATAGATGTTGGATCTGCAAATAAATATTGTCATGAGAAGGGAAAAAGTCAGTGGTAAGCTTTGGTCTCTGCTCTCTGTCATACCTGTCTTAATCCAAAATGACTTGTGGTGTTTTGGGGGATCTGTTGTGGATTTGCACGTGTGTTCCAGAGCAGGTGAAGTCAGCAGGTGAAGAGTGGTGGGTTTTCAATGAAAAGTCCTAATTTCATCAATGATTCTCCCAAAAAGATAAGCCATACCTTTGATTTAATCTTAGATGTTTGAACATCCCATTTGCACATAGAAACATGAGCTGTGATTCATTTTGAGTAATGTTGTATTGTTTTCCCCATAGATGAACGTGAGGCAGTTCAGAAGAAGACCTTCACAAAGTGGGTGAATTCCCACTTGGCTCGTGTGTCATGCCGAATTACAGATCTGTACACTGACCTTCGAGATGGGAGGATGCTCATCAAACTCCTGGAAGTGCTTTCAGGAGAGAGACTTGTAAGTGCTTATCGATGTCCGCTGGGGGGGTTCGGTTTGGGTTTGGGTGGGGTTTTGTGAATCCTTGGCTCGACTGCAGTATAGGAAATCTGAGTGCTGAGAGTTCAGCACTGAAAATGTCTTTTTATATATTAAAGGAAAAAAAAGGGCTCTATTGCTTCAGCTGGATCCAGACACCATTAAAATGCCTTCCTACCGGCTTCAGTGAGAATCAAAGGATGCCTTCTTCAAAGGTTCCTTGCTGGTAACATGCTGAGTGCTTCCAGCAGCATGTTCCCTGCTCCCAAATCTGACAGGCACAGAGCACAAAATGTTCCTGAGCCCCTTAGGTCCCTCGGTGGTGGTGAGTTAGATGTGCTGGGGGATGTTTCTGGGCCCTGTGGGCAGTGGCCCATTTCTCTGCTAACAAGCCCTGCACTGATGGAGGTGTGCAGGCCTGGCACATCCCTGCTCCCTTCCCAGAGAGTGCCAGGGGTGTGCGGGACAACAACTGGAGAGGGCCACGCCACCCTGGGAGCAGCTGGAGCTGTGGTGCTCATTGCACCCCACTGCTCAGGAATGTCCCTGAGTGTACTTGATTTTACTCGGATAGATAAGGCTTGGGCTTTCTTTGGTTAGGGGAATATCTAAAATAAATTTAAATAAATGGGTCAAATTCTTTCTTTGGATGTGCTGTGGCACCCCCTTTGTACCAGCACAAGGAGTGGTGAGTAAGAAAGTCCTTGTAGTGAAAAATGGCACTGCACATGGTGCACTGGGTGCCGAGAAATGGCTGGGTATCAGCTTCGCCTTCAGTTCCTTAAAGGATGTCAATGCTCTTAACTACCTAATTTAGAGAAATCTTTTCAAAGAAATACGGGTCTTTAGCTAAGACCTAAGGCTGCAGGGGGCTGGGTAATCGCTTGTCATCAAGCTCTCCTATTAGTGGAGCTCCATGGCTTAAGACTCTGGTTAATGAGTGGAACATATGGCCCAGTGTAGTGCGTGTGTGCGGGAGGCAGGAGAGGACCTTTCTGAGTGCATCTGGGAGGGCAGGGGAGCTGTGACGTGCACAGAAGTGCCTGTATGGATGGGGTAACAGATCCTGGTGTTGGTCAGCTGCAGTTTGCTCAGAGCCCCTCTCTGTCTCTGCCAGACTGCTCACCTCAGCGACGCGTCGGGTTTGACGTGCTCACTGCGGGTAGCAGGTGTTCCTCACACAAGGATAGTTGGGACCAACATGCCCCATTATCCGAGGGCTGAGACACCAACTGTGTCACCTCTGATTAAGTCTGCCTGTCTGCCTGCCAAGATTTGACTTTCAGCAGCAAATAGGAAGCTCAGAGCAGTCCCATGACTCTGCCTGGGCTGTTCATTTACATTTTTCACTCCAGGTTTTGGAAAATGCAAACAGGGCTGAGGCAGCTGCGGGGTGGGGAGAGGGCAGGAGCCTCCGTGGAGCTGCACTTGCATCATCGCTTGTGTCTGGCATTGGCAGCTGCCTGCACCACCACACATTCTTTTTGTAGCTTCCTTATCTCAGGCTGGAGGACAGCAGGCTCTGTTTGAACAGTGCATTCCACCACACCTTCCTCTGAAAACGAGGGTAAACGTAATGCACTAAACCTTGAGACAATTACACACACCAAAAGTATTCCAGGAGGATCTTACACACATCAAAAATATTCCAGGAGGATTGCCACACAGCATCTACTTGCTGTTGTTCTTCAGTTTTTTGGAATTTATTTTAGTCAATATTAGGTAGGTTCTGACAACTCCATGCCCCCCGCCAGGGAAATCTAAAGGCAGGCCTTACACAGAAGGCTTGAAATCAGGACAGGAAACATCAAATGGTAAGAAAGCAGAAACTAGCATAGATAAATATCCCATAAACATGGTGTGTTTACTGGTGCAGTGGAACAAACAGGAATTGTTTCCTCTCTTTTGAAACTGGGATTCAGATTCTGGAGCTGGAGCCTGGGGAGCAGAGTCCAGGATTTTGGATGCCAATCAGGGAAGCGGGGCTGCTCTTTGCCCTCTCACTTCAGTTGCACAAACCCTGCATTTTCCAATACCTGTTGTGATTTTTGTTGATGAAAACCCACAGTCCTTGGAGGTGTGTTGGAGAAACTCAAAATGAGAGCATCCAATAAGGGCAACACCTACATCTTCCTGACCTTGCTCAGCTTGATTCCTAATCCTAGTGTTTAGTCCAGGCCTTACAGCATAATGGCCTCTGCACAGCAGTGTTTGGAAGGAAACTGACAGCATGCAATGCTCTCACTGAGCACAGTGGGAAAGAATCCAGCAAGCATGAAAGGACAGTTGTAATTTGGGTTGCACACACTGGTAACCAGCTTGTGCCTAACAGAAAAATAAAGCTGGGAATTGTTTTCGGCCTAAGAGTAAGCATTTAGCTCAGTTTCTTCCATAACTAAATTAAGGATTAGTAAATTCCTTACAATTCCTGGATGATCAAAGGTCGAATCACTTAAGCATGTTCTCTGTAGTGAGTTCTGTCACATTTTCTCTTGTAAAAGAGGAAGGGTTTTGATGTAGAACCAGTTTTCCTGTAATGTGCGTGTGAAGACTGGGTTTGGTACTTGCTTTCCCTCCATTCAGTGTCTGGGTCTGTGTAAGCCCAAAAATGTGCAAGATATGTCTCACTATGCCTCATCCCGAGGCTATGCAGGGGAGTGTGGCAAGCACAGCCACACCTTGCACAAACCAGACTCAGATGCTTCTTCCTCTACATAAAACATCTCTGGTGAGTAGTTTTGGCTCTGTCACCGTGGTACTGGAGGCTCTGAGAGCACAAAAAGAGCTTTTCAGATCCTTTTCTGCTCAGTAGTTTGAGGCAATAGAGGCAGTGCAGGTACTGCTTTGGGCCGTGGGAAGGGCTGTGTTAAGGCAGAGGGGACACTTTAGGGTCTGCCACTGCTGCTGAGAAATGGCCACAGTCACAGTCATTCCTGAGCCTTGGGAACATCCTTGTGCAGGTGAGCAGGCCTGGGAAGCTGCTCCAGGTGTGGCCGTGGCTGGGGCGAGCCGTGGGCCGGAGCTGGGGGAGCAGCCGGGCCTCCGCCTTCCCTCCTGCCCTGGAACAGCCTCCTACCTGTGTTTTGCAAGGTTCAGTCAAGCCTTAGGTCCAGCTTTCCACACTCTTGGTAATTGATGGTGCCAGCTAAAGGCTGGATCCCAGATTGTCCCTGCTGGGTGAGGGATCTCTGGCTGGCTTCAGCCAAACATGCAGCTCCCTCTGGTTCCTGCTCTGGCTGTGGCTGTTTGCACAGGCAGTGTTTGGGATGGATGGGATGTGCACAGGCTGGACATGCAATTTGGGCCTCTTTGGAGGGACTTTTATACCCCAAAGCAGTGCGAGGCTCCTGGAAATTCTCCCTTTTGCTGGGACCTGTCGGTTAACTCTGCATCATTCCCCAGCCTCAGGAGGAGAACAGACCCAGGCTGACTGAGGCTGAAACCGCTGGACTCAGGGTTCGTGTGTCCCAAAGGGCGTCTTCCTGCATGGCTTCCCTCTCCACCATCCCCTGTGGCACAGGCTGTGTTTCCAGGGACTGTACCGTGGAACTGGCTGAAACTCTTCCCCTTGAATGCAGGCTGGGGCAAGGATATTGCCTGAGCTATTTCCATGGCCAGTTAATTACATTTGTTGCAGAAAACAAGGAAATTATGGCAATTAGTTGTTTGGCTGAGTACCTTTGGTGACATCCCAGTGAACACTGAACGGGCTATTCAGCTGTAATCCTTGTCTGCACAACAAAGTTCCTTTATTCAGTTTTACAGCAGAATTCTGCATGCTGATAACACATTTATTGCTTTTTTTGCAGTTGCACTGGCCTTTCATGTAATTGTGTTATGTTGGTGTAGCTGATTTTTTAATTTGTATTTCTTTTCCTATGAAGAAAACTTTGTAATCAATCTCTGTTATTTTCTTACTATTTATCCGATTTACTGACCAAAGAAAAGCAAAGCCACTTCCTTCTTGAGAAGTTTTACTGACTAGCTAGCAGTTCAAATCTGAGCTTGTGAGTGAATGTCCTAGAGAGGAAACATGAGGGAAGTAAGGAGGAAAAATCCTTTGAAAGGCAAATGAAATTGGGCCTCTGTGTCCAGCTCAGGTCTAGGATATTGGTTTTTTCACCATGGTTTTGACAAGTGCTACCATTATCCCGGTGAAAATGGGCTGAAAGATGCAAGAAGTGGTTTTGTCTCTAGAATGTGAGGAACAAATGTGACGTTGCTGCCTGGGAGTGGTGATGCACCAGCCAGAACTGAAGAGTGTAAAGCTCTTTGGCTTTTCCCTCCCATCTACAGTAATAAATGTTTTTATTCTTCCTTTTACCTTCTAGCCTAAACCAACCAAAGGAAGGATGCGCATCCATTGCCTGGAGAATGTGGATAAAGCCCTCCAGTTCCTGAAAGAGCAACGAGTGCACCTAGAAAACATGGGATCTCATGATATTGTGGATGGGAATCACAGGCTGACACTTGGCCTTATTTGGACTATTATCCTGAGATTCCAGGTAGAGCTGTGTGCACACACAGATACATGGATGAGCTTTCCATGCCTGTTTGTAACTTACTTCACTGGGCATTCTAGGAGCAGAGTGCTCCCACGTGCTCCCAGCAGATGGGAGGGAGAAGTGCTTGGGAACCTGTCAGGATAAATCAGTCTCCATGGTGCTGCTGACCTGTGGTGGGAGTTTCCTGTGGGGAAATTCATATGGCTTTATTTCTAAATCACAAATAAATGTGAGGCTCTAGTCTGTACGCTAGACCAGGAGGAAATGCTGCCCTTGGCTGCTCTCCATCTCCATGCTGGTTATCCATAACCTGGCTGACTTGGCACTGACATGGATGCACACAGGAATTATTTTAGTGTCCCAGCTAAGGCTTGAGATTTCTTGTTTTCCAGCGAGTTGCTAATTGGTCTTTGCCCTCAGTTAAAAAAGGCTGGGAAGTCCTTTTGCAGAAAGAATAATAAATCCATATAATAAATATATAACTCATAATAAATAGCATAGTAATAGACATTTAGTAGCTTTAATTTTAGTGTTTCCCAGCGTTCCTTTCATCTTTTCAAAAAAGGCCATGTGTTTTCTCAGAGAAATATTGAGATCTTCTATGTTAATTTTAGATCCAAGATATCAGCGTTGAAACTGAGGACAATAAAGAGAAGAAATCTGCTAAAGATGCTTTGCTTTTGTGGTGCCAGATGAAAACAGCTGGGTGAGTGTGGATTAAGTGATTATCTCTAAAGCTCTTAGAGCATTTTGAGTTTTTTGTTGAAATAATTGTAAATGGGCAAACACATCTCTTCTTAAGTGGATTCAGAGAGAGGGAATTCAAGAGAAGTAAGTTGATGTTTACTAGTCAGAAAAGTCTGAATTTATGATATTAAGCTGGGTGATAAACACACCAATCTGATAATCCATGAATATATGTATATACGAATATGTGTACCCTGACTCTTTTTCACCCCATTCTGAAGAAATAATGACAATTTCAAGGGAAACCTAATGTCTGCCTGCTCTGGCTTTTGGTGCCAGAGCGTGCAGAGCTGCACTGGGGGTGCTGTATTGATTGCACTCTCCTTGGTTTTTGTTCTGCAGGTACCCCAACGTCAATATCCACAACTTTACAACAAGCTGGAGGGATGGGATGGCGTTCAATGCACTGATCCATAAGCACAGGTACGTGTGGCTCAATGTCTGCCCTGGTTTTGCAGCTACCTTGCAGCTTGGTTTAAAAATCTGTGAAGAGCAGGAAGTTGAGGACTTGCTGAGAGTTTTATAGCACCTTGCCGTGTTTTGAGCTTTACAGCTCTTGTGGTCCTTGTGAGCTCAGCTGGGCAGCAGCTTCTCACACCACAAGTCAAAACAGGTTGTGTCTGGTTTCAAGGGAATAAATTACACTCGTGGTTATTTGGGTTTGGTTTGGTTCTTGTACCTCAGTGAGTAACCCATGCCCAGGTCTGGAATTCAGGGGCAGGAGTGGGGAAGCACACCCAGAGCAGGCTGGAGGGGAAGGAAATCCCTGCCCAAGGATGGCCAAATGGGGTGCCAGCCTGCCATGGCTGGGGATGCTGCTCATGGCAAGCTCAGGCAGAGTTATCCAGATGGATTGCACACTTCCATGGGCGTGAGGAGAGACTTGTGACCACAACTTTGTTCTTCTCTTCTCCAGGGTCACCTTCCCTGCTGTTAAGCTCTCCTCTGTTCTCTCCCATGGCCAGGTCCTGCTGTGCCATATGCTGGGCATTGCTTCATTCCTTTAACACTGCTGGGAAATGCACGGGGCACATGAAACCTTGGCCGGGTTTTCTGAGGGTTGGAGATCTTAGTTCATTTAAGGGTGGCTGCACTGTGCTTTGGGAAATTTAAAGAATTTTCCATCCTGTCTAGGCCTGATCTGATTGATTTTGACAAGCTGAAGAAATCAAATGCACACTACAATCTGCAGAATGCTTTTAACCTTGCAGAGCAGCACCTTGGTCTTACCAAGCTCCTGGACCCTGAGGGTAAGAATTCCAGCAGTTTCAGCACTTAAGGGCTCTTTCCTCCCACCCCTCCATGTCAGAGAACATCTCTGTGACAGCTTTTTGTGTCCAAGAGCAGCTGGATGCTGCTGACTCACCTGGTGATGCAGGCAGAGAGGGAGGGAGGGAGTGTGAGATGTCTCCAGCAGCAAACTGAGCAGCAGTAGCACAAGAGCCCTTAATCCTGTGTTTATTTACTGCCATCTGACAAGTTTGTTGGCCTGGCCATGTATTCATAAAGTCATTCCAGTCAGAGGCTTCCTTCTGATGTGCTCTGAGAAGCAGAGAAGCTTCAGCCCGTGCTTCTGTGGGAGTGTGTATGCTCCCAGTGCTGGGGCAAGAGCCTTTTGTGTCACAGGGCAGGAGTGATGTGTTTGGGCAAGTTTCTTCTTGCTTGTTTTCCAGTGCCTCAGAATTGCTGCAGGAGAGGAAATATCTTATTTTCCACCTGTATGTCTCAGATTTGCCTGGACAGACATAGGTTTGAATTCCTCTCTCCAAATGCTGACACAGCACTGAAGTTGTCAATTAACAGTAGTTGTGTCAACTCACACAGACACCAGAGGAGTTATTTGGCTGTGCACAAGCTGTGGCAAAGTCTGGAACTTGACTGTAAAGCCCAAAGGCCCCAGGCTTTAGCCCCAGTCCACACTACTGCCAGAACCTGTGCAAAGCTGCTCAATTTACTTCTGCTTTGGACACAAACCTTAGGGGCTGAACTGCCACTGAACCCATCTCTGACTCCCAAACACATCCTTGGTGCACTCTGGGCTCTGTTGGTGTAACCCCTGCACCCTCAGCATGCTGAGATAACTCTTGTTTGGTTTGCAGATATCAGTGTTGATCACCCTGATGAAAAGTCAATCATCACCTATGTGGTGACATATTACCACTACTTCTCCAAGATGAAAGCTTTGGCTGTTGAAGGAAAACGTATCGGAAAGGTTTGCGAGTTTAAATTATAAATTTTTACAAAGCAGGTGAAATATTTCTGATTTTCTTTTTCCTCTTGGTTGTTAGTTTTTAAGAGTCCACTCTGTGGTAATTTTTATCTTTTTGCTTTTGAACATGTTTTGAATGTTAAATATTCCCATGTGACTCTGAGGAGTAGTTAATTTCCAGCTGCCTCACATTAGAGAACACTTGGCTGGTGTTTTATTTTTGCTTGTTAATTTTGCATCATGGCTACTTTTCCTTTCTCATTAACTGCTCCTCACCCTCTGGGCCCTCTGTCTCCTCTGGAAAAGTCCCTCATTTAAAACACGTGCAGTCATTCTCTGTCCTTTGGCGACATTGCCCCCGTCCTTACAGCTGGCAGGCTGAACATGAATCCTTGTGTGAGCCTCAGCTCTGCCCCAGTATTGCTGTGGGATCTTGGGAATTCAGTGCTGAAAAATGCTGAGCTCTCATTCCTCAGGGATCCCGGCAGTGAGTGTTCTGATTCACAACTCAAGTCCCCCAGCAGTTCCTTTTATGTGGCCTGTTGGATTTAAATGACTGAAGAGCACTGTCCTTGTGACTCATGTGTGTTGTGCTGCTGTTGCAGGTGCTTGACAATGCCATTGAAACAGAGAAAATGATAGAAAAATACGAGTCCCTGGCTTCTGACCTGCTGGAGTGGATTGAGCAAACCATTATCATCCTCAACAATCGCAAATTTGCCAACTCCCTGGTTGGGGTGCAGCAGCAGCTGCAGGCGTTCAACACTTACCGCACAGTGGAGAAACCACCCAAGTGAGTTTAATCTCAGTTTAACACAACAGTCAGTGGTCTTGTTTGGCTTAGTCACTCGTTGCTTTTTTAAAAACAAACACATCCAAGTAATTTTAATTGTGACTTAAGGATTTATTTTCCTGAACAAGCCCAGTTCTCATATTCCTGATTGGCACTCGTCGATATTAACGGGGCCCGTTTGCTTTGTGCTGTTCAATGTGCAGATAATAACAACAGCAGTGAGAAAAGGATCTCAGAGTTGTGGAAGCTGTCCCTGCCCTGGGATGCCTGTCTTATCATATGAGTGGTAATAGCATACCATGGTAGTACAGTAATGTCACCACTCGTGCTTTTAATAGCAGTGGATAATACCAAAACGCTGCTATTAAAAGATCCCTACTGCTTATCCAAAATGAAGAGGAAGCGTGTCTGGCTTTGTCAAACAGCTCTGCTTACTCAAACTGATACAAGCAAAACTGGGCAACTTATTTCTGGAAAGCCTCTTTTAACATCATGATATCAAATCTGTTGATTATTTTTGTCTAATACAAGTTCTAATGGATAATAATCACAACCCAAAGCATTACACAGGATCCAGACATCTTCTAAAATTGCAGACTATTCCCTAATGCTCATGGAGTTTGTTTATTTCCCAGGCGTACAACGCAGGGAAAGCAGTGGGAAGAGTTTATTGACTGCAGTGGGCTTTAAATAAAATTTCCATTTCTTGTGCTGATGGAGTAAACTAGGATAGTGCACGTACTAGAATAAAAAAAAAAGCCTCTTCCTGTCCCCCAAGGGGTTTAAATCCAAACACTCAGACAGCTGGCTTCTGTGAAGTTGCTTTTGCTGTCTGCCCCAACTGGCTCCAGGGGAAGTGTGGGCTATTTTCATTGCTCCCAGCTTCCACACAAGATGGAGGTGTTTATGTGAATGCTCCATTCGTCATGTCAACATTTTAAACAAGTGCTTTATTATAGTTTATTGTAGTTGACTATATTCAATGTTTTATAGAAGTGCTTCCCTGTGAGGGTGAGGACGCCCTGACACAGGCTGCCCAGAGAAACTGTGGCTGCCCCATCCCTGGAAGAGTTCCAGTCTGGGTGGGACAGGGCTGGGAGCAACCTGGGATAGTGGGAGGTGTCCCTGCCCTGGCAGGGAGTGTAACTGGATGGGCTTTAAGGTCCTTTCCAACCCAAACCATTCTGTCAATCCATGATTCTATGATTATACCTTAGCAGTAATGAAAGTTTGATTGTAACTCAATTATCTTGAAAATTTTTGTTTAGATTTACAGAAAAAGGAAACCTGGAAGTGCTGCTTTTTACCATCCAAAGCAAAATGAGAGCCAACAATCAGAAAGTGTACATGCCAAGGGAGGGCAAACTCATCTCTGACATTAATAAGGTAAACTGAGCAGCTCTTCCCCCATGTCTCGGAATATTGCTGTTTTCTCTTAGAAAACTGGGCAGAAAAACATTTGTGATCTCCAGCCTTGATGTGGGGGCTGTAAGGGATTCGTGAGGTGGGGTGACCTTTTCCTATAGCTCCGACTCACTGCCCTGAGCCAGGCCCTGGGTGTCCTCAGCATCTGTAGGAGCTTCTGCTCCTGGGGCTGCCAGCTCTGCCTTGCCCCTCATGGTCCTGGCTGTTGGAGAGAAGTGACAGAAGGCAGCAGCAGTAGGTGCTGTGCCCTCCCCTTCACCTCCCAGTGCCCTGCCTGGGCATAGTGGATCCCTCTGGGGTCCTGCAGCCTGTTCTCTGCTGCTGCAGCTGGCAGGGCAGGGCAGGGCTGGGAACAGCAGAGCTGACAGGCTCTCTCAAGGGTAACAAACAGCTTCAGCCTGGCAGCTTCCTCCTTTGTGTTTGATCGTGCCTGGCATTCCCAGACCAGCTGTTGTGGGTGTCTGTGGCCTCATCCCAGGGAGCAGCAAACTGCTCAGCTCTCCTGTTTGCAGGAGGAATGCCCAAAATAGTCCTGTTTCATGCAGTTTCACATCTGTCTGGATTTAGATTTAGTTTGTGTTTGATTGAGGGTGGTTTTTTTGTCTGTAAGATCTGAGGGGTGATTAGCTGATTTTCAACATGCTGCTAAGACTTCTGATTTTTGTAACATTAGTGTCGTGCATGTGAATAACTTCCATCTTGGGGGAGGAAAGGACTTGTAAGCACCAGAAGTAACCAAATTCTGCAGTTGTTTTCCAAAGTGTAAAAAAGAACAACGATTGTATGTTGATTTTAGAGGTCAGAGGCCATGAATCTCTAATTCCCATTTCCTAAAGGCGGAAGATAGAATCTGCTTGTTTGGGAGTAGCACTCAGGAGATTTTATTTTTTTAAACAAACACTTTCTTACACATTCAAGCCAGGTGGTTTCCTTAGGCTGTGTTGGGAAGGGGTGTAAGAAAGGACCAGAGAAAATGTATGTGAGGTAAACAACTTGCTCACAAAATGACCGACTAAATTGAGACCAGATTTTAAGTCATGTGCTTATATTAGCAAACAAAGTGAAGGGCCAGCCAGTGCAAACTGGATTTATTGGCTTATAAATAATTGAGCCAGTTTGGTGAAAGTTGCCTGTAGTGACTTCAGCCCTGATTTCATGCAAAGGAGATGGGATTTATCATAATCTTGTAAGAATGCATGTTTAGAAGCCGTGTGTTTTTCCTCCACGTCTTCAGGCCTGGGAAAGACTGGAAAAAGCTGAACATGAAAGAGAACTGGCACTGCGAAATGAGCTCATCAGACAAGAGAAACTGGAACAACTTGCACGGAGATTCGATCGCAAGGCAGCTATGAGAGAAACTTGGCTGAGCGAAAATCAACGTCTCGTTTCTCAGGTGCTGCTCTCAGAAATTGTCTGGGTGACTAAAATGGTTCCCATGAGTAATTACAGGATGCAGTTCTTGCAAGGAGAACATTTTCCTCCCCGTGCCTCATATTTTACTGCATCTATGTATGTGTATATTTATTTATTGTGTTTAGTTACTCTGTATGCGTATGTACTGTACATCCTCTCTTTTATACATTTGGGATTCCCTTCCTCGAACCTACCAGCCTGTGGTCAGGAGATTTGATGAGGAAATAACTACCCACAGTCAAGATTTTCTTTATCTGAATATTTTGGTGAGTTCAGTGAAATTAGCCCAGGAATCGATTTCATTGTTTAATATTAGAAATTATAATATTAGATTAGCTTCAGCCTAATCCTGATGGCCACGTGATTCTTCCCCCAAAGGCGGTGGGTGAATAATATCTCTGATTTTATCAGTGGTTCTTTATTATCAGAGGTATCTCTTATTTTATTAAAGAAGACTCCTGGGAGCATTTTGGGATCCCAGATTTGCTAACAAGTGTTTTTTGCCGAGTCAGAACTGATGGCAGAGGTTGAGCAGTGGGACTTTTGTCCTCAGCAGCCGTTCCTGAAGAAGTGCCTCTGTCTTTGCAGGACAATTTTGGCTTTGACCTCCCAGCAGTGGAGGCTGCCACGAAGAAGCACGAGGCCATCGAGACGGACATCGCGGCGTACGAGGAGCGGGTCCAGGCCGTGGTGGCGGTGGCCAAGGAGCTCGAGACTGAAAACTACCACGACATCAAACGCATCACTGCGAGGAAGGACAACGTTATCCGCCTCTGGGAGTATCTCCTGGAGCTGCTCCGGGCACGGAGACAGCGGCTGGAGATGAACCTTGGGCTGCAGAAGATTTTCCAGGAAATGCTGTACATTATGGACTGGATGGACGAGATGAAGGTGGGTGGAAGCCCTTTGAGAACGCAGACCAAATATTCCTCAGAGGTGTATGTGTCCTTTTCTGTCAAGTTTTAAGATTCATTTTGCCCCTCTGATTTAGTAGACAGACCCAGAAGATCCACATTGAAGAGTAGTAAACCAATTCCTTTTGATGATCTGTTGACAATAAAGATTAAAAACAAGCAAGGAAAAAGAACAAGTTCACTCCCATAAAAAGCTACTTTCCAGCTTCATGTCTGTCTCATAAGGCCCAGAGGTTTTGGTCACAGTGCTTGGGTAAAGATGACAGATTTGGTGAAACTGAATTAAATAATCTCTCTCCATCATGATTTACATGGGGAACAAGTCACCTCTTCACCTCTCTGCTTTAAAAAGCTTGAATTTCTTCCTGTCTGTTCTCCTGGGATCTGGGAAGGGAAAGGACCACTATTTGTCCATCAGCCAGCAGAACTTGGAAGCTGTTGGAGGAAAGAAAGCTGTGTGTCACTCAGCAGGGGCTCACAGCACCTGGGCTGAGTGCTGCTCCTTGGCCCTGCTGAGCTAACTCAGCCTCTCAGCATCCTAGACTGAGAACTCATTAAAGAGCAGTCAAGTTCTTCATGGTTGCCAGTGATTTCAAAAATACTGGCTCAGATTTGTATCAGCCATGTCTCTACATTTGGAATTGCTGTCCTTAGGGGCCTGGAGTTTCTCTGACCTAATGTACCAACAGATAACTGTGGAGTCCCAAAGAAGCACACAGTTTATGGCCTTCAGCCTGTTTTACTTGTCTTTCTCATTTTGTTCAGGTGCTTCTTCTGTCCCAAGACTATGGCAAACATTTGTTGGGAGTTGAAGACCTGCTGCAGAAACATGCTCTGGTGGAAGCTGACATTGCTATTCAGGCTGAGAGAGTGAGAGGGGTCAATGCCTCTGCTCAGAAGTTTGCCACTGATGGAGAAGGTAACCAGCACCCAACATACCCCTTTTGTCTTAATTACCTATGAGGTTATCTGTGAGACTCATTAGTTCTGCAAGATAGGTTAGCTAAATTCCCCACCGGAAGGAGAGAATCCAGCTCCATTTGTGTCTTCTGTACTCAGCGTGTCAATGATTCATTTGTCCAGGAACCTGCTCAGGAATTGAGTGTGGCATTGGGCCTTGCATGGGATGTCACACTCCTCATCAGCAGCTGCCATGGCTTTGTAGAGGTCACTACGGTTCCCCATGCTGTGTTCCTAATGCAAACAGCACAGATTGTTGGACCCAGTCTGATGGTGTCCCAATTTACCCTAAAAGGAAGCAATTCCCTAGAACCCAGTGTCGTTAACCAGAGCAAAGGACGTCCATTTTGTGCAGTTGTGTATAAATCTGAATTCAGTGAATTTTGTGTCACTGGAAACAGTCGTGAATATCTTTCCTTTTGGGGATTTTTTGTCTTTTGGAAGGAATAGTATTTTCTGATCTGTGTTATTGTGTGGTGGAGCTTGAACATTTCCCACTCACTTTCATGAGACTAACTATGGATTCTTTCATGTAAACCTCGTAGCTGGAATGCACAGGAATTCAGAGCTCCGTGTAGGCCCCAGCTGTGGGGATGGGAGTGAGTGAGCCCAGGTGGTAACACATGTTCTCTGTCCGAGCAGGTTACAAGCCCTGTGACCCACAGGTGATCAGGGACCGCGTGGCTCACATGGAGTTCTGCTACCAGGAGCTCTGCCAGCTCGCAGCCGAGCGCCGCGCACGCCTCGAGGAATCCCGGCGCCTCTGGAAATTCTTCTGGGAAATGGCTGAAGAGGAGGGCTGGATCAGGGAGAAGGAACAGATCCTGTCATCTGATGACTATGGGAAGGACCTAACCAGTGTCGTCCGACTCTTGAGTAAACACAAGGCGTTTGAGGACGAGATGAGTGGCCGCAGTGGCCACTTTCAGCAGGCGATAAAAGAAGGTGAAGACATGATCGCGGAAGAGCATTTTGGGTCTGAGAAGATCAGAGAAAGAATTCAGGATATCCGGGAGCAGTGGGCTAACCTGGAGCAGTTATCTGCCATTAGGAAGAAGCGGCTGGAGGAAGCCTCTCTCCTTCACCAGTTCCAGGCTGATGCTGACGATATTGATGCGTGGATGTTGGACATCCTCAAGATTGTCTCCAGCAATGATGTTGGCCACGATGAATATTCCACTCAGTCCTTGGTCAAGAAACACAAAGATGTGGCTGAGGAGATTGCGAGCTACCGGCCGACCATCGACTCTCTTCACGAGCAGGCCAAGGCCCTGCCACAGGAGCACGCGGGGTCCCCAGATGTGCAAGGCAGGTTGTCCGGAATCGAGGAGAGATACAAAGAGGTTGCTGAGCTGACCCGGCTGCGTAAACAGGCCCTGCAGGATACCCTCGCTCTCTATAAGATGTTCAGTGAGGCAGATGCTTGCGAGCTTTGGATCGACGAAAAGGAGAAGTGGCTGAATAATATGCAGATTCCAGAGAAGCTGGAGGACCTGGAAGTGATCCAGCACAGGTGAGAATGCCTTTACCAGGAAGTTTGGGGAATACTGGGTGGAAGTTTTTTACCCCAGCTACCTCTCTTGGCTTGCCTGTGGCTCAGATTCTCTAATGCCTGGGGGATCTTGTGTTTGTTTGTTTTCCCCCACTCCAGGTTTGAAAGCTTGGAGCCAGAAATGAACAACCAGGCATCCCGCGTGGCCGTGGTGAACCAGATTGCCAGGCAGCTGATGCACAGTGGCCACCCCGGTGAGAAGATCAAAGCACAGCAAGATAAACTCAACACAAGGTAAGTGCAAGCCTTGTGCTCAGGAACATCACACCGGCTGGAACAAGTATGGTGGGGTCATTTGTGTTTCTTAGGTATGCTTTTTTAAGATGTTCTGATGCTATTACCTGGAGTATCTTCAAGGTAGGCCTTTAAAGCTTCAAAAGGAAAGAGTTGTGCCTTTCAAATATTTGGTTATCAGATGGAGTTTTGCTCTTGACTTAATCAGGTCCTGAGTGTGTCAGTACCTTGATCTGAGAGCTGGAAATTGACTGTAGCAATTATTATGATAAAAAAGAAATCAGTACAGTTTTATGTAAACTCCCTCATTTTTTAGCTTCAGAATGAAGCAAGGGAGTGTGAAAAGTTGATGTAACTGCCAATTTTTCACTTGAGGAAAAATTATACTCAGTGTGCTGGTACTTGTCACATTCTGATACACTCCATATCTGGGTTAATGGTTGCTTTGCTAGAAATACTGATGGTGTGGGAAGGACTGAGAAAACCATGGGTAGCTGGGTTACAGCAGGGCTTACCAAGCTGGTGGGAGCAGCTCCTCACTCAGCAATGCTGCCATATCCTTTTCCCACAAATCTCAATTTCTCTGCTCTCCTCTCCTCACACATTTCAGGTGGAGCCAGTTCAGAGAACTGGTAGATAGGAAGAAGGATGCTCTGCTCTCTGCTCTGAGTATCCAGAACTACCATCTTGAATGTAATGAAACCAAATCCTGGATCAGGGAAAAGACCAAAGTGATAGAATCCACACAAGACCTGGGTAACGACCTGGCTGGGGTGATGGCCCTGCAGAGGAAGCTGACGGGCATGGAACGGGACCTGGTGGCCATTGAAGCCAAGCTCAGTGACCTGCAAAAGGAGGCAGAGAAGCTGGAATCAGAGCATCCTGACCAGGCACAAGCCATCCTTTCACGGCTTGCAGAGATCAATGATGTGTGGGAAGAAATGAAGACCACCCTGAAGAACCGGGAAGAGTCCCTGGGAGAGGCCAGCAAGCTGCAGCAGTTCCTGAGAGATCTGGATGACTTCCAGTCCTGGCTCTCCAGAACACAGACTGCAATCGCCTCCGAAGATATGCCCAACACCCTGACAGAGGCTGAGAAGCTGCTCACTCAGCACGAGAATATCAAGAATGAAATCAACAACTATGAGGAAGATTATCAGAAGATGAGGGACATGGGTGAGATGGTGACGCAAGGGCAAACTGACGCTCAGTACATGTTCCTACGCCAGCGCCTCCAAGCTTTGGACACGGGATGGAATGAGCTTCACAAAATGTGGGAGAACAGGCAAAATCTCCTTTCCCAGTCTCATGCCTACCAGCTGTTTCTCAGAGATACCAAGCAAGCAGAAGCTTTCCTTAATAACCAGGCAAGTGGTCAAGATATACCTGACTTCATTTCTCCAGGTTGGCACTGTGTGCTGCAAGCAATTAACAGACCAAATCTATTGGCAGGAGAGCCACAAACAGACAAATTTTTCTAACTGTATTTTACTTCAAATCGTTCTTGGGAGATGTTTGTTGTTGGAGCAGCAGCATAGCCTGAGTGTAACAATTTTCTCTCTGATTTCTTTAATCCCAGGAGTATGTTCTGGCACACACGGAGATGCCAACTACCTTGGAAGGAGCAGAAGCTGCTATTAAAAAGCAGGAGGACTTCATGACCACCATGGATGCCAATGAAGAAAAGATCAATGCAGTTGTGGAGACAGGCAGGAGGCTCGTTAGTGATGGGAACATTAACTCTGATAAAATCCAGGAGAAAGTGGACTCTATTGATGACAGGTAAGGGCAGAACAATGGCACAATGTAGCTGTTCCTGCTTTAATTCTGTTCTCTGAGAGATGCCCTTTTACCAGGGTTCAAAGGCAAAGTAACAGCTTAGAAAACGTCTGTTCCAGACTGTTTTCTTTGTCTCATGGAAAAATAGGAACTGTCATGTTTCAAGAATGCACCAGGCTAATCTTAGTTAAATAATACCTCTCCCACTTTCTAGAGGCTCAGTAGGTAATGAGCTCACTACCCAGAATTTGGCTGTTTGAGTGTTGTCATGTAGTTCTTGGAGTGTGAACAGACCTGATGCTCTGGTGGGAGCTGTAGCAGTTGGCTGTGTCTGGTTCCGCAAGTCTCAGTTTCTTCTGCTGCCCCTGAGCTGGTGGAATTACAATAACGTATTCCTGTCCTTCCTCTGGAGAAGGAATGTGGCTCTTCAAGGGTGTAATTGGCACTGCATCCACCCCACCCGCTCGCCTTTGATCGCCTCTTCCAGCTTGTCTGGCCCCTCTGAGATCAGATTAGGAAGCACTGGTACAAGTGTGTCTTTCATCCCAGAACAAGTCGTTTGCTTTCTCTCTCTGGCTGTGGCAGGGATGCTATAGAACCTTAAAAGTTTATTTTTCTTTGAAACCCAAATGTTCAGTTTTGATGGCTGTTGTTCTTTCTGCTTTTGGTTTGGATTACAGTGGAGTCTTTCAAGGCACTGTGAGTGTCAAAACACAGCAGTGAGCTGTGATATGTCACTGATGACCCTCCCATCAGACTTGCATCCCCCCGCGGCTGGTAAGCTTAGAGTTGTCGAGGTGCCTTCATCTCCAAGGAGAAACTGAACTGAAGCAGTTGGGAAAATGTTGTACCTTTCCTGTTTGTAGGGCAGAGATGTCCCACTGTCTGTACAACCACTTTAGCCGTGCCTCATGGTTTCAGGAAAGGCGGCTCTTCCTGTTCCCAGAGCTTGCCGAGGTCTGCTGAGCTCTCTGACAACTGAACCCCCTGGGTACCCCATGTTTCCATTCCCTCTCTCACCAGCTTGGCTCTAGATCCCAGAGAGAACAGAGAGAATCTGCAAAGGCCAGGAAGAGGAGATTATATGAAAGCAATTAAGGGGACAACTAGGACAGTGATTTTCCTTATGTACCCTCTCTGAGGGTTCTCTGCTCTAAGTTTTCCCACCCTCTTAGGGAAAGCAGGAGAGCTTGATCCTGGCCTTCTGGTCAGGTGTCCTCTTTCTGCAGCTTTTGGAATGTTAAAAGAAAGCATCCCAGGATACCATAGCAAATGGCCAGCAGCATCTTGCAGCCCTGTCTGAGGTGGCTGGAGAGACAGCTTCAGCCTGTGTTGTGTGCTCTGCAGAGGCTCTGGTGACTGTCACCCCAGTGCAGCTGCTCCTCTGTGCCCCGTTGTCCCTGCTGTCCTGCCTGGGGGACGTGTGCTGGAGTTCTTCTGGAGCTGAGCATTTCCTCAATTCCAAAGCTATTTCTGCCGAGCGCTGCAAAAACCATCCTGTGCGCTGCTATCCAGGAAATCCGTGTGATTGCTCCCTGAGTCTGTGGGGCTGATAAGCCTCCAGAACAAAGCCTTGGGGCTGTGTGCACTGGGAGGGGTAGCAAAGGAAGCCTCTGTGCTTTCACAAAAAGTGGCTGTCCCAGCCGAGCTCCACCTGCATGTCTAACAAAGGACCAAAACAAACAAGCACAAATATGTGCAGTGGCTCCATACTTCCCATAGGGAGCTCTTTGTAGTTTCTGGTATTGTTCAGAGAAGGTTTTGGAGTTATGCTTTTGAGCTGTTCCAGAGGAGACCCCACTGGCCCTGGTGTAGCAGACGGGCTCTGCCCTGGAATGGTTCCCATCTCAGTAGGGATGGCACAAGGGGGAGGAAAGTACAATAGGAAAGAAATACTTCAGCACAACCTTTTAGAGCAACTCACAGGCAAGAATGGATGAGAATAAGGACAATAGAGAAGGTGGGTTTGCATCAAGCTATCACTAACTAGCTTTTCCAGCTGGGGTAGAAGCTGGTCTCCCTGTGCAGCTGTCTCTGCTTGGGTGACTTCTGCTGCTCTGAAGCATTTTCTCCTCCATTTTCTCTTGGAAAAGTGTTGGGGAATGGCCCCAGTCTGTGTACTTGTACATGGCCTCTGATTCTGCAAGGGAGATTTAGTCTAAAGACAGTGGCAGATCTGGCACAAGTTGTGATCTGAGCCTGTTTTACATCAACTTTTGTATTTGTGCAACTTTCTGCTCAACAGAGAACAGAAGTAAGTTTTGTTCTTGCCCATTCAGAAGCGAGAGTGCCTCGTTTGCTGGAGCAATGAAAGAAGCTAAAACTGCCTTTCATATATCTCAGGATTCCTAGCAGGCAGCTGCATTCACACCACGTGTAAGATTTATTATTTCTGCACAGGCTTTGAAACCCACAGGCTTACAGTTAAACCACAAGTGGTTTTGTCAGTTTTCAGCACTGTCAGCATTTTCAGGGGCCTCTGGGAGTCAGCTTGGGGACACTGGGCAAATTCTGGATTAACTTGTGTCAGACATATCCTTGTGCTGAACAGATCTTACTCTTATGGTGGAAGTCATATGTGTGTTACAGAATCCAAAGTTATTCTGAATAACTGGAGTCTGCAGAGTAAACTATTCTTCTTTCACAAACTATTTTAGCAAATCAGTAAGAAGCAGTCATTGACAACCTTAAGTGTGAATTCTTTTAAAGGATTTAGGGATATTTGAACAAGGAGTTAATAATATTTTGGTGCAGCCAGTCTGGAGCAGGAGAACAGACTAAATAACTTCTTAAAGTCCTTTATTCCCATAAAAAAAGTCAGTGATGAAAACACAGGAATTCCTGTCTGTTCCAGCAGTGCCCATCCTCAAAAGGCTTCTACCTTGTTACGGTCCAGCCCTGTTCTTCAGAGAAAACTCATTGTCCAGTCTCACTCCAGGTCATCTTGAACAAAACCACCTTTTACAGTTACATAGCTCTAAGCACCAAAGATCGTATTTGTTATGCTATGGCATCATCTGTTTGATATCCCCGCATGGTTTCCTTCAAAGTCCTTCGAGTCAGTATTTCCAACACTCCATGGGAGATATTTTTATTAGTTTTTTAAAATTCAGGCTTTCTCAACAGAAGAACTTCTGTACTTAGTCTTAAATCTATTCCAGTGCCGTGAAAGTTCTGCTTTTAACTGCGTAACTCGTGTCCTCTCCAGAGTACATGAGTCTGTACTGTAATCTAGCCTTAAATCTCTGAAATTAGCCTGATAAAATCACCCAGGGAGTTCTTTGCTTCATTTTAACAACCTGAGTAATGTAGTGTGTTTGCCCAAGCATATAAAAGCCAGCCAAGAAAGAGTGGAATCAAACCCGGGGATGTTTGCTTCATTAGAGAGGTTTTTCCTAAGGCACAGTTTGTCTTTTCCTTTGTGTTCCCTCTGTCAAAACTTCAGGCTCACCTGGGCTTGGACTCCAGGCTCTTGCTTTGATGGTTCTTCCTTGCCATCCAATCTATAAATCATTTTCTTCACTACACCTATAGAGATGCTGCTTGCCTGGTTATTTGAAGGCACCTGTTGAGGCCAAAGAGAAGCAAATTGTTGTCCTGTAGAGGGTTTTCTCCTATTCCCCTGCCTACAGACTTTTTGCTTTTATGGAAATTGTATCTCCAAGTATTCCTTGTGTTTCTGAAGTCACTAAATTGGTGCCAGAGAGCTTGCTGTGGTAACTTACTGCAGATCAGGAAAAGTGGTGTCATAATCCAGTTGTCATCAAAATGTGATTTATGATCTTCTGGAGTATCATGAGTCTCTGGAGATCTCCACTAACATGGATTTATTTAGCTTTTGCCAGCATGTGCTGAGCTCATCTTATAAATTGCCACCCTTTAAAATAATTTCCAACTCTCAATCCATATTTATCTTATTACAAATGGCAGCAATATTTCACTTTAAACCCCTGTACAGTGCAATAGGAACAAGCCTAGCACAATGAGCAGTAAATAAAAATTGTCTTCTTTACTCTGTCTCTTCCTTGTAAATTGCCTCATAAATAATGAAAGGATGGAAGGACAGGGATTACTACTCCAAATAAGGATTTTCAAAAACATGTCCAGAGGTACCTTTGGAATCAGCCCCATTCCATTTGAAGGACCCACCACAACCTTTGGGACTGCCAGCGTGACTCATCCTTCAAGGGGCAAACAGTGATGAATCAAATGAGGGCTTCTGGATTAACCTTTCCTTCTCTTCTGGCTGCTCTTAAACACTCTGAAAACTATGTTCCAAGTGCATAAACTTCTGTGTGCAGAACCACACAGGGTGCTGCACGTGGTTAAACACAGCCTTGGGAAGGTTCTGTGGCCCAGCCCAGCTCTGTGCAGGACAAGGAGGTGCTGAAGGTGTTTTACAAAGAGCATTACAGCAGGTGCACCCTGCAAGGGCCACACAGCATCATCTTATTGTTGCAATTTGCAGGTCTCTTACGTTTTTTGGCAAACAGCCTGAACTCTCCTGTGGGCATGAAATGAGTGGGCCAAATTCTGTCCATAACACCTTGGGAAACCCTGCTGACTTCAGAATTTTCTCAGTGTATTTAACGGGTCACAAAAACAAGGAGATGCTGAACTTGAGGGAGCCCATTAAATAACACACTCCAAAATGTCCTTTGAAAGGCAGCAAAGGACACACACCACAAACCTACCAGCACCTGTAGGCCAAAGAGGCTCCAGAAACCAACAGTGACAGTTTTTCATGAAATGCCTATTTCATTTCCTTTCTCTATTGTTTTTTTTCTGACCAGACATAGGAAGAACCGTGAAGCAGCCAGTGAACTTCTGATGAGACTGAAAGACAACAGGGATCTCCAAAAGTTTCTTCAGGATTGCCAAGAGGTAAATCATGCCCTTTCACTTTTATTGCTGAAAGCTGCATCCCGCAGAGGAGCATTCTTACTCCATATTTTATGAGGACTGGAATGCTCAGTCATCCAGTAGTATTTAGTGTGGAATAAACATAAAAAACCCCCGACCATACCACTGCAAAAAAGAATGTTTCCTTTCTCTTTTCCCATGAACCAAATTTTCTTTTGTCATATAAGCTAAAGACATAGAAAATTGTCAAAAGCAGTGAAGATTTTTTGCTGTGGTATAAATTATAACCGTGTGGAATGTGGTGGGATTAGCAGTGCACTTACTGAGAGTTTTGTCTACAGCTGTACAGATGTATGTGGCCTGGTGCAGGGGATTTCAATGATTTCTAGCAAACATTAGTCAGAAGACTAGGAAGTTAAGAATAAAAAAGGAGCAAGATTAAGCTGGGTCATTTATGTGTGATTTACCTGATAGTTTACATGTGTTTAAAATTGTTAAGTATTATAACACTTGAAAAAAGAAACTTTTTCCAGATTTTCCAATCACTTACATGGACTGTTTACACTGAAGAAATCGTTTTAAAGTTTGGAATAGTCTTGTTCCTAGCACAAGGAATTAATCAAGTAATTTTCAGGTTATTTCATGGAGTACTGGCAGATAATAAAGAGCTTTGCCTGTGAGGTTTTGATCATAAACTGGGCAAGTGGTGTTTGCTGCTTGGTTGCCTGGATTCAATCTGTTTCCCAGCATTGCATAAGCTGTCTGTGAGCTTGCCTTCAAATGCTTCTTCCTTGGTAGTTAAAACATGACAGATTAGCAAAAATTCAGCTGTTATTAGCAGCAGCTTCTTCCTTCCTCTGTGACAGCTCTGGTACAAAGATCCCCTGGTTCCTGGGGCTCTCCTGGCCTCAGTGTCAGTGCGGGTGTGTTCCTTAGGAGCTGTTTCCCCCCTATATCCCTGGAAGAAAAAGGAAAGCAAAAAAGCTCTAGTGTTGGCTGCCTGAATGCCTTGCCTCTCCCTTGTTTCTCTCCAGCCACTAAAATGTGGATGTCTCGACTGCACAGTTCAAAGACAAACTTACAATTACCCAAATGTCAGGGATTCCTCCAACCCTCTTGGAGAACACATTAACCTTGGTGATAATTGAAGGGCTGTTTCCTGAGAAAACTTAGAATTTACATCAGTGTGGGGCCTGCTGACACCTCCGTTGGGCTGGAGGGTTTGTGATGGAGCAGTGATGGAGCAGCACGGTCCGGCAGGGTGGAAGGGAGCCAAGGCAACACCTCCCCCTTGGCTTTTTCCTTAGCACTGCCTGTGAAGTCAGGAATTGTTAGGGAACAGCTTTGAGCCAGTCCCCATTTCACCTGGCAGTGACCCTTTGGCCTTCCTGCCCGCTGCTGCCGTAGGACAGTTTCCCATCTGTGTGTAACTTGAGGAAAGGCAGGGTGTTTTCTGCAGCCCTGCCCTTCCCAGGGCAGCCACGATGTCGCTGTCACCCCGTGCTGAGGTGGTGGTGTGCGTGTGGCCTCCTGCCCCTTGCTCCTTCCTGCAGAGCCGGGGAGCAGCGGGATAATGCTCCTCACAGCAGCTCAGCAGTGATAAACCTTCCCTCCGAGGTCACAGGTGAGGGAAAACAGCAGATTTTGTTGTTGTGAGGAGTCAGAAACACTGTCACAGGTTAGTCCTGGGGCGCTACTTTTCTGACTATTTCTTCCACTCATCAATGTGAATGTGTTAAATAAATTTGCTGAGTGAATGAAACAGTGACAGCAAAAAATCCTGAGTGGAGGAGATGTGATAAATGTTAGAATTTAGTTTTCATTGACTTCCTGCTCTTTCTCAGCTCACCTTTGAGGAGTTTACTGCTGACCTTCTCTCTGAGTGCTTGGAAGTCCCAGCACTGTCTGGGCTCATTTTTCCAGGGACATGGTGAAAGCTCTTGGCAGCACTCCGCACTCCAAAGTTTCTCTCCTGGAGTGTGCTGGCAGGACCTGCCATGTGAGCCTCCCCGCAGGATGGGCTGTGTCAGCATGGCTCCTGGCACAGTCTGGGAAGTGCAGCAGCACTCGGAGCCCTCTCCCCTTGCCTTGCTGCTGTGCCAGCCTTGAAAGGGTTTGTCTCTGCATTTCAATTCCTTCGTGCCAGGTTGGCACTGCAGAGTGGGAGCCAAGAGCAGGAACAGGATCTTGTGTACAGGTGCAAAGGATGGGAGGAAGCCTCATCCTCTCCTGGCCTTAACAACTTCTGGAGAAATAAATACTCCAAGTGTCATTCTGAGGCAATTTAGGGAAATGTTTTCTGAAAATCTATTTTTAACACTCAAGGTACTGGCTTTTAGTGACTGTAGCAGTTGCAAACCCCAGATTTTAGCAGTGAGCCCTTAAATACTTTCTCTGCTTTTCTGTGCTCCGAGGGGTTTATCCCAACAGGCCCTGCCTGTGAGCCACATGTTGTCCCTGTCTTGCTTCCCCCCAGCTGGTAACAGGAATGATCCAGCCTCTCCTTGGGAAGCACTTTTAAATCCCCAGAAGCCTTAATGCTGTGGCTGAGTAAAAGCAAACAGTGAAAGCCAAGCAGTGCAATTTGCAGAGCAGAGCAGCTGTCTCCTCCCCAGAAAGGCAGGAGTAAAACCACTAATTCTGGGTTATGTCCTAATCCCCATGTAGCCTTTGACTGTTCAGCAGCACAGTAGCCTGTTCTAATGTAAACTTCTGCCTACAAAGCTCTTCACTAACATGAGCATTTTTCTGTTTAGACTTGATGGGAAGATCCAGTGAGGAGTTTCTCTGATTGCTCTAAGTTTTCCCTTTTTGTGGAAGGGTGCATTTAAGGGACAATTGAAATTTTAAAGGGCAATTGAAAAGAGGCCCCTGAGTGCTCAATGGGATTTGTTGCCCTGTGTCCTGAGCACACAGCAGAGGCCTCTGTTCCTCTCCTTTTTGGGCTGCTTGCTCACCCAAGTGCTGTTCTAGAAACCAAGCTAAGATTAGTTTTGACATGTTCCGCTCTAAATATGCAGAAAATGAACCTTTTCAATTTCTATAAACATTCATGTGAATGTGGTTTTTATCCACACCTCAGGGATAGATGAGGCACTCAGACTCACCCTAGGAGGAAATGTGTTGTTGGCTGCTAGGATCATTTTCACATTCCATTTGCCCTTGGCAAATCAACTGTCTCTTAAAGTACTGGTTTTCTCTAGTGGTGATATGAAAATTGTCCCCAGTGCCTTTGCATTTGCTGAAAATCAGAAGGAAAACAAAGGATTTTATATAATGGGAAAAGGAAAGTCTCCAATACCAAAACACTCTTGGAGATTGGACAAATAAACAAATTACTTATGTAAACATATACAGAGAAAAGGCTGAGGGGAAAAGGTGCAAATGTGCTGTGAATTAATGGTACAAAACCATCTCTACCAATCTCTACAAAACCATCTGACCAATAAGTAGGACAGGTGTCCCTGTGTTGCCTTTCTCTTGCTGTTGAACTGGGTGAGACCTGTGTGTTTGATTTTGCTTATCACGGAGGTGATTCCTTTCTGCTTGAATCATGGGTTATTTGTATATTGGAGATGGGTGTTTGAACTGAACTGTTAAAGAGGCAAATCCTTGACTGAACCCTGAGTAAATCCCTGAGTAAGAGCAGTCTCTGAGTCTCACACAACTCTCCTGTAGAGGCATCTCTTTACCCTTGATCTGGAGGCATTTTGCATTATTTCACACCAGAAATGTTTCCTCACATGCCCATGTATTTTCCTTTCCAGCTCTCCCTCTGGATCAATGAGAAGATGCTCACAGCCCAGGATATGTCCTATGATGAGGCAAGGAACCTGCACAGCAAGTGGCTGAAGCATCAGGCATTCATGGCAGAGCTTGCATCCAACAAAGAGTGGCTGGAGAAGATTGAAAAGGTAAGTAAAGAACATCCAAAAAATGCCCTTATCTTTGTCCAGGGTGGTTGTGCACCAAGATGGGATCTGCTGCTCTGCAGAACTGGTCCTTCAATCATCCCACAGCTGAGGCTAAAAGAGATTTCTGGTGCACTGTGTCTCCATCCAACCCATTTTATTCCTCACTGACGTTAAAAGGCTTTTATCCAAGACATTCACTCAGACATTGGCTGAGGTGCCAGTTTAGTTCTGTCTAGTGTTTCCTATGTGCCAGAAGGAAGGCATAGCCTAAATTTTGCACCCGAAGGATAAGTGGGGCAAATGTTGGGATTGGAGCCAGTAAGGTAGAGGCAGTTCCTGGGAAATAACGGAATATAGGGAATAGCTGAGTTTATTCTCCTGTGCTGCTAAGATGGTTTTCATTCATTTAGGACTTATAACCAAGCTGCCTTTCCCCATGCAAAATTAGGGCATGAGGTAAAGGACATCCAGTTTTGTGATTAATTAAGATTCACAGCTCTGTATCAAGTTACTTTGAAGCCTTAATACACTGTGATGAGCTGTACTTTCCCCCCCCATTTCTCCTGTGCAGCTCTGGAGCACTGAGGAGTCTCCTCTTTAGCTCTGACACTGGGTTTCTGTTCAGTGTAAGTTAGCTTAATTGCTCATTTCCTCTCCCACTTTGGCACTCCATATCCCGTTAGAGGCTTTTCTGTGATCTACAAATAGCAATACCCTTTAATGGTGTAATTAGAAGGCTGCTCTTAGTACTGGAAGTTCCTTTTTAGTGATGCTAATAATCCTCCTCCTTTGCCTCTGGAAAATCAGATTGCAGCAGAGGACCAGGGTTGTGTACAGAGTTGTGACAGTCCCTGGATTAACATTCATATGGAATGTGCTGGGTTGGGGGCAGCATTCCCATCTGCACCCAGGTGCAGCGATAGAAGGATAATTAGAATAAAGACAATATTTCCCAAGCTCTCCCAGCATTATGCTGGGTGTTCATGGTTCTCTGGTGGTGTGGCCTCTGGAAGCTGGGGCCTCAGGACATGCAGTGTGTGTAGCTCCAGCTCCCTGCTCCATCCTGCCTGAGCCATAGCCCCAGGAGCTCCCTTCAGGGAACATGTGCAATAGAGAAGAGAAAGGAAGCATTGCTTGACCTTCCCATTGCCAAAAAACCCTCTTCCAGGCAGCAGAGGGACCTGGGAGCTGATTTTCTGGAAGGAGTCACTGGATAATTGGAGATAGAAAATGAGTGGTTGATGCTGCCAGCAGATGAGGAATCCTGAGTGCTTATTAATCAGGATAATTGCCCTAACGGGCTGTGAGTGCTCCCGAGGAGGTACCATTTGGTTGCTCTTTGCTTTGCAGGAGGGAATGCAGCTCATTGCAGAGAAACCAGAGACTGAGGCCGTGGTGAAGGAGAAGCTGACGGGTCTCCACCAAATGTGGGACGAGCTTGAATCCACCACCCAGACCAAGGCTCAGCGTCTCTTTGATGCAAACAAGGCAGAGCTTTTTACCCAGAGCTGTGCAGACCTGGATAAGTGGCTGAATGGTTTGGAGAGCCAAATCCAGTCAGATGACTACGGAAAAGATCTCACCAGTGTCAACATCCTGTTGAAGAAGCAGCAGGTAAGCAGAGCATGGGGTGCAGTGGGCAGACAGTAGATACCTGCACTCAAAGGAACAGGCAGGGCAGGCTTTCCGTTTTGGAAAGAAAGAACTGCTTTTCTTTCTTCCTATTCTTTCATGTATCTTCAAGAAGAACAAGAAATATATCCAGCAACAAATCAGACAATAATTATTAACATGGTAAATCCTCACTGACCAGCATCTGTTCTCCCTTCTGAGGAAGCTGTTGATGTGCCCTAATCGTATCAACAGCTTTCATCCCGGTTTTCAGGACCTTTTTGCCGTGTTTCTGTTTAGATGCTGGAGAATCAAATGGATGTCCGTAAGAAGGAGATAGAGGAGCTGCAAAGCCAGGCAAGGGCTTTGAGCCAAGAGGGCAAGAGCACAGATGAAGTTGATGGCAAACGCCTTACTGTAGAAAAGAAATTCTTGGAGCTGCTAGAGCCTTTGAATGAGAGAAAGGCCAACCTGCTGGCCTCCAAAGAGATCCACCAGTTCAACCGGGATGTGGAAGATGAAATTGTGAGTATTAAAGAAATCCCGTTCCCGAGCCAGTAGGACAAGGTTGGAATACTGCTGCTTTCTGCAGCTTGTGTGCACCAGCCTCTCTCTGCTGCCCCAACTGTATCTGGAGTTGGTTGAAATCACGTGTTCTCTCTCTTTCAGTTGTGGGTTGGAGAGAGGATGCCCATAGCTACGTCTACTGATCATGGACACAACCTCCAGACTGTGCAGCTACTAATAAAGAAAAATCAGGTAAGTAGGTGCTGTTAGAGCTCCATACCTGCTATTTCTCCTTAGTGCTGACTAATTTGGCAAGGAAAGGTTTGAGCTAAAACAATGGGTGCTGTGGTGTGACCACAGGTGGTGGCACAGCCCCAGGTTGTCCACATGAGCTCATGGCATGTGTTTGACTGCCCCTCCGGAGTTAAGACCCCTGCTGACTTGCATTTCCTTTTCATTTGTGCATTGTCTCATCAGTCAATTTTCCCCCATCTAGACCCTTCAGAAAGAAATCCAGGGCCACCAGCCTCGTATCGATGACATCTTTGAGAGGAGTCAGAACATTATCACAGAGAGCAGCCCCAATGCTGAAGTCATTCAGCAGAGACTTGCAGACTTGAAGCAGCTGTGGAACCTCCTCATCGAGGAGACGGAGAAGCGCCACAAGCGCCTGGAGGAGTCTCACAGGGCTCAGCAGTATTACTTTGATGCAGCTGAGGCTGAGGCCTGGATGAGTGAGCAGGAGCTCTACATGATGTCAGAAGAGAAAGCCAAGGTGAGCAGCTCCATAGTGACACTACTTTGGGCTTAATTGCTTTGCTGAAGGGAGGTGACATAATTTAATGTGGCACTGTGGAATGGTACCATAAACAAATTTAACTTCCTGGTGAAGCCTCAAGTGATCATGGCTTCTGTCTATTCTGACATCTCTGATAGCGTGCAGGATAGGCTGTGCTGTGTGGAGCCAGGGAAGCATCCTCACACTGCAAAGGGCAACTCTGTGCCTGCCTTCACTGCAAGGTTAGGATTGCCAGTGCGGTCCAGTTAGGTCCAGTTTTCTGTTAATTTTGAATGACAACACAATTCACCTGGCTGTGAAACAGGGCCTGGTGGTCAGTCAGCTGCTACCACTGTCACCAGCCTTGACTCCCCGTGACCATCAGCTTTGACTCCCAGCTTCAGACCATACCAGAGAGAAAGTAATCTCCTGTTTTCCAAGGAAATGTTAGTGCTGGAGCTTGTTTGTTATCAACATAAATGCACCATGTTCACTGCCCTGATAAAATAAAGCTCAGCTTTGTATCAGGAGAACACATTCCAAAGGTTCTCAATTCAGTCTCCACTTAAAAATGGCTTGTTTTCTTTTTTATCTATTGCAAATAGCTCACTATGCAAAATGTTGTATTGAAAAGATTTATTGACAATATCAGTTAGCACTGAGAGTTGGGGGCTGTTTTTCTTAGCTATAACAGTGCATAAAAAGTTTTGACTGGAACTTCTCCAGGCACTTTGGTGGAGAATCCATTGGCATGGGCTGTGTAGGATTTCTTTTCTTTGCCCCATGCTGTTGTTGAGATACCTGACAAGTGGTGTGTGTTAATCTGTTCCATGTTTCTGAGCCCTGCACCAGTGTTGTGGAAACACAAAAAGCTTCATAGAAGAGGAAACTCAACATGCTCAATGCCCAGCTGATGTAATATTGTTCTGCACCCCAGAGGGGTCGATGCATTATCTCTTTCACTCATTATTTTGCTTTCTGGGGGTACCATTTGCTGTGACATCAACTGTTCTATACCACTGACAGAAGGACTTGTTTTCAAGCTGTACTTGGGAGCAGCTCCTTATAATTCTTCCTGTCATTTTCTGTCACTCTTACAGGATGAACAGAGTGCAGTGTCCATGCTGAAGAAACACCAGATTTTGGAACAAGCAGTAGAAGATTATGCTGAAACTGTACACCAGCTTTCAAAGACCAGCAGAACTTTGGTGGCAGATAATCACCCAGAAAGGTATTACTGCCATTTTTAATTGGATCGTGAGTTCTTTTAGTAATTCAGTCCCTTCATTGGGTGGTTCTGATACACAAAGACCACAGCAAAGAGTAAGTAGCTCAGAAGCTCATACAGGGGAAGAGGAGTTCAGCCTCACTCAATTCAAGGTGCGTGTTGGACCACCCTGATTTGGCCAGAGACAGGGTCAGTATTTGCAGCTGCTGATTTCTGGTGGTTCTGGACACCTGGAGTACCTGTCTGTTGTGTCCCCTGGGCAGGCTGCAGTGTCAGGTCTGCCAGCACTGCTGAACCTCACAGAGGTGGGGCAGTCCTCAGAGACACGGTCCAGATCTGCTCTTCCAACCAACTTTTATGTACAGCACGGAAGGTCACAGTCATTAATCCTTCTGCAGTGCTCCCCAAGATCTGCCTCTTTCCTTTGAGATTCCAGCAGAATCAGAACCTGGAATCAGATGCTTTAAACATGGGCACATTAACATCTTACTCTTGGTAAATTTATCTCATCTTTCATAAATGGCTTTCCCTGGGGGAGAATTCAGGAAGCTTAAGAACCATTTTGCTGTAAGAGCTGCAGCTCAGCAGACAGAATTCTCCACTGGCTTCAGCTGCAAGGCTGATTCCACTCTGAAGCTGATGTATTTAACTGCTCAGCCTGCACATGCTGGAAGGTGGCACTGGCCTAGGACAGACACACTCTGCCTCTGGTGGAAGGTTGTTACTGAACTCTAAAGCACTCTCTTGTGGTCATGATCGCTTCTGATGAGGGCAGATTTCCTGGCTGAGCTGTATGAGTACTGGAATAACATCATCAGCTTTACAAGGCAGAGGGAAGGCACTTTGACAGCACTGGTATGGCTCAGACAAAATAGAGGCAAAAGATACAGCAACTAGAAATATTCATCCCTTGTGCAAATGCTGAGCTTTAGGGGGTAAGAAACCCATGAGTGCTGCTGAACTCTGAAGCAGAGTTTGACTGAAAAGGAACTGCTCCCTGGCTCAGCAGCTCAGATCCTGCCTGGAGCTTTGGGAGAACACTCATCTGTGGCCAGACAAATGGAGAGCTGGATTCCAGCTCCCTTCTCTAAAGCCAGGGGGTTACAGTACAGGACAGAAAAGTTTCCCAGCTATTGTTGTCACCTCTGCCAGCAGAGGACCTGCTGAGCACGTCCAAGATTAATTCCTGCCTGCAGCAGATGTGCGTTCTGTGGATTAAATAGCCCAAATGACTTTTATTCCTTGCAGTTTTCCCCTTGCAAAGGGAAATTTGGTTTTGCTTGCAAACGCAATGCAGACTCAGTGCTGTTTGGTTTTCCAGCGAGCGCATCAGCATGCGCCAGTCCAAGGTGGACAAGCTCTATGCGGGCCTGAAGGACCTCGCTGAGGAGAGGAGGGGCAAGCTGGATGAGAGGCACCGGCTGTTCCAGCTCAACCGCGAGGTGGACGACCTGGAGCAGTGGATCGCCGAGAGGGAGGTGGTGGCAGGGTCCCACGAGCTGGGCCAGGACTACGAACACGTCACAGTGAGTCCTTGGAGGAGCCCTCTCTGAGTGCTGCTCGCAGAGGGTGGCTGCGCTCGCTCAGGTCTCTCTGTAGCCACAGCGCTGCATGAGGCTCTTTCTCTGCCTTCCAGATGCTGCAGGAGCGGTTCCGGGAGTTCGCCCGGGACACCGGGAACATCGGGCAGGAGCGGGTGGATACTGTCAACCACATGGCGGATGAACTCATCAACTCTGGCCACTCGGACGCTGCCACAATCGCCGAGTGGAAGGACGGACTCAATGAGGCCTGGGCGGATCTCCTGGAGCTCATTGACACGAGAACACAGATCCTTGCAGCCTCTTACGAACTGCACAAATTTTACCACGATGCCAAGGAGATCTTAGGACGTATCCAAGACAAACATAAGAAACTGCCCGAGGAGCTTGGTAGAGACCAAAACACAGTGGAAACACTACAGAGAATGCACACAACGTTTGAGCACGATATCCAGGCCCTGGGCACCCAGGTGTGTGGCAGGTGAACTGTGGGTGTGGGAACCTGAGCTGCAGAGTTTGCTGCTGCCCTTGGCTGCTCCGTGGCTGGGAGACAGAGTGCTGCCAGCTGCTTCCCACATGTAGTGCTGTGGGAATAACCTCACCTGCCTCCTTTTCTTATCTGTCTGTCTGCTGCTCTGCCATTGCATTCGGTTGATTATCTAAAGTAGCAACCTGTAAGTACACGGGCTTCTGAACATGTTGGCAATTGTTGGATGTTATTCCATTTCCTGTCCTTGGTTGAAGAAGAAATGAGAAAGGCAGAGAGCTTCTGTATTGATTTAAAGTACAAAATATGAAGGAATGTATAAGCCTGGTTGGCTTTTTGAGGTTTGGTTTTATTTTGGTTGGTCAGTTTGGGTCTTTTGTGTTTTAAAAACACCAGAAAGCCCCAATAGAACGCTTTGTGCCAGGCACTGTTTATTTTTCCTTTCTGAGAGGCAAAGACTTACACAGAGGCTTTCTGATTTGGTTATGAACCTGGGCATTCTGAACTAAATATAGCCTCTCTTGGTGCTTCCTAAGAGCAAAAGAGATCTAAAATCCACAGCTGGGGCTAAGATTTTTAAAAGCATACAAACGTGATCTAATTCTGAATCTTTTGAAGCCAAGGTGTGTTAAGTAGAAGGTGGCAGCTGCTCATACAGCACAGGGGGGATTCTAAATCAAAATACAACATTCAGCTGCCACAAGGAGAATTTGGGAAGGGAACAAGTTGCTTAAGGAACGGAGGAATTACAACTGACTGTATTTATCCCAGTAGGTCAGGAAAGAGCTTTTATGGCCCAGCTGCCAGCCAATTCTTGGTTATGTAGCAATTTACACTGAAACAAAGGAGATAGAGCAAGCATTTGATTTTCCAGGTGTTTTAATTTCAGAAGCTGTAGATTTTATACAGAAAATGGGAGACAGTCACAAAACATCAATCCCAGTCTCTCAAAAAGGTAATTATAATCAAGACCTAAATGTAATCACAGTACAGAGCTATGGGGAAAGCTCTTGGGATAACTTATGGGTGAAGCAGCCAGAGCACTGAGATGGATCATTATGAGAGAGGCATGGTCTCTGTGCCTGCAGCTAGAAGGCAGTTTGACTTGATGCTAAAAAAATAATTATTAGACAAGAGATAATGGAATGTTTCCTGGCTTGAAAATTATGAAAAACAGTCAGGAATTAGCATTTGCTATCCCAAGACAGTGTTTGAAAGGAAAAGATTTCTAATAGTAGAAGGTTCTTAACATTTCCAAATTTTCTTCTCTTTGAAGTCATAATCCATGTTTTTGAAAAATGACCTCTGTCAGCTGGAGTAGTGGTTTGGATAGAGAGTTCCCAAGTGCCATTGTCACTTGTGTGAGAGGAAGGGAGTTTGATGATGAAAATGGTCCCCATTTGCCCTGACATGTAACAGTCACTTTGTTTTGGCACCGTGTCTTGCAGCGAGTTCAGGCAGTGCCAAATCTTTGCTATTTTGGGGGTCTCTTGACCCTGCAGTGTTCTCTGAGGGATAATACTGGCTTAACAACAGCATAGACCTTTCTACTGTCAACAGACCAAACGCATTTGCAGTGACTTTAGAAAGCCCCTCAAGTGATGAATTAGCAGATAAGTGTCCCTGTATCTGTGACTCAGGAGTCACAAACCCGCTGACGGCTTTGTGTCTCCCAAACCACCACAGGTGCGGCAGCTGCAGGAGGATGCAGCGCGCCTCCAGGCTGCCTACGCTGGGGACAAGGCCGATGACATCCAGAAGAGGGAAAACGAGGTCCTAGAAGCATGGAAGGCGCTGCTGGATGCCTGTGAGGGCCGCAGGGTGAGGCTGGTGGACACAGGAGACAAATTCCGCTTCTTCAGCATGGTTCGGGATCTCATGCTCTGGATGGAAGACGTTATCCGGCAGATAGAAGCCCAGGAAAAGCCAAGGTAACGTGAGGCATCTCTTCTCCATCAGAAGATCGGGCTGAGGAACATCTGTAGGGCTCAGTATCACTGAGAGTGGCTTTCAGAGCCTGCTGCTGCAGCAGCTTGTGGGTGGCTGCTGGAATAATAGCCATGGAAAATTGTACCCAAAGAGATTCAGTCTCACACTGGGGTTATTTGATCTCTGATTCAGGCCAGAATGGTGCTGTTCCTAAGGAAAGGCTTCCTGAACTACAAAGACAATCTAGGAATCAATATTTTCCTCATTGAGTTGTGGCTCAGTTTGAAAATGTAGCAGCTGTTAAACCTGAAATCTGTGTTTCTGGTCATTTTAGGGATGTTTCATCCGTGGAACTCCTCATGAACAATCACCAGGGGATTAAAGCAGAAATTGATGCCCGAAATGACAGCTTCACTACGTGCATTGAGCTTGGCAAGTCTCTGCTGGCCAGGAAACACTACGCATCTGAGGAGGTACTGTACTCCCTGCATACAGCCATGGGCTCCTGGGGGGGGTCTTTCCATGGGAGAAACCTGCCCTGTGTCACCCACAGAGGAATAAAGACAAGTGTCACCTCAAGGACTGGTGCACTTATGTGCTGCTGGGAAATCAGGGTATAACTTCACTCTGGGAATTCGTGGTGGGTAGCAGAGGTGGCATCGAGATTTAAAGTGTCATTTTCAGCTCAAAAAGTGCAAAGAAGCTACTGCACTCCATTCTCTAGGGAGTGGCTCTGGGATGGAAAGGTGTCTTTGAGCGAGGGCAAAGGCAGCTGTGAGACAGCCTGAACTTCCTGTAGGGAAACTGGAATGCTGTGGAGAGGCCTGCTAGGGGGATGAGCAAGAAAATGTTTGTTGTGTAGGAAGTAAATTCAAGGAATATTAAGAGAACCATATCCAACTGCTTAAAGCCTTGATTTATTTTCCGATATGTCTAGGCCAGAGGATGGAGGCTTAGCCCTTGGTTCTCCTGCCTCCCTCTGGGGAAAGGAGGATAACCAAACACTGTGAGGCACTTCCCTCTCAGGAAGGGGAGAGCTTCTGCAACAATCCTGAGCAGCACATTTTGCATTATTTGCTGTAAAAGGGCAGAAGATTCAGTGCCTGATTGCACTATTTACATTTGTTTGCCCATTACATCCTTTTATCAAATACTCCGGGTGCTGTAGCTTTTCACAGACATTGAATACTTATGCAAATGTGATATTTTAATGAAAATGTCACATTTATTTATACTTGGAAGAGAAAAGCAGCTGTTGTTTGCACGGTGAAGTCACTTCCTGAGGAACTCAGTGCAGTGTCTGTCAGTGCAGGGTGGGGGGGAGCTGCTGCCTGGTGCTTGTGTAACAGCCCTGCTCTCTGCTCTCCATCCAGATCAAGGAAAAGCTCCTGCAGCTGACCGAAAAGAGAAAAGAAATGATTGACAAATGGGAAGACAGATGGGAGTGGCTGAGACTGAGTAAGGACACCCTTGGATTTCTTTTGGGCTGGGCCATATCTAAGTCTCTTCTTTGTGCCTTTCTGGGTGTTGAAAAAACCCTGCAGCTCCTCACTTTTCTGTAACAGTGCTTGGAAGTGTGTTTATGCTGGAATCGCTGCAAGGTTCACACCTGTTGGTTGTTAAATAATGGAGAATTTGAAACCAAGAAACCTGCACCAAAGGTTTTGCTCTATATGATCAAATTTGGACCTCCGTACAGTAGCTCTGCTGTGTTTTGCAGGTGTCACATTCCAACTTCTATGCTGAAGTTAGTAGGTTACAGCAGATTAGAACAAAAATAACGCATTAAGCTTGCAAAATGAATCTTGCATTTTTCCTTAAAACAAAGCCAACAGGAGAAATTTCTGTCTTTCCAATGATCAGTTTCACTGAACTTAGCTAAGGGGAACACTTAGCCAAATGCATGTACATTGTTCCCTGAGCTGTGTTTAAGTAAACCCCAAAGCTGCCTGATGACTCCGTGATGCTCTTCTTTGTGACATTAATGGCACTGACACCTGTGCTCTCTTTGCTCAGTTTTGGAGGTGCACCAGTTCTCCAGAGACGCAAGTGTGGCTGAGGCCTGGCTGCTGGGACAGGAGCCCTACCTGTCCAGTCGTGAAATAGGGCAGAGCGTCGATGAGGTGGAAAAATTAATCAAGCGGCACGAAGCGTTTGAGAAATCTGCAGCTACCTGGGACGAGAGGTTTGCAGCACTGGAAAGACTGACCACAGTGAGTACCCGAACCTCCCTGGCCTTTCCTCTTGGCTGATGGCTTGGAATAACTGCCAGCATCACCTGCCTGATCTCCATTTGTTGGCTGGTTGTTGATCAACCTCAGCCAACTTCCCAGAGCCTGAAGTTTCATGTTTCCAGCCATACTAAAAAACCCTCTCCAGTTAATTTGAACTCAACGACCTGCAAGGAAAAAGTTTAAATGATAATTGACCTCAAGAGTCAACAGGAGCTGTCTCGGGCCTGGGAGTGATGACCCAGAAGGAAATTTTAGAGCTGAGCAGTTTGCTCCAGCCTTCTGCTGTACTGGTTGGGCTCTAAAAGGGAAGGGTGAATCTGAGTGAAGAGACCCAGATCCGAACACTTAAAATTCTTTTTGGTTAAAGATGACAGTGGTGGGAAGGGGGCGGTGATAGTGATATTTGTTGTGTTGTGACTGCTCCAGTGCAAGGCTGTATTGTCCCCTAGAAAGACACAATAAGCAAAAAAACCCCCAAGCCCCATTTTGAACACAGGTGCAATGTCAGTCATTAATGCTTGGAGAGCATTTTACCCTCTTTGGAGAACAATTTGGCTTTAGACACTACAGTTGAAGTGGCCTGGGTTTTCACACAGATTGAGCATCACAGCTGCAGACAAAAGGAACTGGAGTTTCTCAGCATCTTCACAAATCAGGCTGGTTTTATGGAGATGGGTAATTTCAGGGATTCAGCCGTCGAACATTTTAATTCTGTGTTTGGCAAGCACACAAGATGATGTTGCTTTTGGATATTTTAATAACTTGGTCTGTTTTCTTGTTTGTCTGGGTTTTGTTCTAATAAAATCAATTGGAAAATAGACATGGCCAGTGGTGGGCTGCTATCAGAGGGTCTGATGCTGATGCCCTCCCTGACAAATTCAGTGCCACAAATTTGGCATGAATGGTGCTTTTGAAGACTGATGCCTTCCAATTTTATCCCCATTCACTTTAATTTCAGTAATGATTCAGAAAGACATACAGAGTTATTGTTAGTTTCTAGAACACCCCATGAAAAATGAGCAGTGTTTTTAAATAAAAAATGTTTCCTCTCCCAGCTGGAACTGCTGGAAGTCCGTCGGCAGCAAGAGGAGGAGGAGCGGAAGAGGCAGCCGCCCACTCCGGAGACCAAGGTTGCAGAGGATGGAGACTCCCAGCAGCAATGGTAAGCTGGACTCTGCACTTCCCTCGGGGAACCCTTGGGCTGACAATGTGCTGTAAAAGGAGAGGAGGTTGTATGGGTTTGTAAGACTTGTTAGAAGACTTGGTGGTTTATAGGGACAGGACCTCTCCCAAACCCCTGAAATCCCTGCTAAGTTCCCATTTTCCAGTTGTCACTGCTGAGGCAGCCCTGGCCCAAAAGTAGGAATGCTGGTTTTACACCCCCTGGGCCAGGAATTGCAGAACAATCTTGGCTTTTTTCTTTGATGAGCATCAGTTACAGATTTTAAGCTGTGTCCATGAAACATTGACATTTATGAAATTGCTTATGTGATAGGAGGAGGTTTATTTGTAGGGTAACTGTCAGTAAAGCCTGGTTAAATCTCACTTCACACTGGGTTTATTCAGTTGGGCCTGAGGATTTTAGGAACATGATTAAATTTCTTAAATTAATATTCAGTAAGAAAATCTCGTTTTGTTGAACAAGATGGGTGACTTCCAAGAACCTTATACAGTTTCTTTTCTTTTTCCTCTCTCCAACAGGGATGGGACAAAAGGAGAACAGGTTTCCCAAAACGGTTTGCCCTCAGACCAGGAATCTCCACGGGTTAGTTACCGCTCCCAAACCTACCAAAACTACAAAAACTTTATTAGCAGACGGACAGCCAATGACCGCTCGTGGTCTGGACTGTGACCCACAGAATCACTTGCAGCAACAGAAACCTTTTTCCAGTATGGTTTACTGGTACTGGTTTAATCTTTTGGCTTCAGATTTCCCTGCTGCTTTTCTCTTCCTTCCCATCAGTTGACTTTTATTTAATTAGCAGCCCCTTGGACATATATTTGCTTCACTTTAATCTTTGTTTATTTGAATCTCCCCACTGACACTCAGTTGCTTTAAGGTGACACATTTATTTCATGTTATTTACTGTGAGTTTTTCATGTCGCTAATAGTATTAAGATTTTCCAGCGAAAGCGTCCTTTATATGAGTAATTGAGATGTAATGAGATTACATCCTAATGAAGAAGAGCACTAGGACCTGACAGGTATGACGCATCGAGTTATACTAACAGGTCTCAGCACGGCAACTTTGTTAAATCAGCTGCATTAGCAAGAGTTATGTACCAGGCCAAAGATAATCCACACGAGTGAGCTGGGCAGGAAGGGCTGGGAGGGGGGAGTGTGACTGGACAAATAAAAGCCTTAAGGTTAGTTTGTATAACATTCCATGCAGAATGGACTCATTGACTGCAGAGACAAATAAACGTGAAATAAACCGTTCAAAACCAGTATCTAGATTTATCTGGGGGTTTAGACTTCATGCAGAGTTGTGATCTTGCTGTGTTGGGGCCCCGCTTGACCTCGGTCCTGTCCAGTTGTCACTACAGCAATTTGATTTCTGGGCACCAGAGAGACAGGAGTAGGGTGTAGCCCCTTGGGGAGAGGTTGTGATGCTTTCCTTTAAATAAAATACATTGTCTAAGATCCCAGCTCTTTATTTTACATAGGTGCAGGCTGAATGCTCCATGCCTTACTCGCTCCTTCTTGATAGGGGGTGTCCCAGTGGAGTCAGGGTGCATGCCAAGAATCCCCACGTGCAGCTGTGACAATGCCAGTAAATGTCTCTGGAGTTAATGCAACACAGGAGCTGAATCTGGCTCCCGTCCCCATTCCCTTCCTGCAGAGCCTCCTTGTTGCAGTTAGTGCTTTGAGTGAAAGGACACTTCTCTCAGTTATGGAACCTGGCTCTCCGGGGTCACATTCAGTGCAGGAAAGGCTCCTGGCAGGCTGGGATCCATGGATATCGGGGCTCTTACAGTGCTGCAGAGCAAACATGGGTCCCAGCCGAGGGCTCTGGCAGGAAATGTCTTTCAGCACAAGTTTGGCTTTAAGAAGCCCATCCCAGTTAGGTCTGAATCTGCACATAGACTCTGCCAGTGCTCCACAGTACATGGCAGTTCTACCTTTCTCTTTCGGGAAATAAAACCTTTTGGTTCTTCTTTAGCATTCAGTCCTGGAGCGAGCTGTTGTACATTCTAGTGTTTATAAATTCTGTACAGTTGAGGCAAGGAATGTGACGTGATCTTCAAGCACGTCCCAGATCATCATCTTCTTGGTTAGCACAGCCTTATACATCACCTGTTTGCTTCTTTTGAAATTTTATTTTATTGCCATGCTACATAATGCATTTCCATGTTCATCTTTGCTATCTGCACTTCAGTCTTCCATGAGAACTTTCGAGCTCAGTTTGTTGAGTCCTGTGTTGCAATACCTCGGGTGTACAGAGCTGTGTCAGTTCTGGTGTGAGGCACAAAGTGTGCTGCTGTTGGTCAGAATTTTGGCTTCTGACAACTGGCTGAGCAGTGCAGCTGAATTGTTCTGTGTGGGCTGAGCTTGTGAACCGAGAGCAGTGATTGAAAGGATGTGCTTCAGTAACTGTACTTTTGTCTTTCCACTTCATGATGCATGTTTTTTGTTTTTTTTTTTCTTTTGTCAGGATAACAACATATAGCTTCTTAATGCTTTTTAAAATTCCATATGAATTTATGGGGATGCTCTGGTGGCTGCCCTGTGCCTCAAAAGTATGCCAATTCTCAGGTCAGGACAGCTGTAGCTTCAGATTCCACCATCTCCAGAGCCTTCACATGTATTCTGGCAAAAAAGTAGTCTATAGAGGAATTTATAGAGATAGACTTTTTTGTTTGTATTAGTACACTTACATAAAAATTGCACTTTTATGGCGATGAAGAAAAAGTAAGTCGTCGATTAAGGTCATCATTTCAGGCACATGAAGAGTAGGATTTCGCCTATTTATTGCAGCCTGTGGGTCTGGCTAAAGGCGTTAAGAAAGTCCTTTTGCCAGAACAGCCTAGAGGTTGGCATCTGAACCAGGCAAATCATCTGGTTCTTCAGCTGTGGGGCAGAGCCTTGAGTCGATGAACCGAGCAGATGCTGCTTCAAGCACTGTGAAATCCAAAGGGGCGCCTCTGTCATTGTCACAACCTGTCTTGTTGCATGTCTCAGTCCTGCTTTAAAGATTTCCAGAGTAGCCTGTAGCCACTAAAGCACTTCCAACTAACCCCTCAGGCACCACTGAGGGAACTGTATCATGTACACGAGACCTGTTGTGTTGTAACAGGAGTTTGCTGTTGCTGTTTGTCCTCCGTGGCGCTGTCTCCGCATGCCCCATGCACGTTTCCATTGAAGTGTGTTCAGCTCCTGTTTTTTCTCCGTTTTCATGACACACCCTTTGCAGAGCTGTTCATGATTTATTTTGCTTGTTTTCTGTTAATTGTAGATAACACGTGAAAGGAAATAAAACCTGAAAGAGCATCAGAAAAGCTTTTCATAGGCCTTTTACAACCAGTAGAATTTGATGTAGAAGGTGCAGGTCTGATGGTGTGATTGAAGTTGGCAGTTACTGTTCAAAGCCACAGGGTTGCAGATTGCAGCACTGAATTCTATATTATTTCCCTAAAACACATGGAGTAGCTGTGCAGTGGCTGCTGGTTTGAAACTGGTCTGGTTTATCTCAGATTAGGGGTTCTAGGTACCCCCAAATCAGCCCTATTTTCACATCTGGCTGGTACTGCTCCAGCAAATGTGCTGCTTTCTGTGTCAGTGCAGGGGCGAGGTACATCTGGGGAATTTATTTAAGTTGTGGAGACGAGTTCCTGTGGGCTGTGTGATTCCTCAGTGCTGCTCAGCGGTTTCAGGTCCCTCAGACAGGGCTCCAGCCAGCGGCAAAGCAGAGTTTGAGCTTCAGGGGCTGTCACAGGACAGAAAGGTGTGCAAAAGGCTCTCCTTGTTCTTGAAGGGACCTGTTGGCCGTGGGTGGTTGACATGGGTGATGAATGGTGACTCAGGGGGTGTTCATTCCACTACCTGTGTTTTGGCAGTGTTTGGATAATCTTCAGCCTCATCTATTTACCCTCTCCCCCTCTTTAATGCAACATTTTTGTTCTACTTTGAGATTGGATACAAGTAGTGAGGGTTGATGGCTTAGATTGATCCTAATGTGTCTGTAGGGACAGGGTAAACCAGATCTGACTGAAGTGCAATGTGAGCTGTGATTCTCTCCCTGTTTGAGGGTGTAGTGTCTGTACTCTGGAGGTTTAGGTTGCTAAAGGCAGTTAACCAATCCTTCCCATGTTCAGAGCAAGCTAACACTCAGATCTTCCTAGGCCTATGGTGAGGTACAAGGTGTGAGGCACAATAATGGATATTGGGCAGGTATAAGAATTTCTAGCAAATGGTGTCAAAATTGAGCTTGTTGCATAATAATTCGGCTGCTTTTGATTTGTCCAGGCCATGTGCAGAAGTGGGAATGTCTAATTATTGTGCCATTCACAAAAACCTGCTTGTCTGCATAAAACCAGTCCAGAATGTTTGTAATCTACTAGAGCATTAGCAGCACTGAGCTTTAGTAACTTGCTAATAATAATACTACACACTGGTTGTGTAACTCCTGAGCTGCTACCAACGGCTCTACACGTCAAAGTAATGGTACAAGAAAAAAAAAACTGGGACCAAGCTGCATTTCAAAAGCTTATAGCCATTAGGATTCCAATTTAAATGATTTTTGGATGAATGGCTCCTGAAGACGTCGCCAGCTTGACCAGTGAGAGCTGCTGGAAACACGGCTGCTCTCTAGGCTATCGATCCCAGTGCACCAGGCAACGCGACCAACAAAGCAAGTGATGGGCAAGGCCTTGGTTCTGTCTTTGTTTGGGGGTAAATAGCTGTGTGATGCTGTGTGACTGTGGTGGTTTTCAGTTCCTTTAACCAAAATCCAATCCACCTAATAACGCCAGTCTGAACCAGACCTCGATCAATTGACACATGACCTCATTCCCCTTGTCTTTACGATCCAATATCCTAACTGGGATGGTGGAGATGAAATGCATGGTGTAATCTTTCTAATTTCTGCATGTTTTGATTTTGTTGTGTCACTAGGGGAACGGGGAAAGCGGGAAAGGAGCTTTTACAGAAACAAATCAATTGCACACATTTTTGTAAATGCTCCTGGGAGATTGTGACATCTTTCTCTGCTGACTCATAGTTAATACCTTTTATGGACATTTGATGCCCCAGTAATGCCATAAATGTATTTAAGGTGGCTGATGTGTATAACTTCTACTGTTCCTCTAGGTTTGCAGAAAGTGTGATTGTTACTGTTCCAAATATTTGAGTACTTAGCAACAGAATTGAATGCTCTCATTCTAGGAATAACAATACCTAAAAGAATTGACCAGCAGAGCAAAGCACAGTAAAATTCACACTGATGTTCAGCTGCTCTTATTTTCCCGTCTCTCCACCTATAAAATGGGTACTAATCCATTCCTACCTTCTAATTTCCTTGGCCTCCTGTGTCTCCATGGAGTGCAAGAAAGAACTTACTGGCCTGTGTCATTGTTCAGGCAAAGTTTATACACAGCCACGTTGTGCAGGGAGACAGATTAACTGCAGGATGCCTCAGTGCTGGGGGCTTCTGGCTGAACGTGTTCTCCACTGTTCCTAGGTGGCAGAAACCGCAGAAACCAATGAAATGGTCAATGGAGCTGCAGAACAGAGGACGAGTTCCAAAGAGTCCAGTCCCGTTCCTTCCCCGACGTCAGACCGCAAAGCCAAGAGCGGCGTTCAGGCCCAGACTGCTGCTACCCTCCCAGCCAAAACCCAGGAAATCCCCTCAGCCCAGATGGAGGGCTTCTTACACCGCAAGCACGAGTGGGAGACACACAGCAAGAAAGCCTCCAGCAGGTAAAGTGCTTGATGCATAACACAGGGCAGGGCACCCCAGGGCTCTGCCCAGGATGGCACACAACCATCTCCAGCCTTCTCCCAGCTGCCAGAGATCTCCCAGGCTCCTGTTGCTGTAGGGGCTGGGGCTGCAGGGTTGAACATTGCATGTGGGGAACTGGAGTCTAAAGATATTTGATACAAAACGCAGCGTTAGCCACGTTTGTCAGGTGGAAAACTGAGGCAGAGTGATACCACGACTTTCCCACTCCACATGATGAATTTATGGCATTAGTGGGATTTGATTCCAGATCTCTCAAGTCGTACATCACTACAAGAAAAGAAAACCACGTAGGTGTGAGACTAGAAATGTTCGTATTCTTCTGACATTTTGTGTTTGCACATTACCACTTTCCACCTACTCCGTAATCTGTTCAGCATGAACAGAGGACAATTGGTGTGCCATAGTCAATTCCATTCCCAAGGAATGTCCTGCAGGTCTGAAACAGGCAGAACTTTGAGATTTGTCTGCACTGAAAAAGCAGACTGGGGTCCTTCATGACCTGAGAGAGCTCTTGAAACCAGATTTATGACTTGGCTGACAAGGGAAATGTTCACAGCAAGTGCTGAGCTGCAGCAACATCTGTGGGATTTGGTAGGAGCCAAAAGCACTTGGCAGAGGTGAGCTCACAAGTGAGTACAGCAGTACCAGGATTTTTGTTCCACTGGAGTTATTCACGCCAGACAACGCCTTTGAGGCAGTGACAGCCATGAGTACTAGTGTCTGGGTACTCTTATTTCCAGTAATTGTTAATTTTCACAGCTCAATTAGAGAATGAGGTCGATGATGCCACTAAGAGTATTTGAGTCAGTCAAGGATTTCACACACAGTCCATTCCATTCATCAGTTTGCAGCACAGTGAGAATTCCTTCTACAACAGAGCACTGCCATTAAAAGGTCAATCATTTTCTGTCTCAAGAATGCAAAGTGCCCAGTCTGCCGAACAGTCCTCCCACTGTGAGGACAGGCTGATGTGCTATCACAGGGAGCTCTGGGAATCTCTGTTCCCTTTGGCTTTTGTCTTGAAGCTGTGCTTCCATGAAAGAATTCCCTGTCTGCACTTTATGGGAAGCGTAGGCTGTATTCACATCCTCACACTGAACCAATCTCCGTTAACTTACAGAAATAATTACATTTGGTTTCTCCAGTCCTGCAGGCGAGAGCATTGGATTTATAAGTGTTCTTGTTGTTTCCCATGTCTCAAAGGTCATGGCATAATGTGTACTGTGTCATAAACAACCAAGAGATGGGCTTCTACAAGGACTCGAAAGCTGCTGCTTCTGGCATCCCCTACCACAACGAGATCCCCGTCAGCTTGAAGGACGCAGTCTGCGAAGTAGCGGTCGATTACAAAAAGAAGAAGCATGTGTTCAAGCTCAGGTAAACCTGGGGCAGTGTTCTGCCCTTGGGAAAGCCATGGTGGGTGTGTTCACCGGGAAACCCAGCCCAGGAACTGACCATGAATGTTAACTGCAGCATCCCTGCTTTTCTGAGCAAGCTCTTCCAACACTGAGTCGCGGTCTGTTCATCAGAGTGAGCAAGCCCAGAACAGTGTCACAGTAATCAGAGCACTTTCATCTGGGATAAGACCAGATGTGTGTGCCTGGAGTTAGGGGCCTGTATTTCACAGTCCTGGGCTTTTCAACCACTCCCTCTGGAACTGATTGACAACAGTGATCGTGGTTCTGCTCTTTTCCAAATCAAGCCTCTTGTTTAATTTTTTCAGTATCAACTTAGGAGACTACTGAAGACATCTCTCACATATCAGGTCTAGAACATATAGTTACAGACCATTTCACTCTAAATACGTGAAGGACCTTTGTTCAAAGGTTAAAAAAAAAGCTTTTCCTTGGGAAACTCTTTGTTTTACTGAACAATCTTCTAGTGCCAACAGTTAAGAAATATTTATCATTACACAGCTGCGAGGTAATCCTGTCAAAGAAGACTCACTTTAAGAACTGATTGGGTCATGTATTCCAAGACAGGTGTTTTGGGGTTTTTTGGCAGAGCAGGGGTGGTGATGGTATAATCTTATATTGGTACAGGAATCCTCTAAAGATCATAGAATCCCTATCCAGGGAAATTTTGCTTTATAGAAAATATATAGCAAATATTTAGGGAAATGTACCTTTCTTGAAGACAGGCCTGCAGCTATGTGATTCATCCTTTAGACTATTTTAAACCTCTCTGAATTGCTAATGGAAGGATATGCTGTTCCAAATGCAAAGTTAGGCAGAAAAACCAACTGCCCTTTTTTCTCAGCGCTCCATCACCTGCATCAGGCCCTTCGGTTACTTGCATGTAGATATTTCCTTTACTCAGGCACTGTTATTTTACTGTTTAAACCTTCATTTCATTTCATAAAGAGTTGTTAAAATGCTTGCTTTTTGTTGGGAAAGATGGGGAAGCCTGCAGCAGAGCTCCTGCTGCCCCTGCCTCCTGCTTGTTTGGGTGTTATTCAGTTGGTTTTTAATTTATATGTATCATCACATACATTGTTAAATGTATCCTAGCTAAACCACCTGAGTAAAATCAGCACAGGAATCAAGCAGAAGGACGACTCTGGCCTTCACTGTGAGGAGAGGTAGCTGCTCATCACTAATACTCTGTAGGACCTCAAGCCAGGACCACCATAGCTACAAGAGCAGAGCAGCTGCAGAATTTTGCTGGGTTTTCACAGGAGCCGTGAAAACTCTGGGTGCTGCCTGTGACTTTTTTCTTTTTAAAGTATTGAGTAAACTTTGGTAACATATTTTGCAAAGGAGAAAAGATGCACCTAAAAGAGCAAATACTGAGCCAGCAGCCACACGAGAACATGAGCACCAACCTGAGGATGTCCAGAGCCCGGAGCTACCGTGTGTGTGGCTGCAACAGGGGTTGTTGGTGGCATTTGGCACGCGGGCACTGTCCCGTGCAGTCCTGTGCGCCTCTGGCTGCTCATGTGCTGGAGCCAAACAAGCAGGAGTCGAAGCAGTGTGACCACAACTGAACTAAACTTGTGATGGTGTTTCCTTTCCAGATTGACCGATGGCAACGAATACCTCTTCCAAGCCAAAGACGATGTAAGTGTGGTTTTCTTATGGTTTATTACTGTGCTGTCTGTGCTGTTGTACCATGGGGAGAAGCAGCTGCTAAGAGCTGGTGTGCACTCTGTGATGCATGGTGATGTGTAGGCCCAGGGCTGCTCAGGTACAGCCTTTAGGAGGTGTCTCCAGAGGTGCACAGCCAGAGGGGATGGTTGGGGCTGCTTTTCCTTGCATTTCCCACCTGTGTCTGTTCCCTCTCCGCACTGTCGCGGGAGTCAGAGGGGCGTGCTGGTTGTAACAGTTTTGTGCCTGTGGGGCTTCTTGAAGGAGGAGATGAACACGTGGATTCAGGCCATCACATCAGCGATCTCTTCGGACAAAATCGAAGTGTCCCCGACCACCCAGAGCACTCCAGCCTCCAGCCGTGCCCAGACCCTGCCTGCCAGCGTCACAATAACCAGCGAGTCCAGCCCTGGCAAGCGGGAGAAAGACAAAGAGAAAGACAAAGAGAAAAGATTCAGCCTTTTTGGTAAAAAGAAGTGAATTCCATCTCCACACACTGCACTTCTCTGACCGTTCCAGTGGAATTCCAGCATGCGAGCTCAGAACCAATACGTTACTCTCTGTGCCTCATGTTCCTCAATGTGATTGACATTTTTTTATTTATAGAGCGTTTTAAAATAAAAAAAGCCAACAAAAAAAAAAGAATCTAAAGTTACAAATGTATGAGGTGCATTGGGCAGCTTCTGTAGGAGAGGGAGGACCAGGTTTTGGGGTTTGTTTTTATTTTCGTTTGTTTTTTTTTTTTTTTTTAAATGAAGTTAATGTAGATTAGATCTTAATATTTAAACTGTTCCTCAATTTTGTGAGGCTGTCTTGGAAAATAACCCACTCCTAATGCTATTGGTATGCAAGGCAGCGGTGCTTTCGAATCTACTGTGCACATGAGAAACCAATGTACAAATTCGCAAAGGCGTTCACTTCCAGTTAAGGTTGTTATGCTGAGTCCTGACTAGTAGAGCCTCCCCTTGCAATTCTAACAGGAATTAAAGTGGTAGTGTGTTCTCTTTGCTGTAACAGAGTGCAGGTATGCGTTGACTCACAGCCCAACGTTGGTATTAACACCACCTGAAGCGTCCCTGCATCGAGTACGACAGATAAGAATGTTGGTGTTCAAGATGGATTAACAGGCTGGTACAGTTTTAAATAAGCTGTAATTTCAAATTTCTTTTTTTTTTTTTCCGAAATACATTATATTGTATGTTTCAGATAATTCTAGTACAAAGTATAATAAGACTAGATGTATAATAAACCCTTTAAAATCATCGATAAGTGTAAAAGTGGAACTGAAGCATTTACTGGAAAAGTAATGTTACTCAAATGGTTACTTGCTTGTCAGCTGCAGCACTGTGTGTTATAATTTTGCTACATTACCTTGCTCTTTGATACATAGTGTGCATTTCTGTCACTGTAACTATTGTAATGAAAAATTTTCATCTTACTGCACAATCAAAAATTACATTTAATAGGAATGAACTTTCAATGACTGGGCCTGTAGTCAAGAGTAGTACTGGAACTGGCTTTCAGTTGTATCGAACTGTACCTCTAGACTTTTACCCTATCTGTTAAATATATGCGATGTCATTAAATGCTTTTAAAACTAAATATGCTGGGTAAGTTTCTTATTTCATTTCTGACGATGTTAAATCATAATTTTGAAAGAGGATCAAAAATAAAGTTATTTTAAAATGTCATCTCTCCTGTGCACTGAAACTGATGTCTTCAAATGTAATTCCATTCTTTTGTGCGAAAGTTCATTCTGCAATAGTTGTTTTCTCTCTTCCTACTTTTCTTTCCCTTCACTTCCCACCTGCCCTCCCTTTTGCCCTGCCTCCCAAATTAAGTGCCAAAAATAAAGAGAAAAGGAATTAAATGAATATTTTGCAAAATATTCTGATATAGATACTTTTTGTGGGAAGTGAAACCAGCAGAGTGGATGGGAGTAAGCACATCAGAGGCTGGGGTGATGGAGTTCCCTGAACATTTACCCGATGGAGGTAAAGCTCCACGTTCCAGCTGGCAGCTAAAGGACATCATTTTGAGTAAGCACCGGTCTCCAACTTTTTACCCACCTTTTGCTCAAGTGCTTGCATCTTGTCCTTACCTTGGATGCCACCTAGGGAACCTTCTAATAGGAATAGCTCTAAGAAGCTCCAATATGTTTTAAAATCAATGAAATGTAAGGAACCTGGGTTTTAATGTATTGTGATTGTTAAAATATGCTCAAGTATTAATTTTGATGGAAAGCAGATAAACTGCAAACTCACGTGTTTCCAACTGACAGCTTCCTGAACATATACGGTGTCTTAAATTATTTTAATGGAGTGTACAATGTTCTCTGGGTTTTTCTTGTTTTCCAAAGTGTTTGGTTATTAAACAATGGAGTATTCATGCACGCAAGTTTTTATTCTGTAATGTTATATTGTTCAGTCTAATTATTAGTAAAATGTAGGCCAACACTGCTAGTACTGTAAATGTAAAATTGAATATAGTAGAAAACGCTGAGGTTTAACCTTATTAGAGGCTATGAAACAATTTGCTGAGTTGATTAACGTACAGAGAGATGTTGATGCCTTACATACGTGTCACTTCAAATGAGCTGGTGCAATGAGCAGTCAGGTAGATGGATCTCGACAGCCTGTAGTGTGTGGTTCTGTAGTGATTCAGTTGAACATTGCCTCTAGAGTTGTTTTGTTTGTCTCACTCCTTACTGGAAGTTGTTCCCAAGGATGACTTGAATAAAAATCCTTTCTGCTTAGGGCCTGATTGGAAGTTGCTGAGGAGCAGGAGTGGAGCCTCAGGGAGCAGTTCCCTGCAGAGAGAGGTCAGGAGCAGCCTCCCCGGACAGAGCCAGGTCAGAGAAGTCAGGTCAGTGCACACATCTGTGTGCCGGGGCAGGAGGGAGAGGAGTGCAGGAATCTCTTGGGTCACGTGAAGGGAGGGACTGCTGCTGGAAAATACCAGGGGAAGAGGAAACTGCAAAGGTGGGTGATGGAAAGGGAGCTGAAACAGGAGCAGGCTGTCACTGCCACCAGTGTCACCTGCTCAGAGGTGGCCGTGACACTTACTGAATTGCACCAGTGACCTTGGCTGGACTGCTGACAGATGGAATGTTCTGTTCCTCCTGGAGCCTCACTGAAGGGTGAGGATTTCTAGCACAGTGTAACACATTCCTTCAGCTGTTTTGTACCTAAGTTGTGATATTTCTGCTGGAGATACATTGCCAAAGTCATACAGAACCTGAACCTTAAAATTTTCAAAGAAAATTAATTAAGGCAAACCACTTCCCAGCTGTGTTGCTTGTCATTGGTAAGAAGAGGAATTGTCCTGTAGTCAGGCCAGTCTCCCTTTTTCCATTTTGGAGGGACCCTCACATTGCAATCTAAGCTAAGGGAAGGTGTCAGAGGGTCCTTCCCATATACTGGCAAATTGAGTACAATGTGGGGAAAAAATCCGGAACTCCTTAGCCATCAGAATTTAGTATGTGTTGGTGGAAGGGTTTTCTTTTAGATTAATGCAAATAATCTGTTAATCCATCTGTTCTGCACAGGGAATATGCTCTATGCTAGGGCTGTACTCTGTATGAGGAAGATTAATAGTAATGGTAAAGGAAAAGAAAGGAATTCTTAGTCTCTGTCCAGGTGAAATATTGGTTTAGATGTTTTTCCCCTTAACCATGGTCTCCTTTCTTATGCTTGAGTTCACAGACTTTAAATGGCTAAGGTCTTTAAGAATCTAACTTTGCAATAAATAACTTACAGGTATGATGGTTTTGCTACTTTTGGTGGCTGGGTTGTTGTTTGGGGGTTTTTTTGCTACCTTTGATAACCACAGGTGGCTGAAGAAATACAGAAACTTGAATCACAGTGAGTTGGAACAAACGTTAGTCCTTTTCATTTAAAAAGCATAATCAGAATATCAGGCTGTGCTAAATCCCTGATCAATGTTAAGAATAAAATTACTGGAAGAAGTGGACACCTCAGCCCTGTCCGTGGACCGCCCAGTCGAGGCCACCCCGTCAGCAGGTCCGTGTGGTGTGTCCGGAGAGCCCGGAGCAGGTGCCGTGCCGTGGGAGGGGTGCGGGGGTGGCGTGTGCCTCAGCTGCCGTGCACGTGGGCGCATCCGCAGTGTGTCATAATGCAGCACAGCCCGCCCGCAGCCCGAGCGGCCCGGCCGGCCTGCCGGGGCCCTCAGCCGCGGGGCAGCCCCAGGACACACGGCCGGGGGCATCAAACGGGCTGCTGGGCTTTAAAACACCTAATGGAACGAAAGGAAAGCGTTTTGTGCGTCGGTGCCTGCCGGATCCTCCCCTGTTCAGCACCACCCCCCAGCTGATCAGCCCGGTGGTGGTGAGCACCACAGCTCCAGTGCAGTGTGAATACACATCTCTCTGTGTCTGAAATAGCATTTACTTTGTATTCCAAAGAAAGGAGTGTCACACAATACTCCTTCTCTGTTAGATGAGACGCTGGGGTGGCTCATTACGTTGTAACGGCAAAAATTATCTGGGCCCAACATGAATTTTGTTACAAGTCTCTTATTGCTACTGCTGCTCTCCTCCCACGGCCAGCTGAGACAAAACTGTCCCTTGCTCACCGAGTGCCGGCATCGTCCATCAGAGGTCACTGTATCCAGGGAGATGCTGAGCGGCGGCAGAGCCGCTGCCACCGGGACCGCACACGGGGGGTTACTGGTGGGCTCGAGAGAATGGAGAGCTCGGATCAAAGTTCTCTTCACTCCGAAAGTCAGATTTCCAGGGAGTTATGTAAACTCGTGGCAAGATTTAAACACGTCTCAGCTGAATCATCGTAGGAGGGAAGTTGAGTCAAGTATGGCAGCCAGGATACAGAAAGGCGAGGAACACCACCATCCTTGCCGTGGCAGGAAAAGAAAGGAGGTTCTGTGGGAAGATCAAGCTTTCTGCAGTGATTTTAAATTGGTCACTGAGGTCCCATGAAGAGATGGCAGAAAGGCAGCCCCCCAGGCTGGATGAAGGCAGGAAGTATCCCGTGAGAGACGGGGTCTGGGAGACCTCGGGCCTCTGTGTCCGAGTGCAGGGTGGGATGGGGAGCTTTGATCCATCTGCCGTTCCCGGCTGTCCTGCACAGCTCTGGGACGGCAGCAGAACCGTCGTGGTTGGTCAGAAGGACTTTCCCTCCTGGCTGGTTCTGGAAAGAGCCCGGTCTGCCAGGTCTCTCCAAAATGGGCGTGAGGATTGAAAAGTCTCAATTTTTTCTTCTTTTTTCCTATTGCTGTTTCTGGCCGGATCCAAGCGTTTCATTAATGCAAATCAGTGTTTCTGCCCACAAGGAATAAGAGCTTAGAGCCAATTCCCCTGTTACGATTTTGTAGTTAAATGGTAGAATCTCCGAGAGGCATCAGTCAGGATTGGATCAATGTAATGCCAGGCAACAAATAAACAGAAGTAGATCACAGCTCCTGCTTCTGATCCCTCCCCCGAGTTCTTAGGGATTTTATATAATTTTAAAAAGCATTTGCAGCTGAAATAAGAGGTACCAATTTTGAAACACCAATTAATATGCTATCTCTGTGCATCTGCTGTACATTCATCCATAAAAATAAGAGTTATAAAGCCTATTCTGTGGAGCAGAGATCTAGGACATAACACAGATGTTTCTGGGAGGGAAAACCTCAGTGTTCATTGTTAATCACAGCTCTTGGATATGTACAGAGTGGGCAGGATGTATCACAGGGGATTAGAGTTCATTTGAGATGTGGTTCTTTCTGGCATCTTCTATACAAGGCTTGCTTTAAAGAAGCAAACCAAACAAAAAAAACCAAACCAAACAAACAAAAACATAAAAAACCAACCCCAAAGCCCTCAAAAAACCCAACAGCAGCAGCAAATGGTCCCTTCAGCAGAGTGGTGACTGCCATTCAGGTACTACTTGTCCAGGATGCTGCATTAGTTGGTTTTTACATTTCATATTAAAAAAACCCAAGTAGTAAAGTTACAGGATATGTGTTCCAGGCCAACGGGCTCCTTGCCACAACGAGGAGGAAAAATGCTGCTGCTATTGTCAATTTTTATGTCTCTTTTAATTAAGTTCTTCAGTATATTTTAAAGTGTTCATTTTTACAGTTATGTGAAATAGGAAGTACATGCAGACTACTCTTTTTTTAACAGAAATGCCCCTTTTTCACTTAGGTTCACACTTTGTCTTGGTTTCTGTTGCTCCTTCCATTCTTTTTGTGACGCTGAGGACTCCAGAACCCAGAATTAACACCCAAAAAAACGCTCATGAGAGTATCCGGGATATTCGTGTTGTGCTGACAGTGAACAGCAGGCTGCAGCATTGAGGAACATTTTCAGCAACATGACAGCTCCTAACAGGAAAGTAATAATGCCCTTTTTTTTAATTGGAAAAAAAAAATACACAAAACCTCATGCTTGAATTAATTGAATTAATTCAACCACCATAAAAAATGTAGCAAATCCTTGAGAGTACAGATTATAGAAAAATGAATGAAACTGAAGTTGTATTGCTCCATATGTTTATTTTAAGGTTTTTCTTGAGGTTTTTGTGGGGTGTTTGTTCGTGACTAGTGTACCTTAATTGCTAAAATAATGATAATAATTTATAGAATTTTTTTTCAAAAACTGAGGATATAAGTTTTCCCAAAGGATTAAATACAAAGTTCAGTTTGACCGCTGTTGTTCATAGACAAGTGTCAGCCATGCCAGCAGAGGCTTGAAACTAGTTTTTTGTTTGTCCTGGTTGGGTAGGTGAAGAGCCTATCTGTCATATCGATTAATTTTTAAATGTAAATCAGATAATGTAACCAAAAAAAAAATCATAAAAAGAAAGTTATGATCACATGGAAGTTATTCCATTGAATAATACGAGGGTGGGAAAGGATCAAAAATTTGTGAGGGGCAGTGGAGGGGCCAGTATCGATCTCTTCACTCCCATGACCAGGACAGGAGCTGAGGGAACGGCTGGAGCTGTGTCAGGGCGTTGGGATGGATCTCAGGGAAAGGTTCTTCCCCCAGAGGGTGGTCGGGCACTGAGCAGGCTCCCCAGGGAATGGGCACGGCCCCAGGGCTGCCAGAGCTCCAGGACAGAGAGCCTGGACAAGGCTCCCAGGAATGCACAGGGTGGGATTGTTGGGGTGTCTGTGCGGGGCCAGGAGCAGGACTGGATGATCCTTGTGGGTCCGTTCCAGCTCGGCATATTCCACGATTGTATGATAAAACAAGGTGGTTGTGGTGAGCGGCTGTTGCGGAAAGAGTTAAAAAAGGTGAGTGCGAATTCGGTTGTACTTTGTGAGACTTTTGGAGACTACTGCACACGGGGAAAGCAGAAAGATGGGGGGTTTTTTGCCTAAATCTGCTTGTGCCCTGCGCGTCAGGGCTGGGCTGGGCTGGGCTGTGCCGGGGTCGCTGAGGGCTCCGCGGGCCCCTCGGGGCCGGGCCCCCTCAGGAGGAAGGGCGGGAAAGGCCGCGCGCCGCCGCCCGCGCGCGCCCCGTGAGGCGGGAAGGAAGCTCCGCCTCAGGGCCGGCGCCGTGAGGGCTCCGCCCGTCCCCCCGCCCGCCCGCGGCTGGCGTTCCCGCCGGAGACGGCTCCCGAGGCTCCGGGGTTCGCATTCCCCGAGGGCGGGTGTCCCTCTGCCGTGTCCTGGAGTGTTGCTGGCGCTGTGACCCCGTGTGCGAGCGGTGCCGGCACGCCGCTCTTCAGCTCGGTCGGTGTGAGGCGTGTTGTGTGGGAAAAGGTACAGGGGTTGTCAGCCTTGGAATTCCCTCTTCCCGTCCGTCTGGCGCTGTGCTCTGTGAATGGGTGTTTGGTTCTGCTCCTCTGATTCCAGCATCCTCTTCCCTGCGGTTGTGGCCGAGTGTCTGGAGGGCTGGGTTTGGGTTCCTGTGCAGTGATACTATAAAGCAGTGGATGTCTTATCACCAACAACATGCAGCAACCACGCTTGACTGACAATGGTAATATGAATTCTGCTTTAGGAAAAGCAGAAGGCAAGAGAGGAAATGTATTCCCTATAATATCATTCCAAAGGATGACAGTGGAAAAAAAAAAAAAAAAGCCACAGCCCCCACTACCTCATGGTGACTTGGAGTGTTTTGTGACTGAAAACGGGAAAATAAGATTGTCTTAATTACATAGTTGCTATAGACTCCAAAAGGAGAAAGTTTTGGGTTGCTGGGGGGTGAGGAAAAGTGGGGTAATATTCCCATATTTATGCTGGATGTTGTATATGAGATGCTATTGAAAGAGAGGATTTGAGGATTTGTGTGAGAACTCGGAGCACTGGATCCTGCTGGAAAGCCTCAGAAACCCCCAGAACAGCCACAGCACCCATCCAAGCAGAGCTCCCCCCATCCAAGCAGAGCTTCCCCCATCCAAGGAGAACTTCCCTCATCGAACGAGAGCTCCTCCATCCAAGGAGAGCTCCCCTATCCAGGCAGTCACTTTGCATTTTAAACACACGTGCACTCTGCGGTTCAAGAGCACGGGTTTTCTGTTTTCTTCTCTTCCAGCTCTAGCCCCGAGGGCAGATATGTTAAAAAGAAGAGCGCCCAGGAAGCTTTGTGCAGGAAGCCAAGAAGGTGCAACCCGGGAGACGCAGCGGGGAGTCTTTGGCAGGTGGTGCTGGTGACGCACAGAAGTAACTTTGCCTTCGGAAAGGAAAAAAGCCCTGTCTGCTGCTTATGTAGGTGTGTTTTTGTGCCCCCGAGAAGTTGCCCGGGTCGCGCAGCGGCGGCGGAGCGGCGGCGGCTCGTCCTGGGCAGCGGCGGCAGCAGATGATGGTGGCGGCGCGGCGGTAGCGCGGCGGCGGCATCCCGGATCCGCGGATGCGCTGCCCATCCCCATCCCCATCCCCGCGCGGAAGGGACACCTGAGGCTTCGGCAGGCGGGCGGGGATCGCCGCCGTTCGGAAGGGGAGAGCGTGCCGGGGGAAGGCGGGCCGGCGCTCGGCTGTGTGTGCCGGTGGGCAGGGGGCTGGTTATCATGGCGGATCGGACGGCTCCGCGCTGCCAGCTCCGGCTGGAGTGGGTGTACGGCTACCGGGGCCACCAGTGCCGCAACAACCTGTACTACACGGCAGGGAAAGAGGTGGTGTACTTTGTGGCTGGAGTCGGCGTGGTTTACAACACCAGGGAGCACAGCCAGAAATTCTTCCTCGGGCACAACGATGATATTATCAGGTAAGGGGGCTGACTTCTCTGGTGGTGGGGTGGGGTGGGGTTTAAAGGGAAGGGAGGAGAATGTAGTGCTGGCAGAATACCCCCTCCTCGCCTCTTAGAGCTCGGCTTGTACCTGCCGTTTTAGAGCAGCTCAGATTTGTTAGCAGCTGTCGCCGTGAAAGCTGAATGTCTAGATTCTGTTGATTATCATTATTTTGTAGCAAAGCTTCAAAATGTTGCAATAATAAGGGAGGGAAGCTAAGTTTTTCTATTGCACTGCACCAAAAGCAAAGCACTTCATTTCAGCACTGGGAAGATCTCAGTGCAACAGTGCTGCAAAATCGTGGCTTCGGCACCTTGGTGTTTCCAGAGCTGGGACCCTAGCTCATCAATTCTGACCTCGTACAGAAGGCAGGTGTAGCTCTCCTTGCCCTCAGCAAATCCCAGCACGAGAGTGCCATAAATCTGACACGTAGCTCAAACTAATCTGGTTTTAATATCCAGAAAATCTAAATCAAAATCAAGTTGAGCTGTTTGCACTCCAGGCAAAAAATTCCAAGCATGCTGGTGCAAGATGGCTACAGAAGGACAGGTCTTGCTCCTCATCTGTCCAGTTTATTGTCTCTTTCTCTCAGATTCCGCCTGAGAAGTGGATTTAATTGATGTTTTTGTCCTACAGAAATGCTGATTTTTTAATGCACCTCACAAAATAAAAAAGCAGTTACAGTGTTCAAGGTAGCCCTTTAAAAAAATCTGTCCAGAATATGGAAATTTATATCAGTAAAACAGAAAATTAATGTAGCTACTACTTGAGGAGAGAAATCTGAGCCTAGAATATCCTCATGAAGGATGTTGCCTGGTGATGCCACTCCTCTGAGCACAGCTATCTGCTGCCCTCCCTGTTCACCCAATTCAGCATGAATGAAGCGATTCCTGGATGATGTGAAACCAGAACAGTCCCAGGTGACTCATGGTGTGGGGGTGCTATGGAAGCATCTGCTGAAGCCAGAGTTTTGACACTCTGTAACCAAACCACACAATTGTCACATAATCCTTGTTTGCAGAAAGCCATCCACTTTTCCCAGGAAGAGCTTTTGGCTGCTGTGTGTCCTCGTAGCATCCTTCTCCTCCTCTCTAGGATGTGTTATAGCAGCAGCATTTCATCAAGTACGGTGCATGTGCATCAAAGTTTATTTTGGTTCCAAAGGTATTATCAGCTCCAGAAGGCTGCTGAAATAGACACTGGGCTGCTCAGAGAAGAGTCAGAGTTTAGAGGCATCTGCAGGATCATGAAATTAAAAATTTTGCTTTGTATGTTGTATGGACATACATTTTGATACTCTTTGCAATAGGAAGTGTAATCCATGTAGAGAGTTGTGTATTTCTGTGCTTATGTTTGAATTGTTATTATTATACCTGACAGCACCTCCCTCCCCAAACCAAATGTATTGTACAGCTTCTGTACCCTTTACTTTAAGATCTGTCACATTAGGAGTCTGCTTTTGGCAGTGTCATGTTTAGAAGGTACAATTGGAATAGAAAGAATGAATGTCTCATGTTTGTACTTTGACACTGCTTCTGCCTATTGTGCTCTTTAAGGGAAACTAGAACCATGTGTTCAAACTAGTTGTGTCTTGAGGGACTTGCTGAATGTTCAACGCATGCTTTGGAAAGATGGGTTTTGTTTCTGATCTGCAGCACCATCAGAATTCTGGTGGGAAACTGTAGTTTCCACAAAGGCTGAAACATTTGGGTCCAGAAGGCATCAGCAGAACCCAAGCAACAGTTCATTTCAGCTCTTAGTGGCCAAGAGCTGTTGCTGTCACCATGTGGGGTTTAAGGAAAGACAGACTATCCAGAATGCTGCTGGAATATTCTGTTGTTTGCACCAGGGCATGGGTGGGAAAAAAAAGAAATGCTGGTGCACTGTGCAGTCCCTACTGACGTAATATCCCATCGCTGTAAATACTTTTAAGTAGATGATGCCTTGTGTGGTCATTGCTGATAGGACTAATAAATGCAGGAATTTAAATTCTCACATTTTAAGCTTCACAGCTCTCATCCATTTGAGATGAATGGGATGAATGTACTTATCCAATTTTTCTGGGTTTTTTGGGATTTACTTACTTGAGACCAGCTTCTAAACAGCAGGGCATTTGCAATCCAACAGGTTGTAATTTCTAAAGAGGTTTGAAACACTGTTTAAAAAAGAAAAATTGGATTTTGGAAAATACTGTGGACATTGAGACTGGGAGACCTTCAAGTGGGAAGATCTGCTTCCAAGGACTGCTGTTATCTCCTTCTGTGATTTTTTTTGGTGGTTTTGTGAATGCTGTTTCGTTGAAAAAAAAAGATGATAAACCCATGATTCTCAGGGGTAATACCATGTATTACCTGGAAGTGTTTATTGAAGTCATTAAAGGGGATATTTGTCCTTGGTGAAAAGGGCAGGTGTGTATGTTCTCCAAGATTAATAGTTCTGTCCCTTGTTTTGCATCAAAATAATGCAACTGGACATAATTTAGTTTGGGCTCAAGCAGACCAGTGTGTATTGGATTAAACTGTGTTGTATTGGAGAAATGCCATTTTTTCCAAGATTCACATTTGAAAGGCGAGTTCTGCGTGTATAAGAACTGAATGTTCTGCACTCGGCTAATAAGGTCAATGTTCTGAGCAGGAGCAAGGGAGCTCGGAATTGTCCTGTTTTCTGTGCAAAGCCACCACCAGGTGCTGTGCTTCCAGCTCTTCCTCCTTTAACTTCAGGAGGAGATGAGGTCCTGAAACACCGATTTAACTGTCAAGTGAGCCCTGTTTTGCAGAGGGGTTTGTGGGTAACCTCCACAGCATTAGCTTTGACAGTAATTGAAAAGTTTCAAAATAACAGGTTTTTTTACTTTTATATTGTGCATTACTTGTAGAACAGTGATCAGTTAGATCAATCCTCATTTTTCTCTCAATTAAGTGTTGAATGCAGGCATAACTTTCCTATAACTTTTCTGCATTTTGTGCGTGTAAAAGCCACAGCAAACAGCAAAAATAAAAATATAACCAGTTGAGATACTTCTCATTATCACTTAAAATACAATTGATTTTATCTATTTCTGCAGAAGTAATTTGTTAACAGAGATTCCTAAGCCCGAGAAATTTTTCCTCTGATGTAGTGACGAAGTTATGTCTCTCTGTTTTTGAATTCTGAGAATTTTTGTAGTATTGAACCATTGTCCTGAATATGTCAAAACTTACTGACACAGCACCTCTGACAGTGTATTGAAGACTTCACCTGCAGTTTTTACACACCCTGGTTTCTTGTGGAATCTGATATTTTGTGTGTTATGCATTCACAAAAGCAGTTTTGCATTCTGATTGCCTCCATGCCAGTCTCTTGTGAGGCAGCAAGCCTGCTCCCTCTCCCAGGTCTCTGTACTACCTGCGAAGCCATCGTGTTATCCATGGATTCCAGAGCTGTTGTTTATGTAAGGCTGCTCACAGTGTACCAGCAGTGTCGGATTTATCAGAATATTGCTCTGAGTGTGCTGGGGGGGGATGCTGCTGTGCTGACAGATTGAGATTAAAACCGTGGCCGTGCCAGTGGGGATGGGATTTACCGGGCTGCGGGAGCCGCTGGAGGCCTGGCTCGTTCTCCACAAGGGTTGTTTCAGGAGACAGGATATGTGCCAGAACATGGTTTTCTTGTCTTGCTGCAGTTAGGAAAAAAGGAGTAGTATGTTTAAAGCAGTGTCGTGTATTGCTGACCACAGTAAATAGAATTTTGGAATTAGTGAGTTGATGACAGAGCTATGCAAATCAAAACCTCAGAGACAGAAGATCTAAATTGTACTTCAATATTTTTATTTAAAATTATGTGTTATCATATTTCTGTTTAGAGGGTGATGCTTATTTGAAGGGATTTAAAATACTTTAAATTTCTGTTCAGTTGCCACCCTCTGGATGGTAACAGCAGTTGTTTGATGTAGACTGGTGTTGGGGTTACCGTGGTTATTGTTTATCATCAGTGCACAGTAGCGGCACTGTCTGCAGCTTGGGCTAACCCTGGGCTTCAGACACCGCTGAGGTTCAGTGACCTAAAAGGGAGCAAAGGAGCCATGGAACCATCCGAGATTTTCAACAGCAGAAGCTCCAGCCCTGTTTCTTATGTGGATGCTACACCAGTTCCTGCATCAAGCCATCCAAACTTGAGAGACATGGCACAGCTCGGGTGAGGCAGGGTTTTGGGAACTGTTTTGAGGCAGCAAGTTGTTAAATGAGTTTCATATGAAAGAAATTAATTCCCCATAAAAATTCCTCCAATCAGGTTGCTGCCTCTTTTGCTTTCAGTTTTGGAAAACCTGGGGAAAATGCTGTTTATTCCATGAAGTTCCAGTGGCCTCTTTTGCCTCTGCTTGAGTGCTATGCTGCATTTAGATTTGAAGTCTTTACTGGGGCATGAGCTGCTATACATTGGTTTCTTAAATATCTGTATTAATGCATCAGATGTGTTGGAATATACAGTTACAGTATCTTATTGAAAGGGATTTAGAACTACTTGAATCAGTAACAAGTGGAGAGAAACTCAGCAAGCATTTGTCACAGTATGTCAATGAGAGCGGTCATCATTTAACCACAGCCTTTAACCAGAGCAGTCTAACCCTAATTTTTAAATACATTTTTTAACATTTTCTATGTGTTAACACTCTGCAATGTTTTTACTTGTTTTATTTCAACTTGATTTCAGATGGCCAGGAGTCATGATGGTCATGTAGTTGTGTGTAATCATTCTTTACTAGGAAGAAAACTCATAGAAACTGTTTTCATATGAGTTAACTTAATTTCAAATTTAAAACAAAAAGTTCTACAGCTCCAAGTATTTGAATGCTTTTCTGTGAAAGTGGGAGGGGGTTTGAGGTCTGTAAAAGGGTCTTCTGCTGACTTGCCAACTGCTCAGGTTTGTGGGAACCTTGGAAAAGAGCAAAAATGCCTCCTTTTCTTCCCACCTAAAGACTGTTCTTAGGAACAGCACCTTGTTTTTCATGAGGTGCGTTTCTGCCTCAGGAACTTTTAGTTGTCTGCATTGGCTGTCCAAGAGACATGTTCAATTTAAATTCTCCTTTAGAGCTGGTATTTATAAAGGCCTGGGAACAGGCCTCCAAAGCTTTAGGGAGGCCTGATCTTAAGGCCGAGTGTATGTTTATGTCAAGCTCCTTTGAGCATTCCAGCAGCACAAGGAACCTTGGTCCACTGCATCTGATTGCTGGAACTTCTGTGGGTGCTGGCAGTGAAGTCTGTTCTTTCTCCTGTGACAGATGGATGGAAATACACTAAAATGATGGTAATTAGAACAGAACATAAAATAAAGGCTACTCTCAGAGTGATACAGCAACCCTGTTATTTTGGCTGCCTAACACTCCTTGTTACAAAAGATTTTACTGGGTTTTTATAGGGAATTTTGAGTGCCTCCATTATTTTAGCAGACTTGAATGTTCAAGGCGTAACCCTACGTGAAAATTGCTGACTGGCACTGCAGTTTATGTGTAGTCATACTAATATTGATGCCTCCACATGGACATTGGGCATCCATTCATGCCAAACATCTGCTTCCTCATCCTCAGAATCTGTCTTCCATACGCAGAGATAAATATTGCAAGTGTCATTTACTGTGGTAGTAACCTACTACTTGCAAATATTAACTGCAAAATAACAGTTTTGGGCAAGATGAGCCATACCTTTGAAGAAGAATTTTCTGATTCTTTTTTAAAGAAATGTTGTTTATTTTAGAAATTAACTGTTGTAAAAAAGACAATAAAATATACCCTCAGTTTTTTACAGCTCTACCTGCAGTTAAGGCTGGAGCCCTTTTGCTTTCACCCTGACTAGGCAGACCATTGCTTCCTTCTCCGTATCCTAAGAGATCTTTAACTGGAGGTTAGTCACAGTCAGTTGCTGTCTGACCAGAAAAAGTGTTAAATGTAAATTTCCTAAACTTTTTTTCATCTCTCTAGTGTTTGAGCACTATTTGCAAGATACTTAAAGGACCTTTTGGCTTCTTCCACTGCTGGAATCTATGATTAGGTAAAGGTTGAGCTTTCTCTGTGGCTTCTCTTTGACAGCAGATCAGAAATGACACTACTGGGACCTGCTCTCTGGCCCTGGTCACACTGGTGCTGAACATGTACGAGTGTGGCTGCACTTAAATGAGATTTTAGCAGTAGGTCTACAGCAGGTTCCTGATCCCTCTAGCATTCTGAGAGATTTTCATCTGTTTAAAAATTATCAAAAAAAAAAAAAGAAAAAAAAGAAATGCTGTTCAGTGAAACTGCTCTGTCTCTTAGTGGCTGTAAAACAAGTTTATAATATACAATTATGTTCCTGATTCAAGGTCTTGTGCAGATACAGTGATTGTTGCATGTGTGCTGGCCTTCTACTTCCACAGAGGGTTTGTTTGGTTTTTTTAAAATATGTGTCATCTGGAGGTGGCCACAAGTGTCTAAAAGGTTATTATATTGAGTCTGTATGAAAGCTGTTAGTTAGTTGAAAGAGCTATTTTAAAGCTTTTGCTTGTCAGACTGAAGAATTTTGTGTGATTCTGTCTGGGATTAAGTTAGAACCATCTCAAGCTGCTTTAGGATGGGCAGCTCTGTGCTGCATTCCTTATGATGCAGTCCCTCCTTCCCAAGAGGGGGATAATGTGAATGCCTTTCCCCGGGGAGTTCTCTTTGTGCTTTGGTTGGGTGTGTGGCAGTGGCCTTGCAGTGAACTGTCCCTCTGCTGTCACCTGCCCTGCTGGGGCTGGCTGTGCAAACGTGAGGCTTGGTACAGCTGAGGGGCTAACCCAGACTTACTGATTCTGGACATGCCCCAGGTTCTGCCTGGAGTGGCCCTTTTATACCTTAATACTGGAATTAAGTTTTAAAGAATTGCACCTATGCTATGGAGTTGCAGGAAAGAGCATTTTACAAAAGATACTTAGAGCAAGTAGCCCACTCAAATCCCAGACAGGAATATTGCTTTACCTTCTTAGCTGCACGTTGGGTTAACGTGGGTCTGGCAGGTTTCATTACTTGGGTCAATAAGTCATAATTCATTAGGCACTTGCAAAAGGTGCACAAAAGAGAAATCTATCACCTTTCATAGGCACTCCCATTGCTGCAGTGGGATGACTTCACAGTAGATTTTACCAGAACTCATTCCAGGGAACCTGCTGGATGCACCTGCTGAGCCACCTGCAAGAACCAGATGTGACATTTATTGTGGTGGGAAAGTTGCTTATCCAAAAGCTTGGATACTTTTAGAAGATTGAGATAATTGGACATGGGCTCACGGAAGAAAATCTTCTCCTCTTTGAAACTTGATGATATTTTTGATTGTTTAATGTTGTTAAATAATGGTGTTAAAGAAATGCTATTTTCCTTTTCTTTTCTTTTGTGTCTGGCATTTTCCTCCTCTTTTTATTTCCCACACTGCATCCTTTAATCAGTTGGTTTCTATATTACAGGTCATACCATTCAGAATGCACTCAAAATTTTGGATTCTTTTGGATATGTCACTCTTTGCAGTATAGAATTTGTGGTATAATTGTATCACATATCTCAAAATAAATATTTCAAATTAATTTCAGATGAAAATTTGACATTTCATATTGTGACAGAAAATTTTGGCAAAGAATAAATTAAGAGAGCTAATTCCCATTATTTGTCTTCCATTAAGTGGAGGAAGAACACCTTTTTAAAGGAATCTGCACATCTGTTTTAGGCTCATCTCTCTTCCATCTCATCTCCTCTCCGGCAAGGACCCTTCAGATTATTAAAAATTCTTCTTTTGTCCTTTTACATTATCCTGATATCCTTTTTAAAATCACTTTTCAAAAATTCAGGACCTCCCTGGAAGAACACATAGTAATTTTATATTTTATAAATAATTGCAGTCTTAAGAAAATAAAGTAATTTCTCCCTTATAGAACTTAGCCAAGAACTTAGAGTTTTGAGGGCTTTGCATTTTCTGTTCTTTTTATTTTCATATTTAGTTTATTCTGGGCTTCTGTCAGATTTTCAGATTTAATTTTTTTTTCTCTCCTTGTAAGGAGACTGATTTCATGGAGAGAGAAATAAAATACAGCATGAAAAATACCATTTTAGTTTTGTTTGCAATATGAGCAGGGTGCAGACGCCTAAAGAGACCTCACGCTGGCTCTTGGCTGCTCCCTTCCCAGGGAGAGCTTGTCCATTGTAATTCTTACCTTAGGTTTATACTGAAGAATTAGATGGGATATATCTTTCTATCTTATCTGGCATGGATGAAAAGAATTAAGGAAAAAGGATACTTTGCTCAGGAAAACTGTAAGAGAATAGAAAAGCAAGTAGATATCTGAACTGTGTATCAAGGACATGTGAAGCCTTCTTTAAGAGCTTGTAATTTTTAAAGCTCTGAAATAAATTAGGTTCTTCAGTCAGCGATGCAGAGACCTGCTTGTCTGTCCCTGCACACAACCAAGTGTGTTGCTATTTCCCACTCCTGGCTGTCTGCCATGGTGTGGTTAAATCTGGAAGTCTGCCCAACCCCGCTGAATGCACTCGATTAGCAGATTTTATTGGAACAGCACCACCCGCATCTTACCCTGGGCTTGTGCTCCAAGATTCTGCTCAGCTTCAGCCTCCTGTGCCATGGGAGCCATCAGCAGAGCCCACCCTCTGTGTGGCAGGGCAGAGGGCACTGCTCTGTGTGCTGAGGCAGAGGGAAGCACAGGGGGTGGGATGAGCAGGGAGATGTGGTTTATTCTCCACACGAACCTGGCAGCTGTGGCTGAAGCCTGCTTTCTCTGCTGCTGGGAAGGGGAAGGCAAACCCCCTGTAACATCCCTGATACCATAAGCTAGAGAAAAACCCGAAGTATTAGCAAATGACAAGCAGTAAACCAGATTATAACTGCCTGAAGCTACATGCTGCCAGGCAGTTACATAATGGCACAAAACTCTTCAGCCTCCACTGCAGCACTGAGACTAAAATACAGCAAAAAGGGCTCCGATGAGTCCGGTTCTCCAAGGTTTCACTGAAAGCACAACTCCAGGTTCCCAATCTCTGCTCTGAAGAGTTGGCTAAGAAATCAAGAGAAAAAGAGAAATAATGGTAATAGGCAAGAAAATTAGTCACAGCGCTTACATAAAAACATAGAAAAACATAATTCCATGTTTGTTTATATAACTCCTGGTATTAGTCTCACAAGACAGAAGTTTAAAAGGCATTCTTTGGATCACGGTAATCTCCCTTAAATACAGCATGTCGTGGATTTTGGTGGTGTCATAACTGCACACGCGCTCTTTCCTATTTGTGTCTCTGACTGGCTGCACATCCATTAAAACCCAGATAAAATGAATGACTAGTTGGATAATTAATAACTGTATATTGCATTAAAAGACATGTTTTGAATAATAGGGAGGTCCTGTATTCTGAGGGTGCCTAGTGCAGCTGGTTCTATGGAAGGACAGATAAACCGAAGTGGTTTGGAAAAATCTTTTCAAAATGTCTGCTCAGTCTTTCAGTAGAACAGGAAGATTGGTGAACACTTCCAGTGACACTCTGCTTCCTCGGAAATGTAATACTGAAAGTTTTACGTATGGAAAACACTAATTTAACAGCATGGCATAACCTTGTGTTTGAAACTTGCTATATTAATGTTCTCTTGATAAGAGTTCATTTTGAAGTGTCTGTAAAGCAGTCGATAAACATGACTTAAGTGACTGTTTGTTGAGTTGGATTTGGATGTGGCTTGTGGGCTTTGAACAGTGTGTCAGGTATTTGTGTGGTTTCTTTCCATTGTCTGGCTGTGGTGCTCCTTAAGACCCTAAAGTCAGGACCTGAGCTTATTCCATGTGCAAGGGCAGCTTTCCTCAAGCCTCTACCAAGTTTGTTGCCTGAAATAACACTAAACAGAAGTTCTGAACCATTTCCCTTCATGTTTTTCCCCAACTATCCATTTTGTAGCCAGCACAGAAGGGAAGTTTTCTGATTCAGAGCTAAATTCCCAGACTCTGTCCTCACTTTTTGCTATTTCTCTTCCCTTTCTGTGGAGTTACCACAGACATAATTTGCTTTTCAGCCATGGTGATGGCTCTGTGGGCACTGCCTTATGTGTGAACATATGAATTGCTCTGTTACACAGATGGATCATTTTAAAAGTTTGGAAGTAAATTAATCTTCCATGTCTAAAATTTCTAGAAAATACTTGAATTTCCAGGGCTTGGTTGTGTGCTTTGATGGGAACCGGGATATGGATCTTTAACTTTCCAGAGCCTGGTGGATACACGAGTGTGACTAGGCATGTGAGGAAATCTTAGAGCTGCATGAGGATGGGTGACAGCTATTTGTTTTTGTAAATGCCTATTTTAAGAATATTGTAAATCTGAACAGAGAGTCTTGTTCTCTGAGAGCTGGCCTTATGTGAGACAAAACAGAATTTTCCTGTAAGGGAGCTGAGAAAGCAGCATGCATTTGTCTGAGCAAGGAATATTTTGGCACTTGTGTCTGTATCAGTATAACTTCGCAATTGTATTTTGGTTAACTGTTAGACCTGGTGAAGGGTCATAAGATAATTTAAATTAGGAGTGACCGTGTATTTCATGTTTCAACAGAGGACAGACTAAATGAGGTATGAATACACTGCCATTAAATAAGTCAGGTCTTCAGAATGCCCTGTTTCTTGCTGTATTAAATAGGTGTTTGGTGAAATATTCTGAATGGGTATTGCATTTCACATTTTCCCCATGGTATCTGTTATTTTTCATTTTCAATCCGTGGGACTCCCCACTGCCTAGGGGTAAATGTTCTTTTACCTTGTCATTTAGTTTGGTAGGAGTTACTTTATACATTATGACAGTTTAGTGCACTGCACACGTTTTTTTCTGCCTTTTTTCCTCCCTATCAGATATAACAATTTTATCAGCCTGAGCCCCTCAAAACTGAACATCTGCTGCAGCTGTCACAGGCTGCTATCAACAGAGCTGGAGTTTCTGTGATCCACCTCAGCCATTGTCAGGATTGTGTTATGGGTTTTTAAACATATATACACACACAAGTATATATATATAGTGTGTGTGTATATATACATACACAATATTATTATATAATTATGCAGTATTATATAATGCATAAATACAAAAATTTGATATTTTTGGCTTTCAAATAAATTGTTGACTGAATGTCATCACACAATTACCGCTTTCACTTCTCTCTTTTCTGTGCTGGAGGAAGCAGTGGGGAGTGATGATGTCCCTTCATTCCATTTATGAACACACTGCACTTAAACCTGGAATTGCTAAGCAGCTGGGACTACGTAGAGATGTTCAATATTGGCAAATCTAAGCTTTTTCTGAGTGGTGGCAGAATTTAGGCTCCTAGGAAATGTTTCCAGTAAAAACAAATCTCTTGCATTGTGACAGGAGGGTTTTTTTTCCCCCTAGTATGTGATAAAAGTTTAAAAAATAAAAGAACAGGTGAGAGTTGCCAACACAAAGCAATTGCCACAACTGTGGTTTGTTCTCTGGGGCTTGGGCTGCGGCTTTAGGACAACGTGCCCAAATAGGTGAAAACAGAAGAGCTTCGCTGCATGTCAGCATGAATTTAAGGCATAAGACGTTGCCTTCTGCTCAGGAGGTCCTGGGGATTTTTAGCTCTTCATTTCTCTCTTCTGAAGACAGACTGTGGCATTCCAGATGTCATTTCCAGTTACATCCTGCACTGGTTATTCCTGTAGGAATGTTAGCATACTGTTTGTAACATGTTGGATTTCAGTTTTTCTCCTGGCGCCCTTGAGTCAGTGAGGTAGAACTGCTTTACTGGTACCTCTGGCATCCACCACCCCGAATGGGAAAATTCCAATGGAACGACAACTAGAGTAGGTTGGTCTCCCGTTTCATTCCTGGATTGCTTATGGATGAGGGGCTTCCCAGACTTGGTTGTTCACACAGCATGCCAACACATTTCACCTGTCTTATGTTGAAAATGTTAGCATGTGTCTTTGGTCAGCTGTTTCAGAAACCAGCAAAAAACCCTGAGGAATTTGGTTCATAGACAAATCTGGCAGCATATCATATATTTTGAACATAATCTTTATTTTTCTTAATTAGAATCCTCATTTATATTTTAAAGTATGCTTTGATTGATTGAATATTTTTTCCTTTTTTCTCAAATTTATTTTATTTATATTTCTTACTTTCTTGTAACAAGAAGGCACAGCTGACAGAGTGAATAAAAGATGAGTGCTTCTCACCAGCCTTCAGGGAGATGACTTCAGAGTTATCAATTAAACTCCCACTCAGCTGCTGGAATCTGCTCTGCATCCTGACCTCACAGTCACCCCCACTAAAGGCTGCCTCAGTCTCTAACTCCAAGACATTCTTGGACTAATGTGGGAAGTTGCCTTGATGTCTTATCTCCTCTTCATTCTGTTCTTGCATCCTTTGTTTGTTTGTTTGCTAGTTCCATTCTCACCCTTCTTTGTAAAAATCCATACTTATGTCGTGGCTCCTCCCCTGAGTGGTTGAGGGCAATTAAATTCATCAGTAGAGGTGTTTGTTCTGAAGAGGGGTCTGGATTGTTCCCAAAACACTCACCTAAAACCTGAGACCAACTTCCTATGGAACGAGCTATTTCCATTTGCCTGGGAGAAACTGTGACTCAAATGTGTGTACTACCTGTAAAGAGATTAAATGAAAACCTACAAAGGCTCCTCTTCCTAAACCTACATCTCCATGTGAAGGTGGTTTTAAAATGAGTAATTGTTGGAAAAATAGATTGCAATCCTCAGGGTTTATGGGGGGGGTTTTTGAACTGCACCTGGAGTTTTTAAGACACTGATAAGGGGTAATATGCTGTCGGACCTGGTTTGGATAGTTTAAAAAAAGTTAAAAACCCCATCTAATGAGCCCTATTTTCAGCCAGATAAGATAACTTGAATGTTATTAAAATGAAGTGCAATCAGTTCAGTGATTTCCTAATTAAATAAAAAAAACTATTATTATCTCATACCATTTTCAACAAAACAATTTTTTTAAGATGGGTTCCAGTCAAGTTATGAAGCTCATTTCCAAAGTAAAAATGCAAACGTTTCTAGATCTGTTTATGGCTTCGCTATAGGATCATGAAAGCCAAAATACTTCATTTTACTGTTTTAATATTTAAATAATAAATATGGAATAAAGCTTTTGCTTTCATTTTTTTTTCTAATTCTGAGCTGATTACAGATCTTTTTTTTACTTATTCCAGCTGCCTGCAGAATACAAAAATAAAAGCAAGTGTATGCAAAATGCATTGCTCAAATTAACATGCATTAAAATTCTGGTTGTTTCTCAACCCGTCTGATATTTCTGCAAGAGAGAGCAGAATGTGGATAATGTGTCACACATCAGTCATCTCTATTAATCTTTTGCTTTCAGAAATACAAACCTTATCAGAAAATACTGACAGCTGTATTTTCAGCTGAGCTGCAAGTGTATCAGTACTGCGGTCTGTAATATAGATATTTTAAACCAACAAACTTAGGTACGCTGGCATGGAACTCTCCTCAGTTTTATTCTTCCTTCTATGGCAAATCTGGGAATTCCTCCAGTGCACCGTAGGCACTAAATTAAGTCTGCCTCCCATTTGATCCGTTTGCCTAGATTGGGATCACAACAAAAGATCTGAATCCCCAAATCAGCTCAGAAGCTGGTTTGCAGTACAAAATTCTAATAACAATACCCTGAGGTATGTCCCACAGACCCTGGGGAGACAGTAACTTGAATTAGGTGAATTTATTGTGTTCAAATCCTACATTTTAATATGCACTTAAAACATGATGATTGTGGAAACGACTCTTGGGAAAACAGCATTTTGATTTATTTCGCTTCAGTAGTTGTAGCAGAGATGGGATGTCTGATGCACTTGGCATGTTGGTATTAACTCCTGGGTTTTGGACTCTCTAGAGTTAGATTTTCTATTGTAGAAGTCTAAGAAGTAATTTGATTTTCTAGTCCTGATGAATTACAGCTTCTCATCTGGAAGCATTGCCCATACCCACATGAGGCTGAAAAAATACATTTTTAGAGCTTGCACAGCCTTTGTGAGATTCCAGAAGGCAAAGGAATATTTTACTTTGGCTTTTGTAATTATTATTAATGTTTACATTTGAAGCTGCTTCTTTCTTTTACTTCCTTAGACAGTGGATTGATGGAATAATAAAATGGACTTTCTAACTCCTCAGGCATCCTGCTTTTGTATGGCCCTCCAGACTGGGGTGAACTTGATTTTCTAAGTAACTAATGAAGCCATTCCCTTCTTTTCTCCTTAGTTTAATTTTTTTTTTTAAATAAAAGCAGACAAAATACTTACATAACATGGCAGTACATGAATTTGAGGAAATACTCAATAACATCACAGGAAAATACTATGGATTAAAAAGAAATTAAAAGTGGAACAACTAAAACATTTTTAAGTGACTATACGAAGTTGGTATGACTATTAAACATAATAGAATTATTGTTTTACACATAAAAATGATCAATAAACCAAGAAACACACAAAAAAGTTAAACCAAACATTTTTCCTAATTATAATTTCTATATACAGTTAACTTCTAAAAATGACCAAAGTGAATTTCTGCTTTTCAGTAGATACAGGTGCAACTTGTTTAATTCACAGACTTTTTGGGTTTTACACAAAGGGTAGCAGTTTCCTACTATTTTAGTAATTTCTGTAAAGATAAACTCAACAGTATTTGTATGTGCTGAGTGAAGGAAGATGTGTCTTGTGAATTGAGCCACGTGAATTGAGCCTATTTAGGTGTATTTTCACAAGTGGAGCAAAATACACACTATCCTTCAGTGTGAGCAGCTGAGTTTGGGACACATTTCAAATATCTGCAGGCAGTCCATGAGCCAGACTCCCATTAAAATTATGTCCATTTCTTACTTGTGACTAATAAGGATTTTATTTCAGTATAAAGCTTCAAAATGAGCTTCCTTTCTTTAGATATTCAGAAACCTCCACTCAGCCAAGCAATCACCTCAGATCCATGAGATGTTTAGTATAACATCCCTGTCCTAGACATCAGAGATTCCACTGAGAAAAACACCTTGGCTGGAGAATGAATTTTGTGGCATCAAATTGATGTGGACTTGAGGCTTAGCTTTTGTTCTGATAAAAAGCAGCTCTGTCCCCTGAGGACTTTCTGTTGTCTGCCACCTGTTGGGCACAGATTGTTCTCAGGTGAGCATTTCACCTGAATTTAATCTGCAGAATTTGGAAGTAACAGAACTAACCAAGCAATGAAAGTCCCTGCACCTGAGTTGGCAGGCCCTCATTTGTTAAATCCCTGCACCTGGAGTTGGCAGGCCCTCATTTGTAACAAACATGGGTCAGCTGGAAGGGGGTGGGAGTGGGAGGTTATATAAAGGGTTCGGTTAAAACTGCCCTCCTAGAAGCTGCTCTGGAGCTTTGGTAAGTGCTTCTTTTACTTATTTGTGCTTTTTAAAACAACCAAACAACAAAAAAAACCCAAACCCACAAAGCCCGTGGTAGAAAGGAGAGAAGGCTAAAAGGGAAGCAGTGGAAATCTCTAATCATCATTCATTTCTGAGTGTGTTGCTTTGGTGTTATCCTGCTTATCTTTCTGGATTCTGTGTGCAGAGTATTGGTATGCTGTTGGTGAATCATTTGTTGGTTTTACCGTGGTGCTGCATAATTCTGTCATCAGCCAGGTACGGTGAAATCAAGGTGTTGGTTTTAATCTTTAGCTGTTCTGTGTGTTGGCTCTAAGAGCATTGGTACTTAGCTGCTTTTTATTTAATACTAGGCTATAGCTGGGTAGGGTCTTTTGCAGCTAAAATAGGTTCTGGGAAACCAGGTAAATTCTGCTATCTGAGAAGTTTAACGGAGGTTTTGTTTAATCTGTCCCACACAAAAGAGACACTTGATACTTAGAATCTTCAGGCTGTGTCAGACAATGTAAAGCAAGATAAAAACAGTCACATTTATTTTAGTAAGTGCACTTCTCAAAAGAATAAAATTGTTTTGTGGATACCTGTGTAGAAACCTTTCTTGTTTGAATTGTTAGAAAAAAGGAAAATGGATTTATAATAAGTATTTGTTATTAACAGTGTTTGAATTTCTAGGAGTAGTGTTTGTATTTGCATTCTATACAATTAACTGGTGAAGCAGAATTTCGGAAGTCTGGTAAGAGTGCTCGTAAAACTGATAACTCATGGCTTTGCTGCTGATCCATTGTGACTGGAAGTTCAGAAAACAGACCCATTCTGATGTTACATATGGTTCCTATTTGCTCTGCAGTGGTTTCTGCCCCAGTTGATGGTTGTTGTTATTCACTTCAGCATGGCCAAACAGGGAGCAGGAGTTCCATGTGATCGTATAAGAACTTTCTATTTCTTTGCTGTTTCTGCTGATTTTTGCCCTCTAAAAGAGAGAGAAAGATACTTTCCTTGAGAACAATTGTTGGTCTTGGCTTTACATTCCTGTGAGATAATGAGAAGAAAAAAAAGCATTCTTAGTAGCACTGAAAACTCCCCCTACCCTGAGGAGTCTAAAAATGAATGTTTTTCACCAGCCACATCTAATATTGCCACATTTATCATTCCTGTAGACATTCAATGTACAAAGAATCATCTGCTTCTGACCCATGAAATGCAGCTCAGTGTGTGTTGGTTTGATATATTATGGAATTAAATCCTTCCTCTTCTCTTCTTCTTGCCGTTAAAGTGCCTAAATTTTAAATGTTGTAGGGCAGGATAGCCATGAGAAGAAGGCCCAAATAGGGTGCAGCTGTGTCGTTGTTGCACTTGAAGTAAGAACACTTTCTCTAGGCTTAAAATCCTTATTTCTGATAATCAGATGAGGGCAAACCTATGCAAACAGTGTTATTATCCCAGAGTGAATTTTTAACAACAGCCTGGGAGTTTAGTCAGACCACCCAATTTGTCATAGATGTGAATATACCTGGGGATTTTCAACAGGATGAGATGAAATCTCTTAAACTAAAAGTGAAAGTGGGAGTGATCTGGGGAAGTTGTGACAATGGCTGGGTTTTTTCCTTGTTCTCTGCAGTATTTCCCATTTCTCCTTGGCTGTTCTCTGGGCTTTTTGGTTATTTTTATCACATCTTCTATATTGTATTCATTTTGCAGCTCCCCCATGATTCCTTTTTTTGTCAGCTCTATCTTTTGTCTGTCCTGTTTCCAAAATTTTCTTCCCATTTTCCCTCTCCTCTTTCTCAGCTGTTCCTGCAAATGTTTTGATTCAGACTGTGATCTGCATAGTTATACCCATATTCAGTGCTGACTGTTGGCTATACAAAAAGCAGAGTAGATCCAGGAAATGCCAAGGCAGTTGTGCCTGAGTCAGCCTCTGGAGAGAACAGGAGAATCCCCCTGGGAATACCTCCTGCTGCGCTGCCAAGCACGGGGGGCCATCTGCACCCACCACCATGCTTTGGGCAGTTAATTAATTAGTGCCTGTGGGCAATTAATTAGTGCTCAGATTTGCTGTTCACTGTGACCACCAGTTGTGGAGCTGTCTGCTTAATCTTTGCCTGAATGATCATCACATCTCTGCCTTCAGGGGAAAGGCACAGCTACATTCAGGCTGTTTTCAGTTGCTTCAGCCCTGGAGTGTGGTGACATGGGGAAAATAAAGGGTTTGATTCCCAGCAGCTGGGCATGGTGTGTGTGTCTGGGTTGGGTTGCATTTGTTTCTGGTGTTTCCACAGTCGGGCTGGAATAAGGTGAGCGCAGGAAATGAAGGAGGCTCCAGCATGTGACAGTGATTTCTTCACTTCCAGACTTTATCTGATGTATGAATTTTATATTTTTGATCACAGTGTTCAGGCTGGCCTTCAAATTCCTTATACCAGGTGAACGTGAAAGTTTTGCTGGTTCCTGGTGAGCAGTACTAGATTTACAGCAGTGTTTCATTAGCTTTCCATGTATTGAGAAATCACTGATAGCATTTAAGTTGGTGTTTTTATCTCAGCATCATAGACCAATATCTACTTGCTGGTTTCTTGTGTATTTTATTACAAATGTGTTACGTTGTCCATAAAAGTATCATAAGCACAGAATAGGGCAGGGGCAAATACAATGCTGAACTAAGTACAGTTCTTGCTGTTTCCCAACCTTCTCTTTCTGGTCTCCAATTCTAGCAGGTTTTTCTTTACAACTGATAGTTTCAGGGCCATTTTACTGATTGCATCAAATCACAGTGCTTTTATCAAGGAGGGTGTCATGTGTATCTGTCTTGGGTATTTATTTACAACTGCTTTGGCCAACAAAACGAGTGTTTGGTTCATCATCATGGATGCAAATATCGTTAGACTCAAATGGAAACTCTGAGCATGCGTGGGGAAAACTGGAATATGGTGGTTGAATTTCAGAGTCACACAGTGGGGTCTCTTTGGGGTAGTGTGGCTCATAAGAAATACTCGGTGTTTTCTCCTGATCACTTGTTGCTCAAAACCCACAATTCATGAGGACATCAACAGTTGTTGTTGCTTAGTTTTCAGTGTCATAAAGTGGGCTTAGGATAAAATCTCCTAGGATTACTTTTCACTGGGAGAAGCTCAGAGCTGCAAAATATCCAAGAGTTATCCATGAAATAACATGTATGAGGAAATAAATCATTAGAGAATTGCAGCTACGTGTGAAGAGGAGCCCCAGTGCTTCAGGACTGTGCTGCAGTGCTGTTCCCTTTTTATTTGGGAATCTGCCCACTATTTCTGTGTGTACAGATGCATATGAGTGTAAATCCAAGCTGGTCCAATTAAAGTGCAGAATGCTTTTGCTCGAAGCATTATATTTGAAGAGGTTTTTTTTTCCTCTTGCTTCTTTCACCTTCTGCTATTGGGGAAATTTTAATCACTTGTTCAAAAGCCATTTATTTTTTAAATCTGGCCTGACTCTGATCCCTCTATAGTTCCATGGCGCCATGAGAAATTCCATGTTCTGCCACGGTCAGGCCTTTTGGACCTGATCTGTCAAGAGTTCTAATAAGCCTTGGGCAGCTGAACAAACCTTATTGAAATGTGGTGGAATAACTCCATGGGCTTGAATAACTGACACTGGCACAAGGAGCAGGTCAGCAGGAATTTTCCCAGGATAAAGAGTGGCAGGAATGGTTATAACTTTGTATGCTTCTGATACCATTCTACCTCAGGTGCGTTCTGGAAAATAGTCAGAAATAAAACCCTTGTCAAGGAAATAAAATCCTTGCCCCTTGGATTCCCAGGGCACTCTAACTGTGCTTGAGCTGAACAGCAAGCTGTTAATGTGTGTGTTTTCAGGACCTTTATTAGGTCTGAACTGCACATCCCCTTCATAAATGGTTCAGTTTGTGGCCCAGCCCAAGGCAGTGACTCCAGTCACGGTCTGCTCTGACTTCATTTGGATCTGGGGGTGTTTGCTTTCTTGGAGGAGCAGATGGGAGCTGTCTGGGACAGGTCACCGAATTCCGGAATTGCAGTGCAGAGTCAGCCTGGCTTCTTGGAAGTAGGAAGCTGGTGCAGAGTGATGAGTAAATGCTAGAACGTGTGGCTGTATCGCTCTTCTTCCTACCCAGCGAGCCTGGAGGGGAAAACCAGCAGTGGAACAGCTAGTAAGAGCTTGGAACTAAAACATGCCTAAGTGATCTTAATAAAAGCCCGTCACTCTCTACACATATCCTGTTCTCTGTTACATATAAACAAGATATTGCCATATAGAAATCAAGCCAGTAAATTAAAATGTTGCCATTGCAGTATTTCCATCAACACTTGTTTTTATTTTGTCAGGATAAATATGCTCTGTACTTGAGTTGTTTGCAAGAAGCATGTGGCAATATTTAGTATATTTAAAAGTATCATTAGACCTATATGTTCAGATGTGTAAAAAAAGCAATTCACTTGTGTGAGTGTGTGCATTAACTGTATTGTATGTGCACAGAGAGTCTCTGTGTCTCAGGGCTGACAGATCTGTTCCACTTGTTCCACACGCTTGCAGTGCCCTCCCAAAGCCTCCATCACCTGCCCTATGGCACAAGCCAAATAAACTTGGTTATTGTGCTGTGTGATCTGCCTGCCAGCTCTGTGCTGCTCTGTGGGTCTTGGGCTTGTGCTGGAGAAGCCAAAGGTTGGGAGCTGTGATTGTGCACGAGCAACAACCTCCTGTGTTATTAAGAGCTGGATTTTCCTCAAAAGCTGGTTGTAGTGTTGGTGTTTCAGAAGTTATTTGAGGGAAGATAAGATGTAGCATTAGCCTGTTAGGTTGCTGCAGTTTTTTTCCTCAATGCTCTCTCCATTTTTACAGATCTGGTGGGGTTTGTGTGGGTTGTTTTGTTGTTACCTTGTTACTCTTCCATTTTTCTGTCTCCTCTTCCTTTTCTGGTGATCCCTTGCTCCTGAAGGCCCCTGCATTTGCTTCCATTTAACTGCTTTGTGACATTATTCCTTTCAATGGGGCTTGGTGATGTTTTGTGTTGTATTCAGAAACAGGGATCAGGCTGCATCCTGCCTTATTTTGCTGCTGAAATAGCTCTGTCTGTACAGTGAGTTCCCTTTTGACCCCATAACTGAGGAAAGAAACTCATTTTGCTCTGTGAAATGGGGAATTGCTGAGTGAGTGTTTGTGCTCTTCGCTGCCATGTGAGGACAGCTCTGTCCTTAGCACTGTGTAAGCAGTAAAATGCAGAAGCTCCTTGGTGTTCCCATGTGCTGCTGGAGTGTCCTGCCAGGAGCAAGAGGAGCAACAAAGGAGAAAATACCTGCTGGCGCATAGTGGCTATTTTGGGACAGGCTTGGAGCTTCTTGGAAATACTGTGTCTTCAGAGATATTTTTGCTACAGAGAAAAAGTCCTCAGAAAAATTGTTGTTGTCTAATATGTCCATTGTTCAAGCGTAGCAGAGTCAGTGCCCTGAGTAGTTCACAAGTTTGACCTAAATTCTGAGGAAAGACCTGCTGTGTTTTCTGTTCTGCTAAACTGTGGGGTTTGTAGATGGTTTTTAACAAGAACCATCAATCTTTTCATTGTGAAGAGACTTCCTGAGGAGAATTGATAGAATACAGACAGTGTCTGCCTCTCCCCAAGTCTCCATTAATGTGGTCTAGCGCTGTTACAGAAAACTGCAGAATTCTGTGAAGGTTGTCTAAACAGGAAAGGTTATTCCAAATTTAAAACTGGATGGATTTGAAATAGAGATTAATTGATCACTGTCTAACTATCTCGAGTTAGTTTAGATTAACATCAGATTTACATGCTGCTTTAAAGTACAAAACATCCCAGCATTGAGGATGAATTATATTGTCAAGAGCAGGTGACAGTCCACCTGAGACAGTGATTTCAGCCAGTCTATTGTGATTTCATTCAGAACTGCAGGTGTTTGTTTCCTTTTCAAAAAGCAGTTTCTTTTTTGTCGGGTGGGATGTTCTGGAAACCAGCTTTGGTTTGTATGAGCAACGAATCATTGATAGGATGGTTATAAAAAGTTTCAAATTAATATGGCATTTGAAGTAGAAAACGTAACTTAAAAAATTATGCACCAAAACTACAAAAGCAAATGTTCAGTTTTTGGCTGCTGCAGTGAAAAAGTGTTTTGCCTATCTGATAAATGGGATAGTGCAGTGATAGATTTAAAAGACCCAGAGTAGTGAGATTTAAACCTCTATCTCTCATCTGATAACACCCATTTCAAGGTCTCCATCAATTCCCTATGCCTGTATTAAACATAACAGAAGTGCTTGCTTTTTGCAGCATCAGGGAGCAATTATCTAATGCAAGTTAACTGCTGTGAGCCAAAATGCATTTTTATTTTGATTACTTTAGGCTTTCTTGACGTATTTCAATATTTGGAGCCATAGAAAAGTCTAGTTTGGAAGGGGCCTCCAGACATCATCCGATCCAACTTTCTCTTGAGAGCATGGCCTTAGATTTGGTTGTTCGGGGTCCTGTCAAGCCAATTAAGTCCTGAACCATTTCCAGTGAGGGGAATGGACTACCACTTCTCTAGGCAACTATCCTGATCTTTAGTTTTTCTAGTGAAGAATGTTTTCCTTGTATCCAGACAATGTTTCCCACAAAGCAGCTCGCGTCTCTTTCCTTTGTCCTCTCCCTGTGCATCCATGTGAAAAGAGCATCTCCACCTTCTCTGTAACTGCTTTTGAGGCTTGAGCCACATCTAAACTTTTCTACTTAATTCTATCTTGGAACTTCGGATTTGTACTCTGTTTACAAGCGTATGGAACCTGTTAGAGAAAACCAGTATAGACAGAAATACAGTGTAGACAAGAAGCAAATACTTTTAGTCCATTGGAATTCTAATGTATTATTAAAAAAATAATCTTGGAGCGGGATATTATTGCAACAGAAATTGCGGAGGTGGTATGAGTTTCCCATCTGGCAAGGCCCCCAGACCAGATGGATCCACTAATGACTTTTATAGAGCATTTCATCAGACCCTGCTGGAACACGTGTGCGGCATCTTTAATTATCCTAAATTAACACGGTTCCAGCCTTGGATGCTTAGATTCAGGCTTGTTGATCTTGGAAGGGAAGGAAAAGGAAATGTTCCCTGAAAGATCATCTTCCTAACAGACGTTTTTATTAATGAGGTATAATGTTAAGATATTCCCTGAGCTTTATTGGTTCATCCTGAATGGATCGTTTGTGTAAAAGAAGTGCCTGTGGATGCACTTAAAGAGCTTTTTTGCAGACACATCGGAGTGCTTTCCGAATTTACACAGGCACATTCAGCCAGGAATCCCATTGCTTTCTTTGCCTTCCCTGGAAGGAAGGGAATGGGCACTCCCGAAGAGTTGATCTCTGCCTCTTTGCCTGTGTGTGCAGCTGCTCCTGTTGCTGTTCCCACAGAGAGAAGTTCTTGTCATGTGGGGAAGTGGCTGCCAGGGCCAGTGGGCAGCACCAGTAGCAAGTGCTGCTGCTTTGATCCCTTGTTTCCATCCCACCTCCTTAGCGAGAGGGAGTTTGTGTCCTTTTCCCTCAAACCTGGAAAACAGAGAGAAATTTTCTTGGGAAATTTCTTCTGCCCGCCCCCACTTAGATCTTGTCCTCCCTGTAGAAGGAACAGGAATTAATCCTGTAATAATGTGTTTTCTGTACCATAAATTGCTGTTGTTTGAATGCCTTGTCTCTTCTAATCATATTTTCATAGAAATATGACAGTATTTCAGTGTTTTCCAGTGGTGCAAATAGCGATTTCATTACAAATGGTCTAGTCATGGGATGTTTGCTTAGAAAAGTTGAATAAATGCACCTTAACAGTTCAAAACACAGGCAATGAAGTTGACACCCATTTAAGGAGGCAAAGGAGGGCATGGAAATCTTACAGCAGCAGCAGCTGAAGACAGCATGGGATCTCTGCAATAGAGATACTGTATAGATACACTTACAATTTTTATAGTTGAACACACATCAAACTTGTAAGTCATATGCAGGTATCAAACAGTCACCAAGAGTTGTTCTTTAAATTTGGCTTAATTTCCTTCCTCTAACCCACTGTTCTGTCTCCCAAAAATAAGGCCTTGATTATCTAACAGCCAGACTGAACGTGGGCAGGGGGAGTGCATTGGAAAGGCTGGTGGCAGGAGATTATGTCCTCAGCAAGGCTGAGAAATCAGACTGCTAATTTAGGTGCCGAAAATTGATATTGTTCCCTAATTTTAGTTCCTCCACTGGCTGACTTCATGCATCAAACAGGATAAAACAAATACCAGAGACATTCAGTACAGACGTGCTGATGTTAAGGAAATGTGCTGCTGCTCTTAACCCAAGAAGAGGCTCTGGTGTGTGAGGACTGCTCTGTGCCAAATGGTGGCACATGTAATTAAGTTCTGCTCTAGCAGTGAGAAGAGATCAGCCCAGTTGATCTTTTCCTTCTGGTTCTTGAAGAAAAGTATCCTAACTTAATTACAGCTACCACACCTTAAGTTTGTGGTGTCACCTTTTATTGCCTTTATGGGTTTAGAACTGAGGTACACTGGCACACAATATAATGTACAACCCAAGCCTGGGGAGGAAAGGAGGAATGGGCAGGGGAGATAAAACAGTTAAATTGTGCTAAAATTGTTCTTTTTCCATTAAATGCATATGTTTACAAACTTTCTTAAGCTTTTTGATTAATTCTTCTTAATAATTAGTTTTATCTGCTCCTGGGATAGCAGAAGTATTCAGCTCCCCTCAGCCACCTGTTGAGTGCCAGTTTATTAATAGGATGTTTTTCCTTGCTCCATGTGTAGCTCCCATGCTCACCCATTGTTCAAATTTGTTTCCTGGGCAACTGTGTGAATCTGCCTTTGTATTCATATGACTTTGCAGAGAGGGTTTATTATTATTTTCATATTTGAAGGGTTGTGAACAGAAATATGGTTTGATGCTGGTGAAACAATTTATTTGTGTGTCTCTCCTGAGATTGCTATGTTTAAACATATAAAGATGAAAGGATTTCTTACGTGTATTTCTCATAGTGAACAATATTCATTATTGAGCCTCTGGTCTGTATTTCAGAATATTTGAGCTGATGTGCAAAAGAGGAATAAATAGTAGAAAATCATCCATTATAAACCTGTGAAAGACTAAGATCTAAGTCTATGTGTTCAATCAGCTTATCAATCAAAAGTATTTAAAAATTCTCCGGTTATGATTTTCCTTTTTCTAGTTAAAATATTATTACATGATAAATTGTACTCTGCACTCACCATGTCTCTAAGTAAACACTGGAAGAGACTGACTTTTGAAGACAGCTGCTGTGATCGTTCCCAGAGCGCGTTATAACTTGGAGTGTGTTGTTTGCAGCCTTGCGGTTCACCCGGATAAAACGCTGGTAGCCACAGGGCAGGTGGGGAAGGACCCCTACGTTTGCGTCTGGGATTCCTACCGTGTGCAGACCGTGTCTGTCCTGAAGGATGCGCACACGCACGGAGTCGCCTGCCTGGCCTTCGACTCGGACGGCCAGGTCAGTACAGCTCCTCCTCTGGCTTCTGAACCGAGCTGGGTTTCTGGTTCTCAGAGAGATGCACGTTCAGTGTTTCCTGTTTCAGTAGCTGCAGTGCTGGAACTGCTGTTCCGATTTAATTGGGATTGCAGTTCAAGGCCTAGGTTTGTATTGTAATTGTAATTGCAGTCGGAGGACTGCAAATGCAGCTCTTGCTCAGGGGGTGCTTTTGGGATGAAATCACAGCTTGGCATCTGAGTGGAGTGGAGGCATCAGGTGCTGGACAGGTATCCAGAGCAGAAATGCCCCTCTGTGGCTTAACTGCAATGGCTTCACCACATACTTGTCACCTGCTGTCCGAAGAAATCAGTTCCTGGCAAAGCCCTCACAACCCTGCAGCTTTTCTGGCAGAAGAACTGCACTAATCTCACTGCTGGGAGAGTCTCCTTGGCTGGGGTGCACAGGCAATTTAATTGAATAATGGCATTAGGACACACAGTGTTGCATTTTACAATGTGATTAGTCTAGATGGTATCTTGAGACAAAATTTAAAATATAACTAAATGATGGGCTGTTCCCAGCGAAACACAATGGGTTTTTTTCTCCCTGGCAGTATTAAAAGCTTTCAGTTTTGAATGAAGTAGGAGGCAAATAGACCCAAAATTCACATATACCTGAGAAATACTTCACAGAGCTTTATAAATAACTATCTGGCTGTGCAATTTTGTCATTATTGATGACAGTTTTGTCCTGATGAGTTTCCTGATGTAATACTTGCTGAAGTATTTTTAGGAATGCTTAGATTAGCTGATACCACAAACTTCAGACAAGAAAACCCTCTGATCAACAGAAGAAAATTTCTAATGGTGTAATTTTTTTTTAAGATATTGTTCATTCAAAAATAAATGCTTTTCATTTTTCCCCTCATTTTTAACTTCATAAGACTGGTGGTTAAACTTTTTTTTAAAGCTATTTGAGCACCTCATGGGAATGAAGACTCATGAGCCCAGAGGGTGTTTGAGGTGGAGGCCTTCCTGAAGATCCCGCTGGGTGCTTGCTGTAATTAAAACCTAAACTCACTCCCAGGTTGACCTTGCAGAACAGTGACAATTCCCTTTCTGGAAGTGCTTGGGAAGTTGCAGTTTATTCTGGAAATAAAAATCTGCATTGAACACTTTTATATCTGGAGAACAACCAGTGCTGGAGAACATGAATATGGATAATGCATCTTGGCTTTTGCTGCTCTTCCTGGCTTTGCAGGAGACGCTGCTGTGCTGAGCCAGAAATAAAGGGCATGGTAGGAAGTCTGTGAGTATTTGGAACTCAGAGCTGCTGGCAGTTCTGGTTTGTTATGCAGCATTCCCAAGGGAGCTGGTGTCTGTGACAGGGCAAAACAGGCTGTGCAGACACTGCTTGCACCTCCCAGTGCAAAGCTTTCCTTCTTTTGTATCCAAGCTGGCTGTTAAAAGCCAGGGAAGATTTGCATTTCAGCCTCAAAACACAGATAAATCAGGTACGGTGTAGGTGCAATAAGAGCTGTGTTCTTTTCACTGCTAACTCTGCCAGCTGTCCACTTCCTAAACACAAGTAGGCAGAGGCAAAGCCCGGCTGACTCTGCTGCATTCCCAGAGGGGATCTCCATGGATTCAGCTCCTTGTGCGTTCCTGTGCGAGTGCTGCTCCATGTGCAGGTCTCAAACAGGGCCACCCCACCTCTCTCTGAGCCAAGTTCATTGGCTCTTATTGAACCAGAAACTCCAGGATATCTGTTCCTTTGATGGATTAGTGGGGAAATATTCCTCCTGGCCAGACTTGAGCTGACCCTGCACGGAGACAGCGCAGTCATTCCTGCAGTGCTTCCCTGGCATAGTGTTCCACAGGGTGGGGAGTGCAGATCAGTGTGCACAGGATTTGTTATTGTTTCTAATAAATGATCAATACACATGGGAGAGCTCGAATGCTTCCTTTATTTTTATGTACCTTCAGTACAGCTTTTGGAGACAAGTGGGGTCAGAGTACACTTCCCATTTTGTGTTACCTGTGATTAATGCAGTCCTGATGGGAGCTGAATTTCTTGCAGAAGTGTTGCTATTTAAAAATACGTATTTTAGTTTGGGCTTTTTCTGTCTGAGCAGGAGCTGCCATTTAGCAGGAGGGAAACTGCACTTTGTTCAAATGTTTAGTGAGGAGCTGTCATTTTGCCTGTAATTAAAAATGTCTTCAATCAGGAGTTAACTAGAGTTTATCCTTAAAAGTACTAACATCTCCCCTTCACAGAATTACATACAAAGCAGATGCCTCATACTGAAGTATTTTTTTCAGTATTACACAGTTCAATTTCTGCTCTGAGTTATTTCAGATTAACCCTTTTTATGTGCTTTTAAAAATATTTTTTACTGGAGTGGGAAGGGCACTGCCATAATTCATACACACCTAATGAAAAAATTAGAAATGCAGCATTAGGCTTCTTTAGCCAAATCTTCCAAATCTGTGTAGATTTTAAAATAATTGTTTAATTAAGTACCTAAACTACTTGGCAGATATTTTCTTCTGGTAGTTCTGTGAATTCTCTGAATAAAATTCAAATTCCCTTGCAGAAGGAGAACTAAAAGTGTGTTTCAACCAAAAAGGAAATTCAGCATTTATCACTTTTCTGCCGGCAGGAGACCTTCCTCAGCAGGCCTATGTTTAAAGAAAATATAAAATACTTCTTAGTTTCCCATAGTGCTTTCACTGCTGATACCAAAGTCAGCAAGGGAATAAATTTTCTAACACAATTTGAAGTTTTGGAAAGCAGCTGTTCCTTATTCCAGCACTGGACACAGTTGGAGGAGTAATTTTTTTTTTCTCTAATCATGGCTCTGTGTGTCGTGAAACTTTACAACAGGTTGTTTATTCCATCCCGATCAGCCATATTACAATGTATTTCCCAGCTAATATGTAAACACCACTTTCTCCAGTGCTAATTTCCATGCCTCTGCCCCTTACTGGAGATCCTTTTGTGGTCCTGGAGCTTTGTCTGAAGGGATCTCTGGTGGTTGTACTCACTGAGAGCCCCCAATATTGTAATGACCTTGCCTTGAACTTCTCTTAGGGTGCACCCTGGTGTTTCCTGTTACATAACTGCCACAAAACCCACTCAGGTTCCTCATTATTGCTTTATCCACTGGTTCCAGCTACCTTTAGTATCCTGTGTGTCTTTTATATGCTTTTATCTAATTGGCTAGTTAGTTGTTATGCTCTATTTTGCAATTTCAAGGGAACAGAACATTTCTATTCCCCGTGTTGTCTGTCAAGTCCCCCCTTCTCTTGAGACTGTCTCTTTTAGACAAGTCTCAATACTTCATGTTCCAGCACAAACAACTGTACAGTTGCAACAACTGTAACATTGAATTAAATTGCTTTCCAAAATCAAAGAAGTATAATTGCAGATTGTCCTGCACTCCCTGGATGGAAAATGTTCTCTTGGCCCTAACTCTTCTTCGTGATTGTTGCCATAGTACTCTGAGGGGAGGCATTAATAGTGCTTGGAAATAGGAACTTTCAGGAAGCCACTTACAGGCATTATCTCCACATATAAAATAGGTCCTATTCCCAGTACTGAAGGTCTGATTTCCTGTTTCCCACTGTTGGCCTGCTGATGGATGCAGGGCTGCTATGTGTGATTCTTCTGTGTCCTCAGTGTCATTGGGCCCTGCAGCTGGGAGTGGTGTAACACTGACACTGACCAGCTCCAGCACCCTAAGTTCTATGGACATTTTGAGTAATGTTAAAGCACAGAAATCCTTTCACATTGTGACTTCTGACTATAGCAGGGTTACATTTCTTAAGGGGAAGTATTATTAAATCCTGCAAAAACGATAATTCTATTTCTTTGTTCCACTGTCCAAACTTCTTTAACTCTCCCTTTGCAACTCTGTTATGAGTCAGAGCCCATTGACAGAGTTCTGCCACCCTCCCCCCACCACAGGGTGAACCCTCTAAGGGAACCTTGTTCCTCCCAACAATATTTGAGAACACATCCAGATTGCCCCATGAAAACATTCTGTTCCTCTAGGAACAGTTCATTTCCTCTCTCTGTATTTTTATTCCAGTGGAAGGAGACTGGACTCATAGGAATTTGTGGTATAAGTCTGTAAATAGTTCTTTCTGGTGGTGGTAGTGAGGGGTGTTGAGTTGGGTCTTTTGGGAGGGTTTTTGTTTTGTTGTTGTTTTCATTAACACCACATTGCTTAGTGCATTTTCTGGTGGGACAGTGGTTAAGTTCTGCATTATTCACTAGGCAGGGATTGCATTGGGATAATGCCTGTTGTCAGCTCCCATTAAACCCCAAAACATCTTTTTATTCCTCTAAATCAAGAAACTGTAACTGTTAAGACAGTGGAGGCTGTGTGAACGTACTGCATTTAATGCAGAGGCTGTTGAGGGGCTCTCCCAAGAGGGAAGATGTGCACTGTGGATTTACACTCAGGAATGGGATGAAAAGGCCTTGAGTACCTGCCCTCTGAATTATTGCTACAGAATGAAAACTGGAGCCTTCTGTTCTGCTCTGAACAGTTATTTCCTCTCTCTGTTATACAGTTGTTGAGAGCTTTATTGCATTTAATATTTTTTCTATATAGTATTTTAGAGGAGTCTATGGTAATGACACTTGTTTTCTTTGGTGGCTCAGTCCTTTTGTGTTATCACAGACAGCTCCAGATTTTAAATAATTTGCTTACTGAAAATTTGAGCCCATCTTTTATGGAATTCACGTTAAGTTGGACAAAATTAGGACAGTCATTGGAAGGGAAAAGACCTACAACTTCCACAGTAAGTGCTGATCTTCTGGGTATGTCAGAGATGGATGCACTCCACTTTTTCCCTTCCAGATTTCCCCCTCCATTTTATTCTGTTCTTTTTATTTCTTGCATTATTGAAATTGAAAAGTGTTAAAATTAAGTTCTTTTAATTGGTGACCAATAAAACTTGAACTTAGCTTGGTTATTAATGAATTATTTTAGTTACTTTAACTGGTGATTTGATACACTTAGCTATGTAAAAGGTAATTATTAAAAGTACATCCAGTTCTGGGTCTAAAGCTCAACAAAATAAGCATAAGGAGCAAAGTAGTAGTTGGAAATAGTGAAAGCTTTTCTTTCCCTTTTACTTTTATTATCAGATTAATAAATCAAAATGCTAGAGAGGTGTGCACCTGAAACAAGCACCTGAGATATTTCAGGGTAAGAACTTCACTTGGAACACTGGTAGCCTGAAATCAATAACCTGACCTTTTAGAGATGAGACATTTCAGTTCTCTCTCCAGTGAGCAAATGTTGAGTGTGAACGTCTTTGCCTTTGGAATGTGGTTCAAACCCAGGTCACGTGTGGGAAAATCCATTTGTGCACATCATCCTGGGATCTACAGCAAAGTGATTTGGGCTTGATTTCCTGTTAACTGGATTGTTGTTGTTTCTCCTCAGCGTTTGGCTTCCGTGGGACTGGATGCCAAAAACACGGTGTGTATTTGGGACTGGAAGAGGGGAAAGCTCCTGGCGACAGCTACAGGCCATTCTGACAGGGTAATTGTATGGAAGCATTCCTGGATTTTGTCTGGGAGCTGCATGGGTGTTTTAAAAATAATTTTTTGTTTGTATTAGGTTAATGCAAAAGGTGATTTTTGTCATTCTACCCAGCTTTTAAAATACTGGACAAGATATTTATTCCCTCTCATTGTGCCAGACCCAGCACAAGGCACTGTTAGTAAGCCTAGAGAGGAAATACATTGTACCTACACACTGAGTAGGGTGATCTGCAGCTCTTCATATGAGATGTGAAATGGGAGCTCAATGGCCAAGGATCGTCTTGTCTCTGAGTATGTCAAAAAGAATTTATTCTGAGGGAAAATTTAATTATATCCCTTTCAGTTTTCCTTAAGATAGTTGCCTGTAGAGAAAACTTAATTGGGATAAATATTTCTTTTATATCTGTTAGCTTCAGGTAAAGGATCATAACTTAAATAAAGATGACAACTGACCAGGTTTGAATTTAGAATGTTATTCAGGATTAGGAAATGTTGTACCAGGTTTAGCATAAGCAAAATACCTGCCTGACATATTTAAGGACATACATGTTCCCATGTTCCCAACACAAAAACATCTTAGTCCTGATTCAAATTTCTTTTTCAGAACTGATTCACTTCCAGGTTTTACATGTGTGGAAGTTTTGCTGCTGACCTCAGTAGGTATAAGATCAGGTTCTGAATTAGCAAAATTCTCCAGGACAGGCAAGGAGTACTAAAATCTTAGTCCCACTAGATTTTCCCACCCAGAAAAAGGAGCTTTTGCACAGAAGAGGGAGTGGAAAGAATGCCTATGTAAATATTGTTTATTCAATAACATCTTGGAGCTGGAATGGATTGGCAGTGTGGAGTCAGGGATGAAGTGTGTTGACAGAACTATGTGAGGAACCCTCCGTGTTGACCTTTGATGACAGAGAGTTCCAAATTTACCTGAAGAGTGTTTTTTCACTTGTAGTAATATGTTTCAACAGAAATTATGGCTAAGTGCTGGTAAAAGCAAGCTGAACCTAGATGCCATTACTGTATAGGGTAAAATATCAGCTTAATGTATTTCTTAACAGATATTTGATATTTCCTGGGATCAGTATCAGCCAAACAGAATTGTCAGCTGTGGAGTAAAACACATAAAGGTAAAGAGCTTTCATTATTTACTTGAAAAAAATACTTGCACAAAAAAAAAATCTGTGTTCTTACCTGATGAGGACTTGAAATATAGGACAGTTTATATTTTTCTTTCTGTGCACTATGAACATTTTGCAAGATGTTTTGTTTGAAGCCAATTCAGATGTTCAGCAGTGCTTGAGCTGCAGATTCCCTGAACAAGAAAGTCAGGAAGGTCCTTTGGTGTCATTTTCATCATTATATACTTACAATTTTGGGTCTTCTGCCCTCTCCATTCCACGCTAAGGGCCTCAGCCTTTAGGGGTTTCCCTCATGCAGCATCACAAAGGGTCACTGAGCAGCTGCAGGAGGAGCAAAGTTACAAAGTGTGAACAGAATGACCTGCTCTTGGGCTTCTCATGGAACGCTGCTGAGAAGTGTGCAGGGCCTGCAGAGAGAAAGCTCTGGTGCCCCACTGTTTGCTCCCTCTAAGTCTCCCTTTATGGAAGTGTTTTAAATGTAAACCTAATATATATTAGATGTTTAGGATAAAACATTCTCATGCCTGTGGAAAGCTTAGAAACAAATCCTTGTTTGCCAATATCCCCTTCAGGTTTCTGTTTTTCTCCTGTCTCCTCAAAAACATTCCTAACAGATGGCAATTATTTCACATGACTGGGGTGGGAAGAGCTTTAACTAGAAGTTTAGGAAACCAGTTAATATCTCTAGTTCTGGTTCCTGAGAAGCTCGTGCCCTTAAACCACCACTGCTTTCAACTGTGGGTGGTTTTGGCAGCAGTGATACCATCTGTTGTGTTCCACAAGCTGTTTTCCAAAACCTGTCTTTGTTTGGCACCTGTCTTCTGTTTAAAATGGCCATAATCACCCTGAACACAGAGAATACCAGGCACTGTAAATACACAGAGATAAAGGAATGCCAAAAAATAGGAGAAATGCAGCATGGAGGGGAAATGACTCCGTGTTCCCCTCCAGTGGTGCTCCAGCAGCGGCCTGAACTTGCTGTTCAGTACAAAGTGGTGGGAATGTGGTAATAACAGCTCTAAAGGAATAGTATCACTGTGAGAATTGGGACTAATGCTTGGGAATTGTGCTGTTTATGCCTTTAGCAATCCAGTTCTGCTGGCTTATTTGGCTGAGCAGGGATCAGAAGCTGAGGTAAAGCCCAGGAGCTAAGGAATCTCCCACTGAGCTCAGAATCCGCCCTCCACCTTTCTAACACTGCTGCCTGCTCTCTTCCTCAGCTGACCAGAAGGGAGGAGAGTTTAGGTTTTACTCACAGAATGAGAGCCCTGGGGGCAGTGTTCCATCTGCCTTCTAAATTGGCTGATGTTAAGAGGCAAAGGGAAAATTTAATTGAATTAACAATAGAGAAGGAGCTGAAATAAAAAACCTTGATCCAAGGATTTTCTGGAATAAGGAATTTTAGAAAAATACCTAAAAATTTGGCTATAGGCAAATGAAGTGGGAATAGATGGACATGATAAATCCATGTCAGACACATCATTATTCCTGTCCAGTCTCTGCCTGTGTCTGTCCAGTGTCCATCAGATGGAAGAGCAGGGGTGGCTCCACTGACAGACTGTGCTGTACCCCAGAGATTTGCTGTTCTGTATCTGCACATGTCTAGAACGTCCTGGTGCTGACAGGACTGGAGATTTCAGCAATTCTCTTGCCATCTCTCATTGATATTCTCTTTATTCTGCTTTTCCCCAGAATGTCTGGTCCTTGAGGGACAACTGAGTACACAAACTGTCCTCTCTGCTTGTTTATTTAAATCAAAAAAAGCTCTCTTATTCAAAAACAAATCATCTGATATTTCTAACTCTCCTCCAAAGACAACCTTCTGAGGCAAACTTTGTTTTCTTCACTCTTTGTCTCCTCCCCAGTCAGTCTTAGATTCCTCTTTGCAGAATGTTAATGACTTCTGTGTGGCAGCTGAGCAAGTCCCCATTCCACACTTGGGAACCTGTTACTCTGGGAGCCAGGGAGTTGTCTCACGTACGAGCATTTGCAGTCCCTGTGGAACAGATGGTTTCTCAGTAACTGTGACTATATTTGAGGGACAGAACTCTTTGAGTGCACTGGAGAAGGGCAGAAATGTCTGCTCCAGCATGCAGGTGGTGTAAGATAAAGTATTTTATCACTTCAGTGCTGTAGCTGTGTTTTGCAGACAAGAAAAATGGATTTTCTTGGGTTTAAAAACATGCACTTGTCTGGACAGCGTTTCCCAGCAAAACCTGATAAAAGACAGTGAGAGAATGAGAAGGGGCAGTGTGGCAATAGTGAGGCAGCATTGAGCCTCACCCCCTTAAGCAGTTTCATCATTTGGTTTGGGTTTAGATGTATTACGTTTGCCAGGATCTTTCCTTGGTAAATGGGCAGGCTTTGGAGTGGTGGGTGTTCTGATAGCACTAAAGGAATTCCTTCAGTGCCTGCCCAGACACTGCTCTGTCAGGATGGGTGTCTGAGATCTGCACACTAATGTGAACAACCAGAAATTCTGCAGAAACTTCTCCTGATCTGCCATTTACATTTCACAGTTTTGGACATTGTGTGGAAATGCCCTGACAGCAAAGAGAGGAATATTTGGTAAAACAGGAGATCTCCAAACAATCCTGTGTTTAGCCTGTGCTAAAGACGACATCACCTACTCCGGGGCTTTAAATGGAGACATCTATGTTTGGAAAGGGCTCAACTTGGTCCGCACAATTCAAGGAGCACACAGTGTAAGTGGTGTTTTCATGTCTGTTTGATAAGGAACTGTTTGTTGAATTGAAAAACTTCCTGAAGGCTTAGCTACAAAGATTTCCTTCTGTTTCAGGTCAGAGGGATGTCTGAAGCTGCTCAGCAATTAAGAATTTAGATGCAATGTTGTACATGTTGCCAACGGATGCTGAGCTGATAGTGCCAGAACTGTTGATATTTATAGCCTCCATCTAGCCAAATAAACCAAACATCAAGTGAAGTCTCTAAATCTAAAGTTTCACAGATTGAGTAGCTTTGGTTATTATTGGTTTACTTAAAAATAATTGGTAAGCAGATTATCTGGGCTTAAATAGAATTTTACCACTAAAATTCCCAACACTGGAGTCTGACTCTTCAGAAGAGCTTCAGTGTGGAGCAAACCTGTTGAATCTGTGAGTTTACATTCCAGCCATATTCCAGAGACAGTTTACTCCAATTGCCTTCGTAACACACACCCACAAACCACCACCCCCAGTCTGGAGCTCTCATAATTACAGAGTGAAAGGGGGATGTACAGGGTTGTGTTAGATTTCTAACCACTCTAATATAATTAATTTGCCTCTGTTGTTGCTACAGTAAAGACAAAGTAGGACTTCCTTGTCTTGTTTCAGATGTATTTGAGAACTGCTCCTATTTGGAATATGACTATGCGTAATGGCATTCCAGTGTGGGGTTTTTGGAAAAAAAGGAAGCAAGACAATTTTCTTTAGGAGAGTGATATGACTTCTAACACTTGTCACTATAGTTTTGTTCTAGGAAGAGCACTGCAAAAATAATGGGTTTTTTCCTGACCTCCCCAGACTGGTTATGGTGACAGTTCATTAGGATTCAAAGGAGATCTAAGTGTTTAGCAGAGTGCTGGTTATTTGTAGAAGTAATCCCTAGTTTATGAAAGCAAAGAGACTGGAGTCAGTGGGACATCTTACCTGAGGAACTACTGTGAAACTGCAGCTGCAATAACTCAGGAATGCCTGTGGCAAGCAATAACCCCCTGTAGTATATTAGCAGAATTCTGTTTGCAGAAATTTGTTTTGATTCATTAGAATGATTAAATACAATCACTATGTATACAATGTGATAAATTATGGAGTTTGCCATGGCTAATATACAATCTCTTGCCCAATTTCTAATCTCTATGTAATTAATAATTAGAAATATTAATCTATTAAGACATTGCACAAGGCCACTTTGAAAATGGAGGTCTTCTCTCCATTGTATTTATCTCCATGCAGTTCAACCTATCTCTTAACCAAGGTTTTCCTGATAAAATACTGACTCAGCAGGCATTCCTTGAGCTATTCCAAGGTAGTTCAGCACAGTCACTAATCATGAGGCATTTTCAAAACAAAGGAGAAATTCAAACTGTAATAAAAACTTGTTTTCAACAAAGAGAATGAATTGACACTCTTTCAGTTCCTGTCAGATTCCAAACGATGTCTGAACTGAATTCATGAAAGAATGTCTCAGTCACCTCTGCTCCTGTAAGAATATTTGTATTGCTTGTTTGCTTGGTTTTGTTGATCCCGGGTAACTCTTTATTTTAAGTGCTCCATTAGTTATTCAATTGTCCTTGTCATAACATTAACAAACCCAAATCTGAAGTTCTGCAGATAGGCTGTATCACTTGTATTTGCACAAAGGTTTCTATATAAACCACTCAAGTGGAGCACTTGAAATAAAAGCTGTGTTTGCTGGTTTGCTTTCTGGATGGGCAACACTTTTGTGCCCAGCAGTTTCTGGCCTTTAACGAGAGTCTGTTTGAAAACGTTTGCTTTGTGTGTTTAAATTTGTTGTAAAGACCTTTAAAACTTGGGATGCTGTTGGTTGACAGGCTGGAATTTTTAGTATGTATGCTTGTGAGGAAGGCTTTGCCACTGGAGGGAGAGATGGCTGCATTCGGTTGTGGGACACCGAGTTCAAACCAATTACTAAAATCGATCTCAGGGAGACTGAACAAGGATACAAAGGTAATGAGCTATTCCTTTAGTGGTTTTTCACACATCTGAATAATGGATCGTGGCAGCATTTAATGTGAATAAATGTCTCTGCATACTGCTGATTTTTTTACTTAATGACTGTATGTATTTTTGGGTCTGTGTTCCCTTCCCTCTCTGCCAATTCTGTAACCTGTGGAGTGTTCCTTGGTTCATGGTATGAACACAGGGATGCAATCACTGCTCCCCACCATGCAAATGCTAGAAGATAAGTGAGAACTAATTAAACACCTTAAGATGGGAGAATGAAGTTAGCCAGTCCTTAATTAATTAATTACTTGCAATTCATTTAACTAATTGGGATTTGTGGAACCCGATACTCAGAGGTGCTGACCATCTGAACACTCCACTCATGCATTTGGAATGGTAGCACTTGGCAGATTTGTTAGAGAGAATGTTACTAAATTGGTGATAATTACATTTGTTGAATCTAATCCTGCTTCCTGTGAGCTCAGTCATCACTTTGTTCTGATTTGAAGCAGTAACAATCTCATAGATCACAATGCATGCTTTATCAAGGGTGTAGTGTTCACTCATGGAATTTAGCCCTCAAAAAGTTGTCCAAGACACCCAAGCAGCAGTCCCTGTGCTCTGCACTCCTGGCTTTATGTAGTTTTTTGCAGCTTGAATCATAATGTTTAACATGAATTTCTAGAAAACAGTAGCAACAAATAACCAAAAAGCAAAGATCTGGGCAAGTAAAAACTGCCTTGGAGGCTAATCCCAACCTCTGGAAGTGGAGTTTCATTTTCAGTTGTCATTGGCACTGATTAATGTAAGCACATCTGCAGCCTCGAGCAGTGGTGGAGCCTTAATGCTTACCTGGGACCTTCTGTCCCTCCTTTGCAGTTCTTTTTCCAAAGTATGCAAAGTCATTGGCTGTCAAACAAACCCTGAGAGTGGATAATCTTTCTTCATGTGCAGTATGTTCAGTATGTTCACAGGGAACATTGCCTTCCCCACATCCAAAGGTGTGCTTTGTAATCCAAAACGTAGCAATGTCCATCTTCCGCTGAATTCCAGTGGGAGTTCATTCCTTGTGTGGGCATAGGTGTCTATCAAGAAGAAGATGGGCAGTCAGAACTTCAGTATGAAGTCAGCTAAGTCATTAAATGGCATTATAAAAATTAAAAGCTGCTGGAAGCGGGCAAGAAAATAAATGAAGATTAATTTAACCTTCTCAGGAGATGAGAATATTTTATTTATGTGACCAGTAATTCATTGCGTTATGTATTTGGCTCCAAAAAATATGTGAAAATGATGGTGTGGGTGACCTTGACTACATGACAAATGGATTTTTTCATTCATTCACATCTCACAGCATCTAGACCCATTATCCAAACTTTTTTTCATGTACTGGAACAGAAAATACAAACCCTGCAAGCAGCTGACCAGAGAGTGCTACCAAATTGCTCAGCCTGCTGAGAGGGTGTTTTTAAGCTTGTGATCAGTAAAACTCCAGCTCCAAAGCTAGGATCAGATTTGTGGAATAAGGTCAAGCTCTCTAAAAGTTACACAAAGCAAAATTCTGTTGGTTTGGGTTTTGGGAGGAGGGATGCCTTTTCTTTTTTTATTTTTTGTTTCAATAATCCATTTTGATTAAAGTGGATAAGGGTGTTAACATGGGCACAAACCATTTAAATTCACCATTAAAATTTTATTTGAATGTGCAAAAAAGTAAAGTACTGAAAAAAGGAATAAACCAGCTTCAGTCACAGCAACCCCTTGGCTAATATAAAATTTAGATCTTTAAATCCTGTGAAATGGAGCTGGTTTTTAAATTCCCAAGGTGTGCAGGAAGCACGTTTTCTCAGCGTCGAGCTTTCTCTTTGTGCGTCAAATGGAGAAAATCTGACAGAACTGCATTGAGCTTTGAATCAGCTGGGATGTTCTGTATGACCCCGGCGCCAAACGTGCCAGCTGGGAATGACCTCTGGAATTCTCAGCGGTGCCGGCCGTGCCATGCCCTGGCACGGCTGGCACTGAGGGCAGCTCCCGGTGTGCCCCCCAGGCCTGTCCATCCGCAGCGTGTGCTGGAAAGCCGACAGACTCCTGGCGGGGACTCAGGACAGCGAGATCTTCGAGGTGCTTGTGAGGGAGAGGGACAAGCCCATGCTGATCATGCAGGGCCACTGCGAGGGGGAGCTCTGGGCCCTGGCAGTGCATCCCAAGAAGCCTTTGGCAGTGACCGGCAGCGACGATCGATCCGTGCGGTAAGGCTGCATCTGGTTTGGTGATTTTATTGCTTCACGTGCCCATTTGTTTGTAAGGGGTTGGCTTGCTGGCCTTATGTTAAGACTCTATTAAGACAACATTTCTCCCGTGTTTTTCTTAGCAGCTTTGCTTTTTCTCTTCAGTTTTCATATTTGGGTGCCACACATTGTGTAAAAGTAATCAGAGTTTATATTCAACACATGCTGGATTTATATGTTCTGCTTGAAGTACTGATTTATTCCTGTTGTGTACAAGAGATCTAAATGGAGAGTGGCCACCTTGTACTTCTCTTCTGGTAATAACAAGCCACAAGCCTAAAGCCTAAATACCTTTGTCCAGTGTTTTACTCAGGTGTCTGCCTCAGCCTTGAGTGTTTAGGAACTCTGATCTAAAACCCATTCAGTTAAAATGCCAGAAAATGAGATTAATGAAAATGCACCAGTGTCACAAGGGGCAGCAGAGGGGCAGACACTGATCACTTCTCCCTGTGACTGGTGACAAGACCCAAGGGAACGGCTGGAGCTGAGTCAGGGAAAGTCTAGGATGGGTATCAGGGAAAGGTTCTTCCCCCAGAGGGTGCTGGGCACTGCCCAGGCTCCCCAGGGAATGGTCACAGCCCCAAGGCTGCCAGAGCTCCAGGAGCATTTGGACAGCACTGCCAGGGATGCACAGGGTGGGATTGTTGGGGTTTTTGTGCAGGGCCGGGAGCTGGACTCGATCCTGATGGGTCCCTTCCAACTCAGGATATTCTGTCATTCTATGTTTAGTTGTAGCAGTTGTGCCTGGAGGCTTTGTAGCAGAGATTTTAAATTTTGTCCATGTATTTGTAGACATTGTCACAAAGTGGAAGATGTTCCTTTTTCTTGTCCCTATTAAAATTTGGCAAATTGATAAGCCTCTAGGGAAAAAAAGGCATTTTATTGTGCTTAGTATGACTTGACTGTAGAGTTTGGAGGTCCAGATCACACTCTGCCTGAGTCCACACCCACAGAGCTGCTGTGTGTTCTCACCTAAGCATGAACTCTGCCCAGTGGAACTCATTATTTACCTGTGGTTAAAGAGATGGGGATTTTCCTGAGTGCCAAAGCTACTGGAGAGATTTTGGGGAGACCGGGCTTTGTTTTGGCAGTCTCCCAAGTCCTGCCTCTGGTGGTCATTCCACCCTTGCAGCACAGCACAGGCCTGGGTTGGTTTTCCCCTGGTATCCTGCTCAGTGGTTTCTCCTGACTCTGCTATCCTGATTTCTAACTCCTCCATCAGGTTTTTTTCCAAACCCATTTCACTGCTTTTTGTCTTATACAGATGATTTGATTACATATTTATAAATCTACCCGAGGGAGTTACCAAAGAGATTTCCAGTTTTTAGGGACTACTAGACAACTTACTTTGGAAACCTAGATGAGGATTTTACCCTTTGGCCCTATTTCAATGGGAAAGATCCATCTCCTACCATACACCCATCTTCTGATCAACGCTCCTTCAGATTGCACCTTATGATTCACCTCTGCCTTGAGGCTTGCTGCTCAGCTGGAATTTCTTTTTTCTTCCCTTTCAATCTCTTCACTTGTACTGGTTTTCTATCCCTACCATCCCTCATCTCTTTCTAACCCCAATTAAAATCCAAGATGGAAACCAACACAACTGCCAGTTATTCTCTACAGTCCTGTTTTCTCCCTGCTTCCTCCAGGAGGATTATTTCTTTCAGATTATGCAATGCATGAATGGTCTCTTCTGCTGGGTTTGCCTGCCCAGTGTTACAGACAGGCACGAGTGTCCTGTCAGGATACAGGTCAGTTCTGGAGGAAGGGCTGCAAAGCTGGGATTAGCATTGCACTGCCCTCAAGCCAATAAGCCCCACTAAGATGGGATTTCTTGTCTTGGGCTCATCTCTTGGTGAGCAGAGTAATTCAGCTCCTGGAGCTGGGCAGGGTGCTGCTGACTCAGGGCCTGACACAGCTCGTGCCCCTCCAGGAAGCACTGCAGGATCTGTGTGCACATCAAACCTTGATTAGTGCTGCTCTTACCATTCTTATCACTGTTGGAGTGGTTATGATATCCCTGATGCCTTCGGACGTGCTATTCTCTCAAGTGTGCAGGGATTTTACTGCCCTACGTCGCACATCTTTGAGCTGTTTGGGCACTAGAGAGTGTGGGATTTGAATCCTAGTGGGCTTTTTTTATAGATTATGGCTTCATGTGAGGAATTCCAGTGAAATGTGTAAATACTTCCATTAAGATAAAAAAGTACGCAAAAGGATTTTCCTACAATTTCTCTGTAACACTAAAATTGCATCAACAGGGATGTTTCTGTATTGCCCTTCATTGGGTAATTTTTTTTAGTATTTGATTATCACACTATTTTGCCAAGAGTGAGTATATAATATAAATCTGAATTGGTTTAGAAATAAAAGTATTTAGTGAGTCAGACGATATTCTTGTGTCTGCGATGTCTAAATGAGAAGCAGGGTTACTGTATTTTTCCCTAGCCCAGCTGAGAGAAGGCTCTAGCCAAATATAGGTTTCTTACATTTTAAATATCCAAAGCAGAGCATCTCAGCTAGGAAAGCTGCCTGCTCCCTGTCTCTTGCCACAGGAACAGGGAAAAAATATCATTCTCTGAAGGCATAGGGAATTATTTATTACATTTACTAAACAGACTGTCATGTATTGCAATTAGGCTTCTAGAGTATTGGACAAACTGATTTGTGTGGAAGTAACATTTTGGAGCACCAATTGTATCCTGGTGTTTCCTTCCAAATCTTTCCAAAGCCTTCCTGGTTCATTCCTTGTTGCATTGGGCTCACAGCTTCTGCCTTGCGAGGCTGCAAGATTCTTGATCCTGCTTCTGGTTTGTCTTTGAAACCACTTTTAACATCCCACATCTGTTTATTTCCTACCTTCTTTTCAGGCTCCATCCAAGTTGTGTTTATACTGTTTATTCTAGTGCCAACAACAGAACTTTTTCTCCTTTGGAGCCTCCTGTGCTCCCAGTGCCTCCCAGCTCCCTGTGCAGAGCAGAGCTCAGTAGCACCCACACTCTTTGTGCCAGTGTCTTCAGTGGAAACAGGAATTGTTACTGTTCCAAAGCTCGTGCTACGACTCTCAGCAGTATCTCCCATCCAGCCCCAGTGTTCCTTTCTGTCCAGCTTTGCTCTACAGCCTGGTCCAGTGTCACGTTACAGTTCTTGCACAAATTGTCCTTTTGTCCAGTTTAGCACATAATCTCATCTGCTGATTCATATTCACATATTTTACCGAAGATTTTGCCAATACATTGCATTTATGACTGTCCTCAAAATAAACATAGCCGGGTATTGTTGGCTTAATTTGTCTACCCTGAGAGAGGTCTTTTATGCATTTTTCCCCATTCTTTTAACTGTTCTTTAAATTTCTAAGTTTTGCAGGCTACTGAGATCTGATTAACCAGCCTGTAGTGATCTGGGAAGCTCCCTCCATTCCTTCAGAAAAATATAGGGGCATTATTTGCCTTTATCTTAGGACATAATTTACTGGTTGATTCTTTTTAACTGCACTGCTGTAAATGAGGGAATCAATATGCAGTTTTGTCTCCTAGCTCGTTCAGAGTTAGGACAAGAAGATCTTCCCTGTGGTTGGAATGTTGATATTCCCTGAGTGTTGCTTTCAGTGAAGATTTCACTCAGAGCTGCATTGACCCTTCCTGTCCACAGAAGCTGCATTTTTTCTTATTAATTTTGGGGAATTCTATCAGATAAGTCTGGAAATGACACCAAATGATGTAATTGAGCTTCACTCTGTTTTCTTCTACCACATTATGTGTTCAGGTTAAAAGAAACTCAGTCCTTTACACAATATTAATGCAAGGGCTGTGTGCAAGTGATTTTACTGAGTTAGACCTTTGGGGTTCTTCTTGATGACACCCAAATGCTGGGCAGTCAGGAAAAGCCCCCTCCTGCTCTCCCTTCCCTTTGGGGCAGGTTGTGGAGCCTTGCTGACCATGCCTTGATCGCTCGCTGCAATATGGAAGAGGCCGTGCGGAGCGTGTCCTTCAGTCCTGATGGATCCCAGCTGGCACTTGGGATGAAGGATGGCTCCTTCATTGTCCTCAGAGTAAGGTAAGGTGAGAACATCACTGGGTATTTATCAGAAAAAAGAAATAATTGCAGATGCATCCATATCACTTCTAAGACATGGTAGTTTGGCAATGAGGAGAAAATCTATGCTTTATTTAATTTCAAAGTGTTAGCTTTTGGTAATAATGTTGATAAAACTTAAGGTTTTCGAGTTTGGCTCTTTTCCTGTAGTCTGAAATTTTACAGGTATTTAGTGAGAAGAAATGTGCATAACAGAGAGAACATAGTTTTGAGGGGGATCTCCTTGACTGCGTGATTTATTTCCTGTCATACGCATACCAGCCAAAATAATTGGTGATCAAAAGACATTTTTAAGTACTTTCAAGGTATACCTGAATTCTCCTTTTTGTGTTAGAGGAAAGCCTTTTTTTTGCATGGCTGCATCTTAGGCATTTTCGGTCTGGAATGCTGTTGTGGAGGGCGCACAAAAGCAGGTAAAACGTTACATTTGCCAGTGAGTGAAGTAGCCAGATCCCCAGTGTGATTTCAAAACACAAAACATGTTTTAACTGATACTTGGAAGAGTTTACCCCCTCCTGGCCATTACTCCATATGTTTGCCAGGCATATACTTAAAATACTTGGAACTCCTGGCTGATAGGAGGGAAAAGCCTGGGAAAACCCCTGTAATGCGCTGCTTTAATGACTTTAACAAAACTTAAGCAAGCTGTTCATATTAATTTAAAAGTGTTCCCAATGACTACTGTTTTTCTAAAGAAGGTAGTCATCTTTGTCTCCCAGTAATCTTGTCCTTGCTAATTTCTCTGATGCCTCCTAGAAATCTCTGTCTTGGGTTAGGAATACTTCTCCTTTCAGGACTTTGCTTTTAAAAGTACTGTGTGTCAGGATTTAAAGGATACACTTACAAAATGTATCTAAATAAATTCGGGTTGGATGCTAGTAGCAGTAGTTCGTTAGAGCAGGTGGAGAGAATGAAGAGCGTTGTGGACAGGCAGTGTGGTTTCTATTTGTTGCTTTAGAAGATGCTTAGAACCTATGGAAGCAATAGGAAGTTATCCACAAAAAAAGAAGGAAGCAATGGGAAGCTATCCACAAAAAAAAAAAAAAAGGATTTTTTCAAGTGAAATCTGATTTTTCTTGTACAAATTATTCAGTGCATTTGTCGTCTTATCTGGGGATCACGAGTTGCTGGGTTTCCAGTTGCCATTCTCACCTGTGGCTCCTGCAGGGACATGACCGAGGTGGTTCACATCAAGGACCGCAAGGAGGTGATCCACGAGATGAAGTTTTCCCCGGATGGCTCCTACCTGGCCGTGGGCTCCAACGACGGGCCCGTGGACATCTACGCCGTCGCCCAGCGGTACAAAAAAATCGGGGAATGCAACAAATCCTCCAGTTTCATCACTCACATCGACTGGTCTGTGGACAGCAAGTTCCTGCAGACCAACGATGGTGCTGGAGAGAGGCTCTTCTACAAGATGCCCTGTAAGTTTACAAGGGGCTCGTGTTATGAACAATTAAATTTTGGTTTTGGTTTGAAGAGAACACCACATATAAGATACAAATATTACAGCTGCAAGTGGAGTTTGCTGGCTGGAAGTTAGAGAAACACCCACTGCTTGTTTTTAAATCAGTACTCACTGAATAGCCTCAGCTTTAAGGAAAAGCTGTCTCTGCTGTGTAAATTATGTATTTTTTTCATAGCAACTTTTTTGACTCCCTCTCAGGTAACTACCAAAGCCCCTCTGACCCTGTTGTGCTTCCTTCCAATGATGAATGATTCCTGTTAGTGATCAGAATGGTTTTAAGAATGTAACTAAAAGTAGGAGAACTGTTTGGGTCAGCTCAAACTGCTGAGGTTCTCAATGTTAAAAGCTTGTTAGTAGAAACAACACTGATATCTAATTGACTTATTCTCACTCTTATTTGAGAATGCTTTCTAGTATTTAGAGGAAACTGTTGCAGAAGAGAGCTTTAGAAATAAAATTTTGGGTTCTCTTGAGCTGGTTTGGCAGCCTTCAATCCACTCTAAAAGAGCCCTGTAAGTAAAAAGTACCACAGAATGGCTGACTGACCAAGTACTCACATTTCAGGGACTTAAGATAATGTGGACGAAAAACTCCTACTAGCACATGAGCGTGATTTAAAACTTTGTATTATTAACCTAGCACTTGAAAGTGTTCTAGGAAATCATGCTATTCACAGTACTTTCTACTGAAGGCATTTCTTTGGTAGAAGTGATTTGGAATTAGGAAATTTTTCCACTTTTGTATGTTTTTAGCATGCTAATTCTCATTAGCATGCTAATTCTCATTAGTATTCTAATTATTTCTAATGTAGCTGCATTAGAACTCCTCAGATGTGTGATGTCCTCAAACACCACAAATGAGAGATTATAGTAATTTAAAGAAGATTGTCACTCTTCTTAATTGAGGTTAAAAATTAATCACAACTAGAATACAGATAAATATGATGAAAAGAAACAGTTTCTTAAAAGCAAATTATGAAATTGGTTATTCACCTGCACATTTTCAGCTGGGAAGCATCTAACAAGCAAAGATGAGATCAAAGGAATTCACTGGGCCTCGTGGACTTGTGTGATAGGATCTGAAGTGAGTGGAATTTGGCCAAAATACACAAACATTACAGATGTCAACTCTGTGGATGGGAATTACAACAGCTCTGTGCTAGTGACTGGCGATGACTTCGGGCTGGTGAAATTATTCAGGTTTCCGTGCCTAAAGAAAGGTAAGATGGAATTTTGTATGGCTGAAAAATGTGATATTTACCTCAGCACGGTATCAGTGTATTTTCTAATGGTGGCTTTTCATTCTGGTGTATAATTCAAATTAGTGTGCACAATTCCTGTGAGTGTTAATGGATCTAGAGACCAGACTTTAACCCTCTCTGTGTAGTTGTTTTCGGAAGTGTAGAGCATGTGTGGCTGCTTCCTCAGGATTTGAGCTCTACCAAGCATAAAGCCAACAATCCAAATCAAACAACCTTTTGCCTTTCTGTGAGCTTCAGTGTTTAATTTGCTATCACATCTCAGTGTATTTTCAAAATTGGTGTTCTTATGAAATATGTCATGCGTGGGTCGAGTTCACACTGGCACTCATGGCCAGAAAGGTGAAAATTAAACCTTGTGTGTGTCTGGTACTTCCTGCTAAGGTTGAAGTACTTTCCTGACAACTGAAGATACTGTCCATATTATTTTATGCCACTTATCTTTATATTATAATTACTTTTGTATCAGAATATCAAATGAGGCATTTGGGTATTTTTTGGTTTTCAGATTTCACAAGTGTGTGTTTCTATTAGGAGCCTAACTTCATTAGTTACAAGGTGGTTTTTTCTTTTCCCTTACATACCAACAGTTCTATTCTTGTTTTCAGGAGCTAAATTCAGGAAATATGTTGGCCACTCAGCTCATGTCACCAATGTGCGCTGGTCCCATGATTTCCAGTGGGTTTTGAGCACGGGAGGTGCTGATCACTCTGTTTTTCAGTGGAGATTTGTTCCAGAAGGGATAACCAATGGCATCCTGGAAGCCTCTCCACAAGGTAAACATCGTCTCTGCTCTAGTGTTTATTAAATTGCATCAACAGAGAATGCAGCACTGCTGGAAGAGCTTTTATTGGATTAACAGGAAAAAAAATATAGTTCTTTGGAGTTGCATACGCTCAGCATTTTGGGGACATTGGAGTTCTCAAAGACAAGCCTTGGTTTGGGGCACATTAAAAGTTGCTGCAGCCTGCAATATTTGTGTTTGGAAATACATAAGCAGCATTCTTCAAAGTGTGGGAAAGAAGACATTTAGAGGGACTGGATAATTAAATTTTCAACCTTAGCCATCTAACTTGCATTCAGAAGTCACACTACACGTGTTTAATGGTTTAGTTTTATTTTTCAGTACAATCTCACATATCTCACAACAAACATCTCATATTTATGCAGTAGCTGTACTTCAGATATTCTTGTTCTATTCGTGTTCCTTAATATGAACTGTGTCATGGTGGTTGCTAAAATCTGGATTCCCTGCAGCAAAAGGGCAAAATTTCACTCTGTACATGCACAGTTTGGTAAAATATCAACATTACAGCAAATATTTTAAGCACAAAGAGTGATCAGTGGAAGCTTTCGTTTGCCTTTTCTGTGTGTCTGCATTCCAGAGCCTGTTAAGAAAGCAGAATTCTCTGATGCTGGAACTGTACCAGTAACTGCTCAGTGATTTTTGCTTCTCTGCCACCTTCCAGCCCTGGGCAGGGAAACAGGAGAGACAGAAATGAAGCCTGACACATTCGGTCAGCCCCCATGACTTTTACAAGCTGTTTGAGCTTTGAAACTTCTTGAATACTGCTTTGCCCATAGTCTAAATTATATAGAAATGTCACTATTTCATTGTGATTCCACGTGTTCAATGTTGATTTTTTTTTTTTAAAGCAGAGGGTGGTGTTGATTCCTACAGTGAGGAATCGGATTCAGATTTATCCGATGTGCCAGAGCTGGATTCTGACATTGAGCAGGAAGCTCAAATCAACTATGATCGCCAGGTGAGTGTGAAGTGACACACACTGCCAATTACCTGGCAAGGTCCCATCACTGTTCAGCAAAGAGAAGAAGTCTACTGCTGACTCATAGACTGCTCTCAGTTACTTTGGTGGTATTCAGCTGATTATGCAATCAATATACATAAACCCTTGAGCTGGAGATGAGAATTTGAAAGAGTTTGGAGAAAATAATTTAAAAGTGGTTTTTTGGGGGTTGGAACTAGGTGATCTTTAAGGTCCCTTCCAACCCAAACCAGTCTGTGATCTTGGTTCTATTCACAAGTCCACTTGAACCTGATTCCAGGGGCGTTGTCATTATGAATTGAGTATTGCCTGGCCCCTTGTCCAATGACCTCTAGCTGCAGTGGGAAAAGGTCAGAAGTTCCTTAGAGCAGGACTGGGATCTTGTACTAAGGGGGAAAATCACAGAATAAGTTGGTTCATATTGATTTAAGGGATTTAATGGCTGATATGGGGCTGCTTTCTGGAATGTGGGAAGTTCACCTCTAACATTCCAGGCTTTAGCCAAGGGCATCCTTTGTCTTCTCACCGCACTTTCTGGACAACAATAAATTGCATAGGTCCTTCTGCCAGCAGTTTCTTTCACCTGTTTAATACAGAGATCAATCATGATTGGCAAATGAAACGGAGATTTTGTCAAATTCTCTCCCTCCTCTCTCTTTTACTCCGAGTTTCACCGGAATGCTGGTCCCATCCTCCTCCTCCCCTCCTCCTCCTCCTGATTTTCTATCTGTATTCAAATCGGTCATCGTCCTCCTCCATGCTGCCTGTGTGTCAAAAAGGACATCTGGGTTTAAAAACTAACAGTGACAATATCGTTGTAGGCAGTTAAACAGCAATATTCCAGGCAGGTTAATGCATGGAAAACCAGAAGCAACTTAAAATAGCATCTCATATAGGAAGTGTGAGACAGCCCCAAGCAGGAGCTGCACTTGGCATTTTGTTAAAGGAAATAATTGACAAAGGGACAGGGAAATAAAATCATTAATCTTATTTTGAGGATTGGGGTTTGGTTTTTTTTTTCTTTTTAATGTTATGGCTGAAGCAGCAGAGAGGATTCTACGTTTTGAGATGCATCAGAACATGATGCCCCAGTATTCTGTTTCACTGAGTTTGTTTCTTTCTTCTCCTTACTTCCAAAAACCCAGTGTTGCATCTTGGAAGTCAGGTAGACTTCTGTGGGAGTGGCAATTTCATTGTCCATTTGTCCAAGAAAACGTAGGCACAGAAAACAACCACTAAAGCTCCATTTCAGCGTAGTAATGGATTTTGTTTGGGGCCACAGCTCTGAGGATGCTTCAAACACCTTTAGTGTCTCCACTCCTGGCTTCAGGAATTTCAGCACTCCTGAAATGTTTAAATGGAAAGTATTTTGTATATTTATAGAGCTGTAATTGTACTTTGGGATGCTGGACACGTTGGCAGATCACTGAAGTGGTTTTGATTCCTGTGCATGTCACCATAATCCCTAGACAGAATGAGCTCTTCATGCTCAGCTTTGAGCATGAACATGGAAGCACATATAAAATTAAAAAACACCTAGAGACTTCCAGTCAACATTTACATTCCTTTTCACTAAGTGACACTGGAATCTTCTAGAAAAAACAGACCCTGCTGCTGCTATTCTAGATTGCTGTTCTGGGCCACTCAGGTCAGGGAATTCATTGCCCAGAAAACATTTATTATCATCTAAAGGCTGGGCACAATAGTGCCTGACTCTGCATTGGAACCACTGAACATCACATTAGCATACATTAAATTTTATGCTTAAAGTCACTTTCACTCACATATACAAATATTTAGAAAACCAGAGACATGCAGTTAACTGTAACACTTCTTCTTTAGGTTTACAAAGAAGACCTACCTCAGCTGAAACAGCAAAGTAAAGAGAAAAACCATTCTGTGCCCTTCCTTAAGAGAGAGCGAGCACCCGAGGATAGCTTGAAGTTGCAGTTTATACATGGGTAGAGTAATATCTGACAAGATTTGCTTTTTCTGATTGATTAATGTTGCTGGGGTGTTCTAACAATTCATATCAGAGCATAAGCAAAGGAGTTTTTGGTGCTTACCCACAACTGATTTGTTTGTCATTGTTACTGTGGTAATTCGTAGAATATTAGATATAGCTTTGCTGTTTTCAGTTGTGTTTCAGGCTGGATGGAGCTCTGAGCAACCAAGTCCAGTGAAAGATGTCTCTGCCTGTTGCAGGGGTGGAAGTGGATGATCCATAAGGTCCCTTCCAGCCCAGACCATTCCATGATTCTCTTTGTTAGGGAACAAGGGAAGCTTATAATGCTGATAAACAATGCGTCAGTGTTGAGTTTTATGAAATTACATTTTGTACTTGTTGCTCACTACCCCTAATGTTTCCTGGAGCAAAGATTCTCTGTTAATTGCTTGTGATAGCTGTGTTTTGTTAAAATGCCTGGTAGATTTCTGCTCCACTCCAATTCCCTGTGAAGCTTACCTGGACATAGTTCTATGTAAATAATACAGCCTTTTTGTGAAATCAGTGCTGATTTAGGAATTGAGTGCAAAGTAACCCTTGAGAAGATTCCTGAATTCCTGCTCTTGGTGGGAGCAGTCTCTGTGACACTTCTGAGCTCAAGCTGTCACCACAGGACTCCTTTCCTCTAACGCAAAAATGATGTGTACCAGAGATTTCCCGAGCAGTGCTGGGGCAGCCACGAGGTGTTTGTTGTTTGCTGCAGGTACAGGGGCTATGACTGCAGGAACAACCTGTTCTACACGCAGGCAGGAGAGGTGGTTTATCACATCGCCGCCGTGGCCGTCGTCTACAACCGGCAGCAGCACTCGCAGCGCCTCTACCTCGGCCACGACGACGACATCCTCAGCCTCAGCATCCACCCCGTCAAGGACTATGTGGCTACTGGGCAGGTGGGGAGTGCACAGGGATAGCAATAATATTTATATATAAAAGCAGGAAAAATGGCATTCTCTTTTTCCTTAAATGTAGTGTTTCCTCCTAAATCCGGGCAAGCTGAGTGTTGTTTCCTATTTCCCTGCCAAAACTGTTGGAGGTGATGATGAAACCATTCCTATATAGCATAAACACTGCCAGTCTTGTGCTGTGGCCTTCAAAAATCCTATATTTGCTTTGAACCCCTGCTGTGAAATGCAGGAGCTGTATTTTATCTACTTCCTAGAAGGTTTTGGACTTCCATTACTCAGTTGCAGGATTTTTGTACTGTAGGAGCTTTCAACAGCCTTGCAGAGATAAAAGCTGTTGTGCTCTTTCCTGATATCTGGTACTGAATAAGATGTATTCAGTGTGTACATACACATTCAGACATCAGGATAAATGATACCATGAATATTCTGCTGAATAGCCATAGTTTTAGAAACTATCCACTGATATTTCTCTGAAAGAGAAACTAAATCTTGTAAAATAAGGTACGTGACAAAGTAGTTACCTCTGTAGTGTTTTAAAGATATGATGCTGCTAATTACTGTTATTGGTGTGCTTCGAACTTCTGTGGGCAGAGATCTCAATTAACCTTCTGATTTAGGTTGGAAGAGATGCTGCTATCCATGTTTGGGACACCCAGACCCTGAAATGTTTGTCGTTGCTCAAAGGCCAGCACCAGAGAGGAGTGTGTGCACTGGATTTTTCAGGTCAGCCACAGCCTATGTTTATCTAAATGATTAATTAAAAGGCAGTCCTTGTGATGAAATGTTAATTCAAAGAGGTGTGAAATTACAGCTAGTACCAGTTTTACACGGAAGGCTGCTGACTGTTGGGATAAAAATAGTGTGTGTAGTAAAGTCAGTGATGGTCACTCAGTCAATGATTGATTTCGGCGGTGTCTGATAGATAATACCAAGTGTGCAGCTGGAATTCTGGTCACTGTCGACTCAGTGGTGTGAGAATTTTAAAGCAGGCAGGATGGTGACTCAAAGCATATAAATGAGTTGGAAATGTCACCTCTGGGCTCATCCAGTTCTTCACTTTTGCTAACAATTGCCACATTTTTCAGTGAGTTTACAGAAGAAGTAAATGTGACAAACAGTTGTCTGCTGTCTTTCCCACTTGTCTTTCCAAGCTGGCTGCCCTAAGCTGTCTCAGTTTTTAAGGGATAATTCCTGTGTGCAGCACTGAAGAATATCATCCATACGGTGGGGACTTAAATACTTTTGCATCTTTAAAAAAGGGATTGAAAATTCATTCTCCCTTCTTCTATTAAAAAAAAAAACCTACTTTATCTGAAGTATCCTCTATTTCATCTGATTTTTTTTTTTTTCAATTAAACATAACTTATTTCATATTCTGCTCTCCAGAAATGTGGTAAGAATTCATTAGGATGTAGATCACATTTATAAGACAAGACTATACGAAAGACTAGATAAATCTGTGGAACTCAGTTGTATTCTGTTATCAGGAGAGGAGCCCTGGTATTCATCCAAGAGCTGGAATTCAAATATGAAATTGCTGACCCACTGCAGTGTGTAAGCTCACTCTCTTCAAGATAAAGTGCCAGAAGGAGGGAAAATGGATAAGGATGATTTAACTGACACTGTCTGCATAGATGTCAAAAAACTTCTTGTTAATCCTTAATTGAACAAATGTTCCTATATTTGAAAATACTTTGTGGTTTGCATTTTTAACACCAAGTACATTCCAGTCCAAGTAGGAATATTCTGGGTATTGGAACCCGTGTACCTGTAAAGAATAAGCTGGCCAAATATTCAGTGGGCGTGAACCTGTAAAAAAATATTGAATGTCTTTTAAAAAGTAGCAACCACTCAGCATTACAGTGTTGCTTTAGGAGCTGATCCCAAGAATAATGCACATGCTGCATTCCTAACTGGCTTTAGTTGGGATTCTTGGCACAGGCAGGGACAGAGAGCTGAGCAAACGTGCACGTCCGTGCAGGATCAGAGGCTGCCCTATGTAGGGGGTCTTAAAAACAAGAGATTTCAGAATTAGGTTCGGGTCACACTATTTGGAGCTTAAAGAAAGAAACCCAAAGCTCCCAAACTTCTCTGGCTGTAGTTGATGCAGCAGCTGACTCTATCCCCCCAGTTCTCTCTGCCCTTACTCCCTCTCTAAAACATCTGTTGCTGCCCATTTCTGAAAGCTGGATCCCTCTGGTATGACCCTTCTCCTCAAGACGGTAATTTTATTCCTGCAATGTTTGGTTGTGCCCTCTGGTGGCTAATTTAACATCTATACCTTGGGATATTGTTTGGAGGGTATAGTCCATATTAGTGCATAAAACCTCCTCTTTCAAGTGAATAAAGCTTAAATTGTGGCGTTGTTTGGGTTTTTTCTTTAATAAACTCAGTTTTGGTTTCCTGTCCTGTATTTTAACTTCATTCCTTCCTGCCTCGTTCTGCTTCTTCCATCTGGTCCTGTTTCGTTCAGCTGTGAATTCTTTTCCTCATCCTGAAATTGCCCTTCTCCTTCTTGACTTGCTTCTAACAGAACTCAGTCACTGAAGTCTGAGAGAACTTATTCAGCCCTATGAACTCTGGATCAGTTCTGATGGAATAATTTATAGCAGTTACACTCTCTTTTTCTTCTTCAAGTCAAACACGCTCAAGCCCAGAGTCCTCCACATCATTCACTTCTACGAGAAGCACATTCCCACATCAGTGCTCCTGTTCAGTCTCTGCCCAGCTCTGCTTCTTCCAGCTTTAACTTTCCTTCACTTAAAAAAACCGAGCAGGTGATCAGCTCCTCCTACACCCTATAAAGTTCAATTGTCTTACCATAAGCTGCAATAATTATGGCTTAGTTTTATAAACTTTTTAGAATTTCAGGACAGAAGTTTCTCTCTAAAAGTTTGTTAGAGATGGTTGTGTTTATCATTATTTCATAGATGTGGCAAGAGTGCCTGGGTACTGTTGAATTATGGATGATACTCTGTTCTGGCTTTCCTTCCTCTCATTATCAGTACTGCTGTGTCTTTCCTGCAGTGAAAGAGAAGATAGCCAGCAGTTATTTTTAGCCTTAAAATTTTATATCTTATTTATAGTTTCATCACCCTGCCTACGAACGTTTCGTACACTAATAATTCTCTGTACCATTTCAAGCAAAAGAAAAGAAGCATCATCTGATCAGAAATATTTCAAATGAAATGCAGTGTGAATTTAGAGTGCTTGGGCTTTATGAAGTTGACTTTCATTGTCTTGTTTGATCCTCCCTATTTTCCTTGTACTTACACATAGGAATGTTTTGTCTCTGCCTTTGGGAAAGATCTGAACTCCAATCTCTCAAACTATTAGTTTGGGGTTTTTTGCTTCATTTATAATACATCATTAGAAACTCAGTTTGCAATGTAATTGTTGTGTTCATTGCCTGTTACATTTTCAGCTAAAGCCTTAGCACCTTTAACATGCAGTATTGCTTCTGTACAGCTGATGGGAAATGTCTGGCATCTGTTGGGCTGGATGATAATCATGCCATTGTGTTCTGGGACTGGAAAAAGGGAGAAAAGCTGGCAACAACCAGGTAAGAATACCCCCAGTTTAAAATGTCCCCTCTGATTACTTTTGTCTGAATAGCATCATCCACATTTTTCCTATGAACAAGGAAATAAAGCAGAGCTCCCCTCTGAAAACAGGATGGTGTTTCAGAGCAATATACCCAGATAAAAAAGCTGGGGATGCACAGCCCAGGGTTTGGAAATCCTGTGAACTGTTTCTGTCAGGAGTTCCTTAGCCTTTCTGTTGGGAGAGCCCCATGGGCACTGCAGCTTGTTTCGGGCTTTTCAAGCGGAGTTTAAGATTTTCTCCCAGTTTCATGTCCTGGCTCAGGGCAGAGGTCATCAGAGGTGTCACTTCCTTTATGCATTCATTGATGTGCTGGGTTCCATCACTTTCTAAAGAGAAAAAAGAGTTCCCTCTAATCTATATGTATATATTTCAAGCACTGCTGATCCTGCCTTTCTTCTGAGCTATTTGCTTTTTCAGCTGCCAGCTGAGAGCTCAGCCAATAACCTGACAGTGAAGAGTCTTTTGCTTGAATGGACCAGTGCTGGAAAGAGAATTGGATTAAAGTTCCATATTTGCTATTTTATTCTTAAGTATTGATTGCAGCAATAGTTGTTCAGTGTAGGAGAATCAAACTGTTTGAGAACCTGGTTTCTGTCTCAGCCTTGGACAAAGCAAATGTGCCCCTGGTCACTGGGATTGAGCAGAACTCCTGTGAGTGTGGATGCATGTACCAGAAGGACAAGGAGAGAATTCCATGTTCTGCAACCCTGTAACGCAGCATTGCTCAGTAGAAATTGTTAGTATGGCTGCAACAAAGTGCCTGTGCAAGGTACTGTACTAAGGCTATGGTGACATGTTGCAGAAGAAATGAGGATTTTTGGTGGCAGCACTCTGTTAGCAGTGTACCATTACTGAAGAAATCAGTGTTTTACTCCGTGTGTGTGTGTACCACAATCTGTTAGCTACTCAGTTTCATCTCAGACATCCAGTTTATTAGGCACTGAGGTCTTAAATCCTGTTTGAAATCTGTGCTGGAGGCTTTGCGTAGCAACAGCCCTGTGTGTGCTGTAACACGTGACATTTCCCTGGGCTTTGCAGTCCTGGTTCTGCTGTCCCCAGACAGATTGTGCTTGACTCGCAAGCAAAGAAATACTTTCTATATTCCTATGCTGACCTTTAAGCTTTTAAAAACAAGATAATGATGAGCTGTGTCACTACCTGGCTGCTGGTGCTCACAGGATAGATAAAACATGGAGCACTCGGGTTCTTTTCACCGTGTAATGCTGCATGTATCCAATGGATCTTTTATTGCTAATCTGTTATCTTGAAAATATGCAGGGTCCTCACAGAGAGCAGAAAAAATTAATTTATCTTCTAGAATGTTGCAGTTTAATCTATTGTTTAGATTTTAGCAGCGCCTAAAGGCAGGTCCCCTGTTCTGGTGAGCACAGGAGGACACAGAGAGAGACAAAAGCCCTCCTGTGGCCTTTGCTCACAAGAATAAAAGCACATCTCCTGCAGTCACATGGACCCATATAAACCTGAAAAATGAGGTGTCCATTCACCATATACAGACACTCACTATGTTTATTCTGCAGCGAGATTTATTTTTTGTGAATGTTTTTTTTTGCTTAATCTTTCTAGGCTGATTTATCTCAGCATGACTTCTCAGGTTTTTGTTGCAACGTTCAGAACACACTTATTTACTTGCTTTAATTACTTCAGAGCTAAATTATACAGCTTGTTTCCCTGTCCTGGCTCTCCAGCCTCCTGTCTAGTCTCATTAAAATCCTTGTTGAGTAAGTTGGAATCAAACACCTCTGCACTGCAGGATGATGTGCTGCAGATGTCAAAAGTGGCCAGGACTGGTTTGCATCCAGACTGATCCACTAAAAGGAACTCCTGAGCCTGAGAAGGGTTCCAGAACCACGTGATTTTCCAGATCTGCTGAGCCTGTCAGGAAAAAGTGACTTAATCCCCTAGCACAAAACCTGCAGATGCATATTGAAAAGCTCATGGTTCCTGCTTTGGGGGGTTTATAAAACACTGACATAGATGTAATTAATGCTTTACACCTGGGAATATTTTTTGCTATGATAAAACCCAAGCTTGTAAATTCCCATAAATACATCAACAAGCATAACTTTAATTATCCAGGAACTAAACCTGGAGGTGCATGTGCTGCTGAGTGACCTGCTTCCTACACTATAATTTTATCATTTGTGATTTTATTTTCCATCTTGAAGCACATAGTTTAAACACTTCCTCATTTTTCCTGTCAGAGTATCTTTTAATATTTATTGAGTTCTCATCCATTTAAATACTTATGTTGACCTTTATGTCTTCTCTTAATTGCCTTGACCTGTGTGGCCTGCTCCTTTGTGCATGAACTGAAATTCAGTGGGAGAGAACTTGTACTCCCCACGTTGCTGTACTCCCCACATGGTGTATGCTCAAATTTCTCCTGCCAGCTCCATGGGGCAAACTCCCAGGACTAAACCCTTGCAGATTAGAAATATGGCTCTCTAAGTTTTGTTAGATGGGGAAATTATTTATATCAATGATTTAATTAGTTTGAAATGTTAAGTCATCTCTTGCCAAGCTTTTAAAATTTCTACCTTTATTGCAGGGGCCATAAAGATAAAATATTTGTAGTGAAGTGTAATCCACATCATGTGGACAGACTAGTCACAGTTGGGATGAAGCACATCAAATTTTGGCAGCAAACAGGTACTGTATTGAATATTTTATATTTAATTTACATGAGAATTTGTGAATATTTTTAATTGAGGAACATCATGTTCTCAGTTTAAGAATTTGTTTTATTTGTTAAGCACTTTTCCGGTTACCAAAATATTAAAGGAGTGAAAACCCACCTCTGAATCAGCAGATGTCACAATATCCCTTCCTCCTTGGAAAGAATTTCCAGCTCATGGTGTTTAAACTCTAGTCATACTATTAAGGAATTCTCCTGAGTAAGCATCCTTGGTTCCCAGAAAATCGGGTTCTGAGTGAGGATATTTTTTATTCAGGACTGGATTTCTTGCTCTTCGTGACTTTTTAGTTGTGTACACATGACACAAGTACTCAAGACAACTCAAAATTAGGTAATTTTAAGAGCTTCCTACACTTCGTACCATACTTTAAGCATTTGAGTGGTTCAGGTTGCTCTCAGATTGAAAATTATTTTTTCTGCTCTTTTTTTTTATCTTTAGGCTATTTTTGCAGTGATTAAATAGACTTGCATTGCTGTTTGCCAGATTCCATGATGGGAATGTGCATTAAGCAGCACCTTGCTCCAAGAATAGTCTCTTTGCAATACAAATGGTGTATTTTGAATTCAGATTTGCTCAGCGGAGCGGGGACTCAGTGTGGTGCTGGCTGAGAAGCCCACAGTGCCTTGACACAAGGCCACCACTGCAATAATTGTAATTGTGTATTTTTGTCTCTAAGCATTGGTTCATGGGCCTTATGGCTGCTTCTGCTTTCTGAACCAAAGCAAGGCTGTGGTGATTTGGATCTCTGACAAGCAGAGAAGGAGCAAACCCTGCCATTTATTCTGCCAAGCTGCTGCCCAATGCTCAGGGGGCCAGGGGATGATAACTAAACCAATCCTCTAGTTGTGGTCACCTCTGCAGAGAAGCAGTGTGGCAGAACCTGTTGTGGGCAAAAACTATTCTGCCAGCCATTGCAGTAGTTCTTTCTGCACAATTCCTCACTGAATTTATCACTTGCTTGGAAAGAGTCTGAAAATCTGAGTCTGAGCTGCTCCAGAGCTGTCATTGCTGGGTTCACTTTCTTTGATTGTGCACTGATTTCCGGATTTCCATTATCTACTGCGCCTCAGGCAGCCACAGGAGATCTTGGGGTCAAACATTTGTCCTTTACAGCACTGTAGCTACAATGCCACGTAGAAAAAGCCTTGTGCTGATGTTGCAGGTGGAGGCTTCACCTCCAAACGGGGCACGTTTGGGAGTGCAGGGAAGCTGGAGACGATGATGAGCGTCTCGTACGGGCGCATGGAAGAGCTGGTGTTCTCTGGGGCTGCCACTGGGGACATCTACATCTGGAAGGAGACCCTGCTGCTGAGGACAGTGAAGGCCCATGATGGACCTGTGTTTGCCATGCATGCACTGGACAAGGTACTTACCACTTACCTTCGTGTTGATTTTTGTTACAGTAATGGATTTTAGAGGGGTTTGTGATTAAAATCACAAAGACAATAGGAATGAGTTCTGTTATTTAATAGACCTGGATTTGTAAACACCCTGTTCCATGTGCTGGTACCTGACCAACAGCTTTCTGATCTCTAAAAATGGAGAATTTATTTCTCACTCTGCTCAGGAGTGTCATTTTCACGTTTGTGTAAATTGCAGAAGAGTAACAGGTAACATGCATTGCCTCTTCAACCTGATCCCAAAAATAATTGTGCATTAGCAGTTTCCAAAATATGAAACATGATCTTTTAATAATATTATCACTGTTTCTTAGTCAAGACTTCAGATATCCAAAGGTTTTGGGTTTTGAGTTAACTATTCCAGATATCAAAAGAATTCTCCTTCAGTTGCATCAATACATCTATAAAAGAAATTATGGCAAAATATGTTATTTGCATCACATTAATGAGCTGAGGACAAAGTTTTGCCCTTGGCAGTTTGAAGATAATGTTGATAATGGAATATCCCTTTTGAGGTTATGGTTTCAACTGTAGAAGTAAAGGATGAGAAAAATGTTAGCTGTTAACATTTTTATGTATCAAGGTCAATTAAGACCCCTGTGGCTCAATCGTTTCTGGCCCTAATTGATTGTTCCCAGCTTTCCCATCAATTTTTCTAGTTGATCTTGGCACTGAACATCCTCTTCACTTAGATTTTTGTTGGTTAGTTATTTATGCTCTTTTGCATTCACTTGGCCCAGATAATCTACCCAGGGAATTAATGAGAGAATTGGTCCCTGATGCATTATTAGAACTCGGGTTGAAGCATCTGTTAAGTCAATTGAATTTGGAATAACTTGAGAAGCTGTTATTGCCAACTACTGCCTCTTCTAAGGGTAAAACACATTTTTCCATAGCTTATTTCCACATGCAGGCAAATGTCCTGGTCCAGCATTCCTGTTTACAACAGTGTGTGCTCCATATGGTTGTAAATCTTTATAACCCTAGCAAAGCAACTCTAAATCTTGTCCATTTGAATTTTTCCCTCACAGGTACAGGCTCCAGTGTTTTTAGTTTGACACATGAATAAAGTGTAGGGGAGACTTTATTGTGCATTTGAATGTCCCCCTATGAGTGCTGACATCTGTGCGTGTTTTCCTGCTGTGATTGTGCAGGGCTTTGTAACGGGTGGAAAAGATGGAATTGTGGCCCTTTGGGATGATATGTTTGAGAGATGTCTGAAGACATATGCTATTAAAAGAGCAGCACTCTCTGCTAGTTCTAAAGGTACTGTTTTTCAGTGTCTTTTCATAAGGACTGTGTGCATGGAGGGCGGTACAGTGGTAGTAAAAGGGAAGTGCTGGGTGTCAAATCTTACCAGAACACAAAGGGGACAGCAACACACCACTTACTCTGTGCTGGGATTTTCTGGTTTGATCCATGTAAGATGTATTTCTTGTACTCCTTGTCATTTATAGTTTGTTCTGCTATTCCCTCCTCTATTTCGTGACATTGAGCTTTGTTTTCGTTGGTGAAATGATTTTACAGAGAAATGTCTCCAGCGTTGAGTTTTGCAGTTCCAAAATCAATCCAGTTTCCTTGGCTGGCCACATTCCCTGTGGTGAGAGCAGGGGCCCTGTGATTTGGAAAGACCTGTTAAATTCCCCAGACCTGAGTGTGGAAGTCTGGGAAGGGATATTCACTTCTGTAATCACAGAATTAGTCCGAGGTGCTGGAACTCCTGAGCCCCTTAGACCCTGTCATTGTTAAAGCAATTAAATATCAGTCTTTATATTGCCACTTGTACAGACAAACTCCCCTCCCTGAATTAGTAAGGAATCTATGGATTATCTGGCAGTTTGATCAGGCAATTGTATCTTGTGTTCATGATTTTAAACAGATTTGAATTATGTATAAACTGCAAATGATATTTAATTTAAAAAAAAAAAAAAATCTTGTATTCTTCAGGTTTACTTTTAGAAGACAACCCCTCCATCCGAGCCATCAGCCTGGGACATGGGCACATCCTGGTAGGAACTAAAAATGGAGAAATACTTGAAATTGATAAAAGCGGGCCTATGACTCTGCTTGTTCAGGTACTGTGTGGATCTTCCATAGCAAACTGTTTCCTGTATTTTTTTAAAAATGCTGGTTCTTTGGTATTCTTTTTTCAGTCAATTTTGATCACATGAGCTAATCCTTCAAATTTGTCTTGCCTGCATGACTGCCTTACTAACCAAGATGTGTGAGGTTGTGTTTTATAAAATATTGAACTCATTCGCTAATGCAGATTGAGAGCGGTAAGAAATTATTTAACCTTGATATGCAGTGCCAGCAAACTGTATGCAAGCTGAAGGAAAGCTGGAAAAAAGCGGGAAGAGTGATTAACAAGTTGGAAAACTGAGAATCTGAGGCAAGAATAAAACGAAGCAGTGTATGTTGTGCAAACAAGGATCTAAAAAGGGACACAAACTTTGAGGATTAGCCAATGTTAGGACTTCTGGATAAAGTCCTGTTTGGGGTGTAACTGTTCCCTAGTCATCTCAAGTTTGGAAAAGAGGGTATTGGAAGAACAGGAATTACAGCCAGTAATGGTGGAGGGGACTACGGAAGAATATTTTAGACAGGGCTTAGACAGAATATTTAGACAGGGAATATTTTGTCTGGGGAGACAGAGATGATGTTCAGGTCTTTTGAAGGTGGAAAGCTTTGAGAGAGGAGATGGTGAAGGCTTTATTGCCTGGAACTTCCGAAATGAGGCAGGGCAAGGTTAGAACATATTCCACAGCCCCAAATGCATTATTTTCTCTTGTGTGGAATGCTCTCCTCCAGGGCCATATGGAAGGAGAAGTGTGGGGCTTGGCAGCTCATCCTCTGCTGCCTGTGTGTGCCACCGTGAGCGACGACAAAACGCTGCGGATCTGGGAGCTCTCGTCGCAGCACCGCATGCTGGCAGTGAGGAAGCTCAAAAAAGGTGACTCTGCCTTGGCCAGGCCCTGGGGCAGCTGTGGATCCCTCTGTTCCCTGAAAGCAAAGCTCCCTCTCTGCTTTCAGTGCACATCACGGGCATTAATTGGGGAGCCAAAGGACACGGTCATTAAGAAATTGGGAGTGCAGGAAATAAACTCTCTTTGGCATGTGTCAAGTCAGTGCAAAGGGCAGGAAGAAAAAGGGCTGTAACCTATTGTAATGAATAATAATAAAATGAACTTCCCTCAATTTCAAGGGGAAGGAATTGACCTCAGAATCACTTTCCTTCCTAGGAATACTTAAGGCCAGTAGGTTTGTTGCTGACATAAAAGATTTTCCTTACAAAGACAAGTGTACAGTTTCCTGCATGTTGAGCACTATCAGCCTTCAGTGCCAATATGAGCTTTACCTGTTAAACCAACTTCTCTAAAATTCACACTTTTCCTGCCCTCTCCTCTGTATAAAATTATATGAGCTATGTTGAAATGTTGCCTTCTCAAAATTACTCTTATTTTATTAACTTATTGATATCCTTCAGGAAATTTTACATTGTTCATTTTCAGTGACAGATCTGGAGCACAGGAACCCTTAACTGGCTGGGGTAAAACAGAGTTAAATGTTTTGGAGATGTGAATTTGGGGAGGGATGAGGATAGCTGTAGGAGAGAGTATGGTCAGGAATAATGCTGAGGCAGAGTGACACTGCCCTTAATGAGTCTTTGAATTTTCCATCTGGATTTCCTTTCTGAACGTGTTTTAGGGTTTATTTTGTTTTATTTCTGTCACTGATGCGTTTAGAATGTAGCTGGAAGGTGGTATTTTCACATAAACCTGTTTCAAGAGGGATCAGATCAGCGTTGTCAACTCCAGAGCACCCAGGACAGAAGGAACATTCCCGTGTAACAAAGCACTGATCATAGCCCTCTGTAACATATAGGTTTTAATAAATAACAACTCTATTTTAAAACTGTAGACTTGATGTAAAAACCTTTCAGTTGCAGTTCACCGATGGTTTTCTCAGTCCCAGTTTTTAAACCTTGAGAGGCTCATTTCCACGTTCCTCCATAGGCGGGCGCTGCTGTGCCTTTTCTCCCGACGGGAAAGCCCTGGCGGTCGGGTTGAACGACGGCAGTTTCCTGGTGGTGAATGCTGACACTGTGGAGGACATGGTCTCTTTCCACCACAGGAAGGAGATGATCTCCGATATAAAGTTTTCACGAGGTACAACCAGATGTTGAGGTGGGAGTGTTTATCTTGGAGTTTGTTCCCCTTGTCTGGACAAGGTTGAATGTTCTGAAGGAAGGCTGGCTTCGTGTGTGCTCCATGCATTGAGTGCTTTACGATTCCGTGTGGCTCTGTGCTGCACTACAGCAGGCCCCACCCCTGACTGGTGGATTCACTACAGTGGTGAAAATCACACCAATATTAATTAGAAGCTGTAGCCTTTAATAACCTCGGTGTCTCCTCCTTACAGAATCAGGAAAGTACCTGGCTGTGGCTTCCCACGATAACTTTGTAGATATTTACAATGTCCTTACCAGCAAAAGAGTCGGCATTTGCAAAGGTGCCTCCAGCTACATCACCCACATCGACTGGGACTCCAGAGGTAAAGTGGTGGCCAGAGATACAGACTGGAAATGCCCATAAAATGGAATACCAGAAAACTGTTCCCCTCCAGTTATTGAGATCAACCACTGATGCAAATGCTTTTTCCCCGTGGAGCACTGTATGGATCCGGTGCAATTACATTTGTTGGTATCCAATTTCCTTTCCTTGCTGAGCTGTGCATGGCAACCCCTGCAAGAAGCTAGAGCCTGATTGTCACAGCTAATTAAGTCCAGCAGGATCCATAATGAGCTCATGCCAGTGAGCCTTCCCAGAGAGGATGTGATTCCGTGTGGGACCACCTGTGTGCCTGAGCCCTGTCCCTGCTGTGTGCCAGTCCCAAAATGTGGTGTGACCCACTGGAGCAACACCACAGCATCTCCATGGGCACAGCAAACTTCCCATCCCAGGACAGCTTGGAGTGGAGCTGACTCTGCCAGAGGGGCAGTGCAGAAGGGATAGGAGCTGCCAAAGGTTCCACTTTTGGCAAAGCTGCCTTGTCAAGTTGTTAGGAAAATCAGTAGCACATGCATTTATTTTTGACTTCCATTAGTGTGATGATGAAACACAAGTAAAATATTCCCTATCAGCAGAAACTGATAATGCTGCGAGACAGCAACTTCTTAAGGATATTGGATGGTATTTAAAATATTACTTATTCATTGAACCAGAGTATAGGACCCTTACAAGTGATTCTAAGCATCTATGTTCTTTTGCTTATGAATAACTTTCTGGAGGATAATTTCTTAATTTATCCCCAGAAATCTCTTCACTCAATCAAAAGAAAGTCTTTAATCGTCATAATAATTAATAAGATTCATAATAAACTCCCCTTTTGTATCCAGGAAAGTTATTGCAAGTCAATTCTGGTGCCAAAGAACAGCTATTTTTTGAAGCACCGAGGGGGAAAAGGCATATTATAAGAATTGCTGAGGTATGAATTATGTTTACTGGATTATTTTTACTGTGAAAGTTATTTTTAAGAATTGTCTTCAAATGGTGTATTTTTTCCTTTTATAATGCTATATTTGCAGTGGTTAGAATTAGAATTATTTAATCATTCCACGGCATCTCTCCTAGCATTTGTAAATGGCAGAATGTGCAGGTTTCTGCTTGTATCTCTAAATTTATTATTGTTTATTTATTAGCAGCCATTTGCCATAATCCCCATTCCCAAAGTCACCCATTTTCTGTGTAACCAGTCACATACAGGCTATAAACCACCTTCTAACAGCGGACCTGGCTTTTCATCAAGCTGATTATTTGTGACCTGTACTTCTGCTACAAAATTGCCAATGTTTAGCACGTCAGAAAACCTTTAGGGAGATTTGTATCCAATTCGTGCTCTGCCTTGGGAAAACGGGAATGTTTAAGGTGTTAAGCCTTTGGATGAAGATACACAGTTTGTGTTAACAAGCTGGAAGGAGCACAGTTTCTTAAGAACTAAAAAAAATTAAAATAAAAATTAATATCAAACATAGGAAACGATGCATATGAAACTAGTGTGTATTTGGTATGTTTGAAGTAAGAAGCCTTTTCTGGGGGAATTTTGCTTGCAGATAGAGAAGATTGAATGGGACACCTGGACATGTGTGCTTGGTCCCACCTGTGAGGGAATCTGGCCCATGCACAGCGATGTCACCGTTGTCAATGCAGCCAGTCTCACAAAGGACAGGACCCTCCTGGCCACGGGAGACGATTTTGGCTTCGTGAAGCTCTTTTCCTACCCAGTGAAGGTAAGAAGTGGATTTATTTGGGTGACTGGAAAGAAAAGTAAGGAAGATGCTGTTCCTGGGGTGTCGAGCTGCCAGCTGGGGATTCTCTGTGCTGCAGGGCCAACACGCCAAGTTCAAGAAGTACGTGGGGCACAGTGCCCAGGTGACCAACGTGCAGTGGCTGCACAACGACTCCGTGCTCCTCACCGTCGGCGGCGCCGACACCGCGCTCATGATCTGGACCAGGGAGTTCCTGGGCATCCAGGAGAGCAAGCTGGTGGACAGTGAAGAGTCAGACACAGATGCAGAAGAAGATGGAGGTAAAGAGGATTTATTTCAGTTTTCCTTGCCTGAATCTGAGATTCACACGGGTATTTAACTTGAAGCTTTGCTGTGCTAAATTTCAGTGTAAGGAGAGCTTGGTAGGATTTGTTTCCTTCCTTTTATTGGTGTAGATCTTATTGTTCTCTACTCTCCCACTATGAAACAAGGATAGTTTGTTTATCTTATGTTTTATTTTTCTAAGGTTATGATAGTGATGTTGCAAGAGAAAAAGCAATTGACTACACCACTAAGATTTATGCAGTGAGCATCCGAGAAATGGAAGGCACAAAACCCCACCAGCAGCTGAAGGAAGTGTCAGTGGAAGAGAGGTATGTCCCACAAAGGCTTTTGCTTCCAAGTGTACGTTGTGCCCTTTTGCATCTCTTTTCATTCAACTAAAATTAGTCCTTAGGAATAAGACAGGAATTTTAAAATTCACCAGATAACATTTAAAATGGTGTTCACAGAGTACAAAATGATAATACCGTGGAGAAAAACATGTGTATATAGCACATCTGTGAGTGTTGTGTTCTTTTCTGCTGCTCACATGAGCATTTATATTCTCTCCTAACTAGTGTGTGTCTGCAGCAGAGCACTTGTGATAGTGGTAAGCTTGTAAATATTTTGTAGTTAAGGCTGTGGGTGGTGCTTTTATTGGAAGGTTTTCAGTCACTTGTAATTGTATTGGGTTGTCACTGTTAAAGCTGGAATTTCCCAGGGCACATGCTGGCCTTAGGCTGAAATATTCTAAAAGAATTAGCTGGAAGGGGAACAGTGTTGGAGAGGGCAGCGAAGAAAAGAGGTAAGAGCTAAGAACAGAGGGTGAGTCGAGTGAAACACAGACCTAAAGGAGGGAGTGGTAAAATCTGATGGGACAGAACAGGAGCATCTGTAACCAGTAAAATATATTCCCCCTCAAAATCTGGTGCAGTAAATCCCTACCTGTGAATCCATTCTTTTTTGACAGAATATTTTCTTAGAAGTGATCATTCTTTTGTCAGGAGTTTCCTTGCTCTTGCCCCCACACTGGGCACTAGCACAAAGGACTGCTGTGGGTTAGCCCACAAAAAGAATTTCAGCTTAGTTGTTCTGTTATTGCAAGAAACAAAATGCAGTTAATACTTCCTGATCTCATGCAAGCCTTGGAAAAATAAGTTTCTGTCTTTAAAGCTCTCAAAGAATGCAGTGATGAACCTCTTGGACAGAAAGTAATTAATCATTTTGCTCAGTAAATGTGCAAGATAGGGGAATTGGGTGTGAAATGTGGGGTATGAACAATAAGAAGAAAAATGTTACACCCATTTTTTTTCATCACAATGTCTTAACAATGCCATGCAGGAGGAGGATCAGTGATTTTTACAATGAAGTGTTGGACCATAACCTTTTCCTTTGCCTTTCTTTTAAGAATATCTCTTTTCCTCAAATAAAGAATTTGTTCCTCCATTTTTCTATAAAAAGGCATCATGTCTCATCTGGTAAACATAAATGTTTGCAAATTGAGTTAAAAAAAGGAAAATTATTATTTTATTTTGGTTGAATTGCTAAATTGCTATAGGAATAATAAGTGCCAGTGGTACACAATGCCCAGATGCTTCACACCAGAAACCCTTGTACCCTCCAGCTGTTTTATTCTGCTTTGATGATGCAAAAGCAACTGTAGAGTGAGTTTAATTGATAGATTAAGCTGGTCTTAAAAATGTCTTGTACTCATGAATTACCAACAATTTGAGCAAGAGCATCAGTGCAGATTTTCAGCACCATTTCCAGTCCAGGAGTGAAAATCACCCTTCAGGTCCGTGGGAAAGCTCCCTTCTCTGCATCCATAGCTGTGCTGTGTGATGCCACAGGCTCTGGAGCCTGTCCCCATCCTCAGCCCCTCTCAGGGAGAGCAGGCTGTGTTTACCCAGCACCACAAAGCCCTGTGGAAGCTGCTCCAGTGTTTCCACACCTCCCACTCTGCTGGTGGCTGGTGAAATGGGGAGGCACCTCCTCTGCAGCGAGGTTGCCCCTGACTTCCAGAATAGTCCCTTCACAGGGGCTGCATATTAAAATAGCATTCCAAGGGAATAACCTATCCCATGTTATATCCCCAGGTTCTGGACTGAGGAGAATAAAAAGCAAGGTCTTAACATTTTCCCTATCTTTGTTCTTCTTGCTGTCTCTGTGTTATCAACAGTTTTGTGCTTCATTCTAAATAAGGTTAAAAATAAACCCTTATCACTGTCCTTGCCATCTTTTCTGCTTGAGAGTCACAGCTCTTGTGCACATTTTTATGTTCTTTTTAAATTACAGCTGCTTCAGTACAATCACACCTTTGGTATTTGGAATTTGCTGTTTTGATAAATCTGACAACAAATCCCATGATTTTCATATATCACTCATTAGGCAAAGATAAATTGACTTCCCTTTCTTCAGGGGATAAATATAAATAGTGAGACTTTATAGGGAGATAATCAGAAGCAGCAACTTTATGGTGAAATGCCAGCAAAACTGTGCTTTCTGAGGGTGTTGTGCTTGGATAGGGCCTTAAGCTGTGAAAGGTGATGTGTTTTGGGTTCAGTAGGATGGGATTGATGTGTTGGCTACTGCAAGACTTCGATTCCTGGTCACAGTGGTCCAATGTGTGCACAATTCCTGCAGAATCTTGGCACTGCCAGTTGTGAGTGCCTCAGGCTAAAGCTGACTTCTCTCAGAAGACGTTTGAAATACGAGGGAAGCTTCATACCTGTGCCAGATTCCATCTCTTCTGAGAACACAAAAGAATGGAGCAGCTGGAAAAGGGTTTGTTTGCCCATGAGAAACTTCTGAAATCCTTGGGCTGGCTTTTCTTTGCACCTCCAAGGGTCCGAAGTGACAGTCGATCAAGCCAGGTGAAATGGAAAATCTGCAAGTACTCAACTGTTGGTGTTCATGGAAATCCTAAATGTTCAGGGAAATCAAATCCCAAGTCAGCAGGTCTTGAGGCTGTGGAGTCTTGAAATCTCTGGGCACAGGGCTGAGTGAAGTGGCAACAAGGAATCTTGAAGGCAGCTCCCAAAGCTTTAAATTTTCTGCCAAAGGCACAGCTGAAGTAGCTCTCCCAGTCCCTCCAGGTTTGAAGAAGGGAACCCAGAGGATGTGTTCCATTCTCTTTCAGGCAGGCATGGGGGGAATGCTGTTAGGCTTTTGAGGAGGAAGATCTGGAGGAAATATTCCAAATCTTTCCCTTTGTGATTGTGCCATGTGTCTGTCTGAAGACCCCAGTGACTGTGCACTTAATGGCTTTTGTGCACTGAATACTCTGGCACTGGTAACTTACTGTAACTTACTGTCCACATGCTGAAGACTGGGACAAGCTGGCAGGCCACTTAGGACAGAAGCTGAGTTAACCCCAAGGCCTGGAAAACTGCTGGCCCACTTCACTGCAACAGGCAATGAGGAACTTGGAAGTGTCCCCCTTGCTGTATTTTCATCGTGGGTCTGAGAAAGGAAAAATTGTGAAGGTGCAGTGAGAAGAAACTCGGAATTAAGCAAGTTTAAATTAAGGAAAGGAAAAAAAAAGAGAAAAAGCAAGTTTTTGGTTTAAGCAAGAAGTAGGAATAGCTGGGGCTGCTGCTCTGAGCTGCTCCTTGGGGGCAACGGCTTGGAGCTCACTGGGGTTTTTTTCTTTTAATAGTAATACTTAGAGGGTGAACTGTTGCTGAAGTTATTTTCCAGCTTACATAATCAAACATGCTTCAAAGGTGCCATGTGGCACCTGTGAGACAGGTCCATCTGTTTAATCTTTCTGTTCACTGGAATAAGATTGCGGGACTCTGTGCTTCTCTAACAGAGAGTGGTGAAGCTGAAAAATTCCAGGTACATTGTTTCTCTAGAAATAACAAATCATTGTTCTATTCAGGAGGAGTTTGGTCTCGGGAACTGTGATGGGACTCCTGAGAAGATTGCAAGTGTACAGTTGGGAGCTGAACTGTACAATGTTATACAAACTTAGGAGTAATAATAAGGTTTTCCCTTAGAGACGAAAATGAGAGCCCTTTATGAAATTTATTTTTCTTGTCTAACTCGAACATAATTCAAGTAATCATGATTCTGTAGGTATCTTGGAGGAGTGTAGAAGTTACATGATAGATTTTACTTGCAGGATTTGAATCAAATCATGGCCTGGTATTTTTGGGGGAATCCAACATTTCCTGTCTCCATCAGCAGCTACAGCTTTAGGATGGCAAAGTGACAGGAGACTTGAGGCTGAGGGGACAGTTCTAAAATGTCTTGCAGTTGTATTGGCGTGTTTGGTTAAGATCATTAATCGATTGTTGTTTCTCTCTCCTCTCCCCGACCTTGTTGTTTTTCTTCTTCTCCCTTTCCACGTCTTCCCTCCTCTGCTCCCCACCCACCCTTACCCTTCTCTCTCTCTCTGCCTCTTTGGCTGGCACCCCTTGCCGTGCCCGTGGTGCAGGAGCGGGGTGCCCTCGAGAGGGGCTGCAGGACCAGTCTCGCGGGGTGGGAGCTCCCAGCGCGGCGCTCCCACTCCTCGGGACCCCCTGGCCACTGGTGGGACTGTCCCAGACCATCCAGGACAATTGTAAGCTCTGCTGTGTGTCACAGAGGAGTTGTGCTGTTTCGGAAAAGGGCCAGTTTTTGAATTGGGACCATTTTAGCCAAGAGTTGATATGATGAGAAGTAACATGAGCTTGCTGATGATTGTATTTACGTTACTAATCCCAAAGGCAAAGACCTGTTTGCGTTTGGCCTCCTACTAACCCCTAACACACCCCCTGTGTCTGCAGCTCTCCTTTAGCTCAATTTGCATGACTCCACATGAACCCTGGTGATGGGAACTCCTTCAAAGCAGGTGGAATGTGTAGAAAACAAAAAGCAGCGTTAGCATGTTTGTCTGGTTTTCTGTTTTCTCAGCATCCCGGCTCTCCATGAATTACCCACCTCAGAGCCTGGTCTCTATCGTGGTGTTTGCCCTATGTGTAATCATATGTCCTGATAAAGATGAAAAGTTAAATATCTTGGATTTTTCTCTTCAAATGTTACTCTTTAGATTATTGATTTCTCTAAAACAACATGAACTGACTTATATAAGTTTTCAAAATAGCCCCCACAAGCCTTTGCACCATAGAGTGAATGATTAGACATATGGTTACAGCTTTGATTCCTCCACCTTTACACACACACGTCTGTGGGTGCAGTGCAAAAGCTTTGAGCGTGAATCTGTGTTGTATTTACGTGTAGGTGGGGACTGTTCAAAATGTATCTGGAAAAACACATCCTTGGGGTGGAGAAAATAACTTTGGGCTTATTCCGGCAGAAAGCCACTCTGAGAGTGAGGCCCACCCTTTGGAATATTCACTTTTACTTTCTCAACAGCATTATGTCAAGTTAATGCACCCTAAATGCATTTGACAGCCTGCTGCTTTCATCCCAGTTGTCCCCAAGGCTTGTACACGTTGTGACTGGTATTTGTCAGTCCCTGCCAAGCAGCTGAACTCAGAGTCAATCTCACTGCTCCCACAGGTCAGCACAGAGCTGGCCCAGAGCTCTTCTCTGTTTGTGTGACACTTGGGGGGTGGAACTGAGGGATGCCAGCGCTGCCACGTGTTTCCAACATTTCTGTCTCTGAACCTGAGTGCATTCTGCAGTGAGGATGATGTGAAATATCCAGCTTTTCTGAGGGCTGTTGTTTGAGAGGTAGTCCAGGGCTGGTGGAAAAAGCCGTGTTTCTCATGTTTTGTCATGCAGGGGGAGGATCTGCCATGTATTATTGGTTCAGTGTTTTTATTTACACAATACAGCTGCAAAATGTGCTAGAGCTTATGCAGGGAATAATAAAACAACTAGAAAAGACTGTTCCTCCAGTGTGTGAGGGACAGCGTGTCCAGAGAGTCCAGAGTGTGAGGGAAAGCAGGTCCTGGTGCAGCAGGGCCAGTCTGTGGTACAGGAGTTGTTTAGGACTGTTTAGGACAGAAACGACTTCCCAGGGTGTTCAGAACAAAGGGCCTCAGGTTTCATTCCGAAGCGATGCCCTGCTTATTAATTGCTGTAGTGCTCTGGACACTGAGCTGGAATGACCTGGGAATGCAGTGACCAGCTGCCCTGACAGGCTGTGACAATGGCTGGCCCCACCATATGTCCAGCAGTACTTTTTGATTTTTTTTTTAATTATTCTTTTTTTAAAGGGTGCATCAGCATACACGTGAAGTTACAAGTATTGTAACCATGTCAGGCTTTTTCAGTGCTTTAAAAAAATAATTTAATTTGCCACTGATGTTTCTCTCTAGTTCTATTTGAACTTTGCTTTGATCTGCTGTATTTGAGAGTGGGATATTTTCACATTGAATCCTATTCTTTTTGTTGTCTTATGATAGCTACAAAGTATTAAGAAAAAGTAACAGCAGGAAAGGTTGTATGTAAAACTCCTATGTACGTTGGAATGGGAAAATCCAAGGGTTTAGAATTTACAAAATCTTTTAATCCCTTCTCTAGGAAGGGATTAAAAAAAGCTCAAGGAGTTTTGCAGCGGTTTGGAGGCACTTGGGAGTCCCCTCCTGTCACTGGTGAAGGGCACTTTTTAAAGCTGCTTTTGCATTTTTTCTGAAATGAACAGTATGTTTTTTAAATCTTGGATTTTTGTTCTATGGCCCAACCCAACCCTACCACCCTACCTCTCCTTGAACCTCGCTTTCTCTTCTCAGGAGCAGTCCTGCTCGTGTTTGTGTAGATCCAAGTATGTTCCCTCTCCGGTTTGCAGCCATGTAAATCCATATCAGTCTCCCTTTTGAACTCTAAGCTTTTCCCTACCTATTCCTGCTGGCTCAGCCTGTCACCTTCTGGGTGGCAGGACACTCCTGTCCATCTGTCCCTGCTCCAGACCTTGTTGGTCCCTTTCATGTGCTGCTGCTTCTGGAGTTCCCTTGCTGTTCCCATTGGCCTCGGAGCAGAATGTTTGTGTTCTCCCCAGTTTATTCCCACTGCAGACAGCATCTCCAACCAGACAGCAGCGATGGCCTGTGCCCTGGAAATGGGAGTTGGTTATATTCCCCCCCTCTCACAGAATTTATCATAACTGTTTTTGATCTGCTTTTTCTCTCCTTTATTTTCCATCTAAGCAAATCTAGCTTCCCCCTGCCCCTCCCATAGTTTGGCCCTGTTCTCTAAGATCCCATCTCTTTCCTCTCTCAAGGTGCCTCACTCTTCCAAAACCCCATTACCTCTTCCCCTCAGCCCAGCTCTCGTTGGGTCCACCTGTTGTTCTCCATCCTGGTGCTGCCTGTCCATCCCACCCCTGCTGTGGGCTCCTCTCCCTCCATGGCTGGAGGGAGTGTTCACTCACACCTTTTCACGTTTCTGCATGAAGGTGGTGCTGAGGTTTTGTCAGTGTGGGTCTGGAGTTCTATCCCTGTCTGACAGCTGTGTGTACTGGTGTGAGAACATCCTCAAGATTGCCATGAGTAACAGAAATCTTCTCTGCTGTATTCACAGTACCCAAAGAACTGAAACCCTCTAATGTCTGACTGTGTCTTATCTTTCCCGGAACTCCTCCATCCCATAATGTAATCTAAGCATGTCTGTTTTAAATTGCTGCAAAGAAACCGTTAATGCTTGTGTTATGTTTTAACTTGCTGTCCTTTGGAGGCAGGGAATTGTCAAGTAAGTACTGATGGGGAGCCCAGCAAAGGCCTGGATTGCTGGGAATGTGCCATGCAGGTTGCACAGGTCCAACAGGGCAAAGGGATGTCGTTTGCTGCAGTGCAAATTTCTTGTCTTGGCAGTGTCATCTTCTGTATCAAAACAAATTAGGTGTAGTCACAGGCTTGTTAAAAGTGAAATGACTTCTTAAAATGTGAAAAATGTGCTGCTTTGTTTGTTTTATTAAGATAGCGATGAGGCAGTGAATGCACACGTGTGTATATATACATGCCAATGTATATATCAACACACACAACATCTGTGCTTGTGTGTGCTGTCAGTAGGTATCTATAAAAGTATCTGTGTGTGTGTGTCTCCAAATTAAGCCTCATGCTTGCAATCTAGTGACTATCAAGCATGTCACAGTGGTAGTGCTCTCTTGCTTTCATGAAGTATTTTGGCTTGCTCTTGTCATAAACTTTGATATTCCTAGGCAAAGAAATGTGGAAATGATCCAGTTTGAAACGATACTAAAACAGAAAAAAGCATACAAGAAAACAATTATTTTCCTAAGTGTCAATTCAGAGGGCCTCGTAAATCTGGGCTGAAATGAAATAATGAATTTATTTTGTAAGACAAGTTTTGTAATAACTTCCCCTGTCCCTTCCCTGCTGGTGACAGCACCGCTGCTCAGTCCTGCTCCACCCAGGGTCACCCCAGGGGACTCGAGTGACCACTTTCCGAGGAAATAAAGGTACTTGTTCCTGTGGACAAGGCAGGACAGGCTGTCCTGGGAGTGACTTGGCCTCTCCACAACGATTGTGGGCTAAATTGCATCTGAACTGGGATAGAGAACAATCATCCATTGTGTGCAATCTCAGCAGTGCTTAGGAGACTGTCAACTTCCTACCAGTTCCCTCTCTGCTGGGCTCCTGAAAATAAACAAACCATGGAATCCCGTTCTGCTGTGGTGCAAAGTGTACAGGAAGCTTGGGTGTAGCTTCCCTTTCCCCTCCATCCTGTAGGATCTTTAGCTCCGAGTCTGCCCAGGGATGCCAGGTGCGATGTTTCCGGGTCTGTGGGCTGGTGCACTCTTGGTTTCTGTTTTAGTTCTTGCTGGCATGCTTGGATAGCATGTGTTGTGCCCAAGGAATGACTGCTGCGCTCTGAAAGTGCTTGTGCATGAGTCTTGTGCTCAGAAGTGACACCTAAACTCTATTAAGTTTCTTGCTTGGCTTTATTTGCTGCTTACAAGGGGATCAAGGTAACTCTTTCACTCTCTTCGTGTCACGGGTCACCTGCTGATGTGCTTGTTGGTCCTTGGTGTGCCTGAGAAGTGGGTTGGAGTGGTTACCTCCAGCTGTGTTCTGTCTCAGAGCTCAGGTTTTCCTGCTGCTCATTCCCACAGTGCTCAGTCCCCACCATTCCTTTAATACCTTCCATGAAAAATCCAGCTCCAGAAAAAGCAGCTCCCTATACACAAAAGGGATTTCATTCTTCTCCAATTAGTTTTTTGCAAAATGGGAATTACTGGTAGTTACGGTCTCAGGACAGGAACAAATTTCACAGCATATGGAATGTAATAGCAAGGTCACATTTTTCTGGAAGCTCTGGGAATGCTTTCCAAGTGCTCCCCTTAGCTCTGTCCCTCTTTTCCCAGTAGGATCAATAGCAGCAGCAGAGGTTATCTGGCCTTACAGACCTTTTGCACACATCAGATTTTTGTCTCAGCCTGTGTTCTGCATTTGTCTCTTTAGCTACTTTTAGCAACTGTAATTATATAAAAAAGCTTTGCCGGCCTTAGTCTCCTAAATTCCCTTGGATGAATGACTTGTGCATTTAAATGCAACCATTTTATCTTTAATATGATTTTCAGAAGATTTTACTGCAGCCATGTCAAGGTTTTGGGATGGGGTTTCTCAGAAGAAGCAAGGCTGGGCAGAGGTCAACTGCCAGCTACAGAAATTACTGTAGATCATTTCTGAAAGCACCAATTTACCATTATTTCATAGTCAAGGATTATTCCATGGATTTAAATCATTTTGTTTTAGGGTCTTTTGAACGGTGTAAGGTTGTTTGTTCTGCCACTCATCCGTAAAGTCTACGTCAACGTTTCTGCTCTTTCTATCAAAAAGTGCAGGGTTTTAATCTGTTTGTTTTACAACTCTGAAAAAAGCTCATACAGGGGCTACTGTCCATTTGCTGCTCGCACATGTGGTGGTTTTGAAGGTTGTATTTTACTTTCAAACATACTGATTGTCTCTTTTTTTTTAAATGTTCTTTTCAGGCCACCAGTGAGCAGAGCTGCTCCTCAGCCTGAGAAATTGCAAAAGAACAACGTCAACAAAAAAAAGAAACTGGTTGAGGTCAGGATAAATATCTTTTTAACTTCTTTAAAAGTAACATGGCTAGGTGAAATCCCTCCCTGTTTTGTGGCTCAGTGAAGGGCAGGTACAATCACAGAGTGTGTTCATTCCCATGCTCACTGCTCAATCCCGAGGGAAGTACAGCCAGGGCCAGCATTTTGGCCCAGGAAAAATCCTGTGTGGGATTTTGAATGATGGAATTTGCTCATTGACTTTGGAACTTCCCTTTCTCTCCAGACAACTTGTTTGAATTCCTACAAAATATGCAGAACAATGAATATTCTGTGACCTGCGTAGACAGTTTGGAACACTTGGTCTGTGGCTAATTGGGATTGTTCCCAGTGAGCTGTGATTATGTTTGGGACAGTCTCTAAGTCTGGCTTCAGGGCTCCAAGGCAGTAACAACAATCCATTAACCATCCTGGGTTCCTGGAGGAAGTTTCCTTGGCAATTGCTCGTTGTAAGCTGCAATTACACCTCTGATTAATGTCTTAATTACAGAGTTACTTACAGCCTGCCCTGGCTTCCTTTAAGGACTTTAGGGTCAGAATTTGGTCTGTGGAAATTTGGTAGTTTATGAGAATGATTTTTGAAAACTCTGCAAGTATGTCCTTTAAAATATCTGATACTCTATATAAATATTAAACTGATGGGAAGAGTAATAAAACCAAACCTGTTCTGTGAGTTGTATCTGTTTGGAATGGAAATTTACAGAACCAGAGTGCATTTATAGCCCCCTGAATTATTAAAAAAAATAAAAATATGAGTGCAGTGCTTTAGTTGACCAACTGAAGGTTATTGATAGCCTATGATAATGTAATGCCTCAATAAATGAGCAGAATGGGGATAACTAATTACTGTTTTATTATTCTATTGCCTCTACAAGATATTTGTAGTTGTGTAATTTAGAATCATTCTTATGTGATCCAGGCTCTGAAATCTCCTTGTTTCTTCTTTCATTTCACTCTTAATCTTTTTGTATTCCTGGAGCAGGAGCTGGCTTTAGACCACGTGTTTGGATACAGAGGATTTGACTGTCGCAACAACCTCCATTACCTGAACGATGGTGCTGACATTATTTTCCACACAGCTGCAGCAGGCATTGTCCAAAACCTCTCTACTGGTAATTCCACTTGAAACACTACTTGGAGATAAAAAAATGCTTTACAAGGAAGGTTCTCATCCCGTGGCCGAAGGCATTGGAATGGCTTTCTCTCCCAGCAGGAGAGAGCCTGGCTGGTGAAGGAACCAGTACCCCCAAAAATGTCAGGAGTTGTAACATCCATTATTTCATTTTGAGTTGTTTTAGCAAAGCTGTGCTCCAGGGAAGGGCACGTTCTGGTGCAATCCAGCCTGAGCAAGTTGCTCTTTGGAAGGGGTAGAAATATTCCCTGCCTTTTGGGTAATGTAATGGAGAAAAAACACCAAAAATGTATCTGGCCCTAAGTTGTGGCACCAACATCTCTGTATCCTTCATGTCTCTCAGGAAAAGAGAGGAGTTAAAGGAATTTTGACTTGATTTTTTTCCCATATGGTGCCAGCTGTGCACTCAGCAGCTCTGCTGCCAAGGTGGGGCACAGGGGGAAAAGCTGTCAGATCTGGTGGCCTCTGGGGACTCCAGTCCTGGTGCAGCCTCTGACCTGAGGGCTGGGCAACAAGGATGGCCCTATCTGTCCTTTCTGGGCCCGTTCCCCTGGGACAGCTTTGCCTCCACCTGGCTTCCCACTCACTGTCCCAATTCACTGGGATTTCACTGGGAAACCTGGGCTTTGCATTGGCAGTTTTGGTGTTTCTTGCAGTTATGGTGGCTTCAGGCTGTTCCTGGGCTGATTCCCTGCATATACAGAAAATTTCCCAAATGCTGCTTTTGTATCCACCTCTGTGCATTGATGGTTTGTGTCCATGGTGCATTTGGGAAGGGTGCCTGGGAATGAGAGCAGAGCAGCCATGGGCAGCATTAGTGCCCCCCAGGCCCCCTGGAGAGCAGTAACAAGCTGCCCCATAGTCTGTGCTGCTGTGGTGGCTCCTTCCTCGGTCCTGTGGTGACTGAAGTCCTGTTTGGATGTCATTAGGCAGCCAGAGCTTCTACCTGGAGCACACTGACGACATCCTGTGCCTGACAGTGAACCAGCACCCCAAGTACAAGAACGTGGTGGCCACCAGCCAGATCGGTACGTGACCCCCACAGCAAAGCTTCACTCACAGTTATCAGGGCACCGATTTATCTGGGGCTTTTCTGTGGAGGAAATTTACTTTTTGTTTGATTTTGAAGAAGTAATCAAGCTCCAGGGTTTTGTTATGATTTCAATTCCATCTCTGATTGTGAGTGATTGGATTTTAGAGTTCATTGTAGTATAAATATATTTCAGAAGGCAAGATTTGATAAACTGCCTAATCATCTCAATAATCTGATTTATAGAATTCCTTCTTCCCGTGTCCAAGGCACTGTTTAGCAGTGAGAATACACTGAGCATCGTTTCCTCTGCAGGAATACAGGAGCTGTACAGAAAAGGCCAGGAACAGTGAGAGCTCAGCAGAAGTTAGGACACATATCAGGGATCAGTTGGGAATCCATATGTATTTGTGTGTTTATTATTTACATGGAGAGTCCTGTTAGATTCCCTGGGACCTTCTGCAGGAGTAAACATTGCATGGGGAATGCAGGATGAGTTGTCCCAAGCCTTTCAGCGTAGTGCTGGAATAATTAACTTTATGGAGGAGAATGGGGCCAGAACGTCTCCTCAGACCATTCCAGGAGAATGGAATCCATAACTTGAGGACAGGGGGCAGGGAATGGTGGTGATGAACACAGTGACAAACACAAACCCTCTGCTGCCTGTACTGAGCACAGTCGCTTCAGCTGCAATGGGGAGGGAGCACCCAAAGCCACACGTGGTGCCAGAGCAGTGCAAAGTGCTGATTTCTGTGACACAGAAAATGCTAAAAGCCCTTTTCCTGGGCCCCAGGAGATCAGTGCTTCTTAGTTTGGTTGATACTTTGTGTAACTACAGATTCACTTCACTTTTGAATTTAGTAATTGTTAAAACCTGCATGCCTTTAGCATTTCTTTTAGATACCATTTTTAAAACTTAGAAGTACTAAATATTGTTGCAATATTTGTGTATAAAAGCCAATATACCCAAAAAACTTCAACAATATTCCTGCTTATTTGTTTTGTTGATTTAATCCATATCCATTTCCAAGTTTTTAATTTTGTTTTCCTTCTGGTGCTGATGCTGGCACTTCAGCACGAGACACATGACTTACTTCACCTATTGTTTTCCCTTGGTGCTTCCTCATTTGCCATTGCTCTCACAATGCAGGTGACATGACAGAATTCCCAGGTAAGGCTGATTTGTTTGTGAATTTAGCAGAGTCCTGTACGAGTTCCATGTTGCCTCGTTGTATCTGTGTGAACCATGGATACAAGTGAAACATCTGCAGGCAATTTCTTTTGCATGAGGCTCTTCATGAATGTTATGTTGTTCTTTTAGAACTTGTCTGACTTCATGGACTACAATGATTCCCCTCCCTGTGTTTTGCAAGCTATTTTGATTTCTCTTTGTTTTCCAGTAGTGCTAATCTTCAAACAAATCCAACCCCCCAACTAATGTCTGTTCAGGTTAAATGTTCCTGAAAAATACCTGGTTTGCACTGAAGCTTTCCAGAATTAATTCTCTTTTAATGCCTCTCTCTGCCCGCAGGTACAACCCCCACAATTCATATATGGGATGCCATGAGCAAGCAAACCCTTTCCATGCTGCGCTGCTTCCACACCAAAGGGGTCAATTACGTGAACTTCAGTGCCACTGGCAAACTTCTGGTGTCAGTGGGAGTCGACCCAGAACACACCATCACTGTGTGGAGGTGGCAAGAAGGTAAAAACCGGGGGGAAATCGCGTTCCTTCGGCCTGGCAGAGCTCTGCACAATGATTTGCTTTGCCCTTCAAGTCTTTGGACTTCTGTGTCCTCACTGTGAGTATCCCAGCTAATCAGGTAAAGATGGCAAAGGGCTAGAAAATATGAACAAGAAGGTAAGTTTTAAACATTTATTGTAAGTGGAAATTAAGGAAAGAATGATGCTTAACGTAAAATTACACGCAATTAAGGAAAATGATTCCTTTTCTTTCCTAAAACACTTGAAATACTATGATGGAGGTAGGCCTTTGGGAAGTTCCAATTATTCCAGAATAATTAGACTATTCCAGAAAAGAAAAAATAAATAGATAATTCCAGAAAAAAATTACCTTTGGAAATGGTAGAGGGGAGAGGAAAAAGTGCCTCAGCTCATTAGTGTGTCCCCATGCATCCAGCATTTCTCTGTGTTTTCAATGACCCAAGAGACAAACTGTGCTATGAAGGCCTTAAATCTGCATTTCCTAAATCTGTGGGATACAATGGAATAAGCAGGGACCTTGGGGGTTGCATTAAGATGTTTGATACGCTAAATAGTGTTGGGATTTGCAGCTTTCAGCATCTGGGATGCAGATCTCTAATCCAGTACCAGCTCGACTTAGTTGATAAAATCATATCAGAATTGAATTTCTCAGGTAAATTCAGCTTTATTTTTATCCTTTCCTAATTAAACCAGGGGCTAAAGTTGCCAGCAGGGGTGGACACCTGGAGAGGATCTTCGTTGTGGAGTTCCGCCCAGACTCCGACACTCAGTTCGTGTCCGTGGGGGTCAAACACATGAAGTTCTGGACCTTGGCTGGCAGCGCTTTGCTCTACAAAAAAGGAGTCATTGGTTCCATGGAAGATGCCAAAATGCAAACCATGCTTTCTGTTGCCTTTGGAGCAGTGAGTTCAAATTACCTGCTACAGGATTTTAGGTTACCTTTGTATTAAACCTGCAAGGGTCAGTTTTCTTTGCTGAAATCCAACCCAGTACTTGCTAGTGAAATGTGGATTTAAAACCTGTGCTCCTTGAGATCCTTCCCTAAATTTCCTGAGTGCAATTAGGTGAATGTCTTCTATTAAGTTCTGTGCACACCTACTGCCCTGGCTTTTATTTCTTTTACTTTGCTGGTTATTTAGCTGTTTAACTTAAACTGTGATCTGTTATTTTGTGTATCATTTTTTCTGCTAATAGTATTTGGTGTGACACATGCCAGTGATGCCACCAATGGTGACAGTCCAGTGTGGTCATTAAGGCCTTCTAATTTTAATTTAAAGAATTTTACTTGAAGCTGAACAAAACCGCCGAGGTGTTTGTTGTACCAGATTGCTGCTGTCTGTTGCAGAATAACCTCACGTTCACTGGTGCCATAAATGGAGATGTCTACGTGTGGAAGGATCATTTTCTGGTCAGGCTGGTGGCCAAAGCTCACACAGGACCGGTGTTCACCATGTACACGACTCTGCGGGACGGGCTCATTGTCACCGGAGGGAAGGAGAGGCCGTAAGACCCAGAATCTTACTAAAGTGCCCAACTTCTGTCTCTCTTGTGTGGTTTTTGGTTTCTTTATTTATCCAGCACCCCAGAGATAAAGGGTCTCTGTGCTGAAGCAGTTTCACCCTCAATTTTGCACAACCTGCCCAGGTGGCTCAGTAAGTGAAGGACTAAAGGAGGACACTTGAGGGTTCCAGACACGCACGTTCCACGCCAAGGACACTCTGAACCTCTTAGGGGTTGGTCCAAACACCTGGATAAGGTCCTTGTTGCCTGAGCTCCTGCCATAAGTGGAGTTTTCTTCATTTGTCAGTTCTGTCAAACTACAGACAGCCTCTCCCAGTGGAGATGCTGCAAGTCTTCGGGTTACCACAAGTAACGTGTTTGCCAAGAAACAGAAATTTGAGATAAGTGACAAGAGAACAGTTTGGTTTGTACAAATTATAGTGCTGTTTAAAACATGAAGTGTGAAAGCATTTAAATTTTTATTATTTACTTCCCATTGCATCATAGAGAGGTGTCCTTATATAGAGTGGAGGGTGGGTCAATGTATGTTTTGTGATTTAAGCAGAAGAATACTGGTGGGATTGGTGGGATTTCCATGTGTAAAGGAGCCATCCAGGTGACACCAGGCCTCCTTTGCAGCACGAAGGAGGGGGGAGCAGTGAAGCTGTGGGACCAGGAGATGAAGCGGTGCCGAGCCTTCCAGCTGGAGACTGGGCAGCTCATCGAGTGCGTGCGCTCCGTGTGCCGGGGCAAGGTGAGGAGCTGGGGGCACGGGGAGAGGGCACAGCCACAAAAGAGGCCACAAAACCCCCTCTGGGAGTTACTGAGAGACCTTGAGCTTTGGTAAAGTGGAACACAGTAGAAATAATGGAGTAATTTGACTTGCTGCAGTCACTTTTGCACGTTTAAATTGGAAATGAGAAAGGAGCACATGATGCTGCGCAGGATGGACCCGTCCAGCTGACCGCTCCAGGGATGGTCTCTGTTTCACTTTGCCCAGGATTATGGCACATTCCTTGATAACACCACAGAAGAATGTTGTTTTATATTTCCAATCAAGTAGCCATTAACCAATTCCAAACTTCATCTGTTTATGCTTTTTTCAAGTATTGCTAAGGAAGCCCTGGCAGTTTAAACCAGGGCAGTTACTGTTACACTGACCATCTGTCTCCACTCTTTTTCTTTGGCTACAAACAGGGGAAAATCTTAGTGGGAACGAAAGATGGAGAAATCCTTGAAGTAGGAGAAAAAAACGCTGCCTCGAACTTGTTAATTGATTGTCACATGGAAGGGGAAATCTGGGGTTTGGCAACTCACCCCTCCAAAGACATATTTATCTCTGCAAGCAACGACGGAACAGCCAGGATCTGGGACCTCTCGGACAAAGTGAGTACCGTGAACATAAAGGTGTGTGATTAAAAATGACCATTTTATCCAAGCATCCACTTTTCCAGCTGTGCCTTTGAGTAGCCCTGGAATGAGAGCAGGGTTTTGCCTCTGTCCTGAGCAGGGTTTGGTCCTGTTTTCCCCCAGTTCTTTCCTTGCTGTGAGTGCAAAGGTGAATCCTTGGTGTGGGAGAGGTGCCGGGCTGTCCTACAGCCAGCACTCCCAGAGGAATGCAGGGATTCACCAGCACACCTGCCCTGGGAGTGCCTCTTGTTGGGCATTGCTAATTTTGATCTAAATCTGCAGGCTGGGGGACCAAGGAAGCATTTTGATTCCATGTTGCCAGTCTGGGTGACACAGATTGTGCTGTCACACACACACAGCCCCTGCCCATCATTCCACCTTCTTGGCAGGCACGGCTCCCTCCTCTTCAGAGCCTTCCTTTGGAACTCAGCATGTTGCCTCAGGGGTTTTTCCAAGTCAAATTGACTAACAACAACCATTTTTAAAAATAACAAATAAAACATTAAAAAAACCACCAGAAAGGTTTCTGCTCGTTTTAGCCAGCATAAACGTTTTCAAAAGATTGCTACCTGAGCTGACAGGGATAATTTTTAATGAGGAAAATTAATATATTATTAATGCAACCAGCTAGGTGAAAATGCAAAAGCTTTCTAGGATGTTTTCACATATCCAGTGAAATGGGAAAGCTCTGTGCCAGTCAGAAGTTGTTGCAGCTGTCGAAGTCACCTTTGAAACAAATTACGAAATTGTTTTTTCATCTCTTTCTGCTAAATAGACCTTTTTCTGGTGTGAAACTGGATGTCACCCTACAAAATAATGCAAACATGACCCCCCCCATCTGAATCACATCCCGATTTTGAAGTCTGCTTAGCGACATATGCCTGGTGGGATGCAAATCTCGGCGTGACATTTCAGGTTTATGTTTAGAGGGAAACAGAGATGATTTGTTTTTAATTAAGCGAGTTTTATACTTTGTGTTTGGAAGCTTTCCGTGTGCTGGGGAGGTGTGAGCCTGTTGCGTGTGTCCCCGCAGAAGCTGGTGAACAAGGTGAGCCTGGGGCACCCCGCGCGCTGCGCTGCCTACAGCCCCGACGGCGAGATGGTGGCCATTGGCATGAGGAACGGGGAGTTCGTCGTCCTGCTGGTCAACAGCCTCAAGGTCTGGGGCAAGAAGCGGGACAGGAAGTCTGCAATCCAGGACATCAGGTAGGAGGTGCTTAAAATACACAGCCCTGGCTCAAGGAAATGGCCAAGGAGTCCCAGGTGGATTTGCAGAGGTTTTGTTAGTCCCTGTTAGTTGAAACCTGTGTGAGCTGGTGAAGGGCACTGTGGTGGTGCATTAATTCAGTTACATCCACACTGCACAACTGTGATGATGGGAATTAATTTTCCAAATTGCAATTCCTGTCGCTGACTCCCAGAGGATTAGTGTCACTCTGCACACTGTGCTGGGGCTTTATGTGAGTGCAATATTAACATCACTTAACTACAAGCAATATAGAATAGAGTCATGGAATGGTCTGGGTTGGAAGGGGCCTTACAGCTCATCCAGTGCCACCCCCTGCCATGGCAGGGACACCTCCCACTGTCCCAGGTTGCACCAAGCACCGTTCAACCTGGCCTTGGACACTTCCAGTGGTGGGGCAGCCACAGCTTCCCAGGGCCTCCCCACCCTCACAGGGAACAATTCCTTCCCAATATCCTATCTAACCCTGCGCACTGTCAGAGTCTTCCTCTGCTGTTAAGCAACAAGGTTTCATTTGAGTTCTGTCTTGCTGTCAATAGAAGGTTTGTCATGTTTTCTGGTAAACAAAGTTACTGTTAGCATGAGAAACAAAATCAAATCTTGCACCAAAACAGGCAGTGACATCCCCTCTCCATGTTTTATTGCCTAGAATCAGCCCAGATAACAGGTTTTTGGCAGTGGGCTCACAAGAACATACTGTGGATTTTTATGATCTTACTCAAGGCACAACCCTAAACCGAATTGGCTACTGCAAGGACATAGCCAGTTTTGTCATACAGATGGACTTCTCTGCAGACAGCAGGTACATCCAGGTATGTGTGGGACAGCCCCCGGAGTGCTCGGGTTTATTGTGCCACCGTAAGGACATGGAGGGCAAAGCGTTATCGCAGGTCAATGGAACGGGCACAACACTGAGAAGGAAATTGTGGATTATAACCATGTAAAAGCAGTTTCTCTTCCTCCCTGAGCCTGGGATGTGTGTGAGAGCTGGGTTAATTTGGGGGGTTTCCTTCAGAAATGTTTCCAATTTAGTAAAATTGGGTTGAGATAAAGTATAGAAGTGAAAGAAAATCTGTCATCTCTTCCATCATGATCCTGTGACATTGTTATTCCTTCATATGGCATGTGATGAATTCCAGCTAATGAGGAAAAAAGAGAAATGTTACCCTAGATGTTTAATTCCTGATAAAACCTAGTGTGACTGCTGGAAATCTTAAAGAAAATGATGTATTTATAGCAGTTTCCAGGTTTTTCCTTTCCCACTTTCAGGTATCCACAGGAGCCTACAAGCGTCAAGTTCATGAGGTGCCACTGGGAAAGCAAATCACAGACCCTGCAGTCATAGAGAAAATCACCTGGGCCACGTGGACCAGGTAACACCCAACGAGAGCGTGGGGCCAGGTCACAGGTTTGAGTGTGTAAGTGCTGAGATGTCCCCAGGGCCCGGCAAACCTGCGAGTGCACCTGGGCTCTGCTTCCTCAGAGCTCCACCTGACCTCCTTGGGATTTACACACAGCTGGGGCTGTTTGGTGTCTGTAGTAATTAGTGCTGTGCTGATTACACCAAGGGCTGTCACAGAGCCACAGTGGCTCGTTGCCACTTGTCCCAGGCCCCTCCCACGCCTCTGGGCCACTCCAGGCTGCCTTGTGGCACATCAGCAAACAGCAGCAGCACGGAAGGCCGGGAAGTGTGCACTGATTGTGTTAAGGAGTTGTGAGTGTCATTAGAATACACTTCCTGATGTGGGTGAACACAGGAATCTCCTCCCAGCATTGCAGAACTGTGGCTGTGCTCTTCCCGTGCGAAGTGGGACAGGCCAAAGGCAGAGCTGACAGTGGGTGAGAACCAGGCAGGGCGAGGAGAAGGTAAATGAGAATCCTCCTACTCTGACTGCTCTGCTGGCATAAAAATCTGCTCCAAATTCCCTAGTTCTGAGGAATCCTGACAGCTGGTGGGAGGGGCAGATGCCTCTGCCAGTGACTCTGGGTAAATGATTACAGAGAACTGAAGCCAGGGGCAGAACAGCTCTTTCTGAGAAAGAGTCGACTTCCAGACAAGCATTCCCTCATTCCGGAACTCATGGCTAAGGGAAATCCTGGGGGGAGGCTCATAGAGACCAGAGCTGCACAAGATGCTGGCGTAGAATGATGCCAGTGGTTTCATGGGAAATAAACCTCAGGATTTATGGATAGAGATTGCCTTAAGAATCACACAAAAATTATGTATTAGTGTGACGGTCTCCACGATGAGCTCAGGGCAATCACTTAGAGGGGACAATTTTATTTTAAATGCAGTGATTTTTTATTCCTGAGCTGTGTTGGCTCAGCACCCTGTGGAAGAGCAGCAGCAAGTTAAGTCTTATGGTTTAATGCATTTTATTTACCTTGATTTTGGAACAGCATTCTTGGAGACGAAGTCATTGGGATCTGGCCACGAAATGCAGATAAAGCTGATGTCAACTGCGCCTGTGTGACCCACGCTGGCCTGAATATAGTCACAGGAGATGACTTTGGGCTGGTGAAGCTGTTTGACTTCCCATGCACGGAGAAATTTGTAAGTGCCTGTTTTATTTTCCCCTGAGCAGCTTTTGCTTTTCCCAAACCCCTCAGCGTTACAGCACCCAACAAGCGTGGTCCATCCCCGGGAAACTCCTACAGCATCCAAACAGCGCAATCCATCCACGGGCAGCTCCCAGGGAGTGAAAAGGCCTCGGGGTCAGGATGGCTGTGGGCACAGAGCTTTGCCTGGTGCCATCCCTGAGCTGCTGTCCTGTCCCACAGGCCAAACACAAGCGGTACTTCGGGCACTCGGCGCACGTCACCAACATCCGCTTCTCACACGATGACAAGTTTGTGGTGAGCACCGGAGGGGACGACTGCAGGTAACCGGGGCTGGGACTGGAGTGGGGCACAGGAGGAACAACACCCACACCGACAGGGACAGTGCCACACAGATGGAGACAGACACACACAGGAACATGGGGACACCCACAGCCACACCAGCGTGACACACAGACACCCCACACACACTGCACATACACAGTCATACATAAAGTGTGCACAGAGTGCACACACACACAGCCAGTGCACACACAAACACACAGCCACAGCCAGCCACATTGAGACACTGCACACACACGGAGTGTCTGTACTTCACACACCCAATGTGTTCATTTTCTGCTCCTGTCTCCCTGGGCTGTGCTGAAGGCCGATCCCTGCTCTCCCTCCTGTCTCCACAGTGTGTTCGTGTGGCGCTGCCTCTGAGGAGCCTCTGGCTGCTGCTGTCCTGCCCTGTCGAGGGCTGGGCTGGCTGGGACAGCCGGCAATGCTCCTCTGGCTGCAGGAATCCCAGCCCTGCTGCAGGCTGACATTTCCAGATCACTCATCCCAATGTACCGAGAGGGAATGGGAGCTGGCGCTGGAAAGCCTGACGCCCTTGTGAAGGAAGCTGAGGTTTGAAGGGTAACCTGGGGATCCCAAAGGGATGAACAGTTCACTCACAAAGCTGCTTTTGCCTAATACTGTGTTGTTCAAACCATGTCTTAAAAGGGAGAAAACACTGACAAAATGCTGGGCCCTTTAATTTCCAAATTTGTGACTTGAACAAAGTTCAAAAAGTTGGGTGGGTTTTAACCACACCTGCTTAAAACTCCAATTTGGTGCACTCAGTAAAGCTGGGAGCATTTAACGAGCAGGCTGGGGAGGGGGGAGGTCACCCTTCAGCTTTCATTAATTGAAGGAGCAAAGTATCCTTTTTTTTTAAGTCCATTTTGTTTTTAAATATATATACTTGGCAGAATTTTCTATCCATGAAGTGCCTTGGAATAATTTTCTAGTAGTTTGGGCTGCAGCCTTGCCTCCCCCCACCTGCTTTCCACACACGGTGCTATGACTCTCACCCAGAGGAGGGCTAAACCATTCTCACCTTTTCCAGCTGGGTACTTACACTATCCCTGTTTTCTGCTTTGGGTTTTTAATACCTTCACAAGTGAATTCCCCACTGTTTCGGACATGGAGCAGCTCTGTGCTGTCAGAAGGCCAAAGCGATGGCATTCCAGCTCCTGGGCAGCTGCTCCTGCAGCCAGCAGTGCAAGCTGAACTCCAACAGGGAGTGAGAGGAGAGGGTTTGGACAGATTTGGTTCAGGACATTTTAACACCAAGATGGAGGGAGCCATTCCCCAAGTGTTCCTGCATGCTCCCCATTGCTGGGAAAATGTGCTTTACACTCCTACAGGCAGTGGCCAGCCAGAATCTCGGCCTGGTGGGAAAGTCTCCATCAATCCCTATTTCCTGTTCTGGAGGGGCATCCTAAGGCTCCAAAGGAATCCCTGGAATGTCCCTATAGTGTGTGTCCTCCAGCCCCAGTCCGTGCTGCTTGTAAGCAGAACATAAAATCCCTGGTACCAGGAAATGCAGCTTTTTTTTGGGAAAAGTTCATCCTGGCTTGCTCTGGCCTCCTCTCCCCATCCCTGCTTCTCCCTCACCCCACAGAGCCCCTTGTCCTGGCCTGGGGGACAGCTGAGATCAAAGGAGAGGAGCTGCCACTGGGGGGAAGTGGAACTACAGGCAGATATTCCCAAAAGGCAACTCAAGCCCTTCACTATTTGTCAGAACATTTTGTCAAAACCAAAAACTCAAGGGACAGTGGACTTGGAGAAAGTTTAGAAAGGAATGGCAAATATGGGCAATGTCAAAATATGTATTTAAGATATTTAAGATTCTGGGCATGGAACAACATCCCTAGTTTGGAATTACCTTTCTTAATTAAAAGAAAAAAAGGCCAAAATAAACCATTTAGACTTACATTTGGTCTCTGAAAAGCAATAGTGCTTTAGTCCCAGTTCAGGACAATGAACTCTGGAACCTTCCTGCCAGTCCATTTCTGCTGCCCACTGCATAGAAAAGTAGCAAAAACATCCCATTAAAGGAGTGGATTCCTGTCTGTTTAACACACAAAGTGCTTCAGCAACCTCAAAGAATCACCTTTTTTTTACAATTGAATTTATTAATGCCTTATATGACTATACAGCAGAGCAGTTTGTCAGATACACAGTACGAGTCCCTATGCAGTCTTTTTTTTTTAAAGAAACCTTCGGGATCAAATCCTGTTCTGTCAGGTGCTGCCAGCAGTGGGCACCTCTGCCTATGTTGTAACCACTCATGTTTGCCTTCCTTCCGCGTTGATTGTATCCCAAATAAAACCAGTTGTGTGGCAGAATGAATTAATCAACAGTGATGTGAGAAATATCTTCAAGCAATAGTGTCTGTCAGGAAAACACTTACAGTTCGTATGTTTCTATGGTCTGGCTTCCTGTATAAAATGCTCAGAAGTAATGCTGTATTTTACTGTAAACTGAAATATTAATGCATGAATTTGTATTTTTCAATGGTCAAGAAGCCATTCATTTAAAATTTGCATCTCAAACAAATTTGTACACAAGTTTTCAATATCCAGCTCTTAAATCAGAATCAACACATTGACCTGGAAAGATTATTGGGACTTATTTCCTTCAAACTTGAAAATGGCATTGACCATTGCTGTCTCAAAAGTCCAAGAAGCCGACACCCACCAGAGCGACGCTGGAGCTGGCCCTGAGCAACTCCTTCCCACTGCAGAGAGAGAAAAGGGACCGTGACAAACCCACCCTGCACCGCGCTCTACTCGGACACTACTGCCACCACCATGGACAATGGGTATTTATCACAATGAACTTCAAATAAACACCAATATATTAAACTTGCCTCAAGAAAGCCAAATACGGGTAGTATTTTATGTCTATAAGCTTTATTGATACTTGGGGTTTTGGGGTTGGTTGGGGTTTTTTTTTGCTTTTTTCTTGGGTTTTTTTTTTTTTTTTACATTTCACAATGCATTCCACAGACTTAGTTCAGTACAGCTCAAACTGCAAGTGTATAAATTTTCACTTATCATTTCTTGCATAACAGGACAGGGCTTTAAGTTTCCAAACAACATTTGCAGCATTAGATACTCGGTCCACAGATTATCAGAGTCTGAGAGCTGGAGAATTATTTGCTCAAGATCAACTACTGTACGTTTGTGCAACAAAGTGTATGCTGTAATTTTCTTTTACTCTATGTGGAGGTTCTTTGTTCATTTCTCTTTTGTTGTTTCCAACAGATGCCAGTGTTTACAGAGACTTTTTAGTTTCTCAAGCTTGTGTGCTCTGGACTTCGTCCAGGCCTCAGTCAGTTCTCTGAAGTACAAAGCACTGTGGAGCAGCTGAAAGATCTAAGCTTTGTGAAACACATATATATATATATTGGCAATTGATAAAACAATAAAATCACAATACAGCTATACTCATACCAAAAAGGCAAGATTTTTCAAAACTTGCTAAACTGGTATATTCTTCTAAAACATCTCATTTTAGAAAATCTGCATCAATCTACACAGACCATACACAGTGCACAAACTGGGAAGTGTTCTCCTCTGCCCCACCTGCTCTACACCTCCGGAACGCAGCAGGAACTACCTCTGATGAAGCAAATGTACAGCTGTCTCAGTCGTTTGTATTAGCCAGTGCTGCACACAGGATAAGGAAAGATGATTAGTTTTAGATCCATACATAGCAGCTTACAATACTTAAGATGATGAAACACATGGCAGTCAAAACAGTTATTTTTCCTCAAACACTGCGTTGCTAAAAAATAAAGATCTGTGAAATTGCACTGCAATGTCAAGGGGTTTGCTATTCCCTGACCCTCCCCGTGTAAATCCAATGAGTATTTTTCCCCCTTAAAAGATGAACTTCCTATTGATAAGTTGCTTCAGGCTTCTTTTATTCAGTTTTGCGCTTTAACCCAGGGATCTTTGCTTGGATCCTGAAAGAGGAAGAAGGAAACAGACAAAAGTAAATTTGAGTAACAGACAAAAAAGAGAAGGCTAAACACAATCACAGCAACACGTGAAAAGAACCCTCACAACACACAGCTTTATACTCAGAGCCCAATGAAACTGCTGAACTCCTCACTCCCCCCCTCAGCTGCACCTGCTGAGCAGCTCAGGTGTCACTAATGGGTTGAAATACACAGATTTCTATTAGAAATAATATAGGCCCATTTCAATACAGCATCAGCAATAAAGGAGCTCATTTCCTAACCAGTCCAGAATTGGAGACCTTTTAGACTCCATGGCCTGGCACACAGAGAACACATTAATCCTAGACAGGAGTGCCACATGTGCCAGGCACTGTCATCAGCCCAAAGGGAAATGAATAAACCCAAAACCAACTCACTTTGCCATGGCATCTTTGACATTCTTGTTCACAAGTCCCAGGTAATGGTCGATTTGGGCCTGGAATGGAAGCAGACAGAAGTTACAGCCCAGTTCCCCCTCTGCAGCCTGGCAGAGTCCCACAGAACTCTGGGGCAAGTGGGAGCTCAGCCAGGGGCATTTCCCAGTGTGATGCCAGAACTCCAGGAATGCACCCCACCAGAGGGGCACAATGGGCAAAGCCCCACAGGAGTCAATCCCTGGCTTCTCCCTGCTCCATCAAGCCCCAGTTGTGGGTGCAGGGCTGGGCCCCTCTGGGCCCCACAGAGCAGCAAAAGCTGCTTAGCTGGGCTGGGCCAGGTAACCAGCTTAGGCTGCAGCCTGGCCAGAGGATTGAGCAGCTTGGGCTAAGCCCCACACACACCATCCATGCTCCTGCCTTGGGGCTCCAGGGCTCCCTTTCCCCGTGGAGGAGGAGCCTGGACAGGACCCCATGAGGCTCCGCCATCTGCTGCTGCCTCCCCCCAGGCCCCGCCCGGCCCCACAGCAGCCTTGTTGTTGAAAGGGGAGACGAACGGCTAAGCCAGAGCTGGCTCCCCCCTCCTGTGCACTGACCTGCCCAAGATCAGCCCCAGCCATAATTTAATCAAAAGCATTTTACTTTGGCTCCTTCCTCCCTCCTCCTTTTACATGGGAGTCTCTCCCCAAGAGCAGCACTGGACTAGGCCAAGCAGCTCCCGCCTCCTGTTTTTGCCAGGGCTACAAATTCCACAGAGCTTTGGGAAGCCAATCCTGAACAGCAGCTCCAAAAGATACAGCAGGATTAACACACCATGCCCCGTGCTGCTCCAGTCCTGACCAAGGCTGGACCAGCAGAAAAGGCCTCCAGGCTCATCAAGCCTTTTCCAGGACTTTTTGCTGGGGAAGCCTCTTCCACTTCCACCGAGCAGGAAAAGGGAAAGCACACAGAGTCTGAACTTCAAACTGAACTAGCGTTCCCTGGCCCCAGCTCCTATTTTTAAAGGCTTTAAATATTTCAGACAACTGAAATTAATTTTAATTAATTATTTGTTTCCGGTTTTGCTTTAACAGAGTTGATTTTATGAAACATTTAATGAATTCTATTAAACACTCACCTGATGTCTCTCATAAATAACGGGAACACTGAAGAGCGAAATCAAAGCTGGAAAAGAGCACATCACTTGTGTAAATATTGAGAACAGGGCTGGTGTTTAGGCAGAACAAGGACTGGTTTCCACACCTCAACATGTCTTGCAAAACGGTACAAGAACAAGGAATAACTAAGCCCCACGCACCAATTGCTGGCCAGTAAATTCAATAATCCCTATTAAGGAGAGCCTGGGCTGTTCTCCAGGTCTCACCAACAGTACAGTAAGTCTGGCCACAGGTCACTTCTTCACTGTGGGTTATGCAAATTCTTCCCAAAGGCTGCTCAGGCATCAGTTGGTTCTGACACCTGAAGCCAGGCTGCTCTGGGATACAAGAAATTAAATCCTGCAGTGGGACAGGGCCACAGCAGATCCTGCACCTCCTCCCAAGTCCCAGCACAGCAAGGACATTCAGGGCAGCCTGACCCTGACACGGACAAGCACAACAAACCTGCCTATAAACAGTGTAATGTCTGGAAATCGGCAATCCCAAAGAATTCAACAACACAACTTAGAAGTACCTGTTCTGTTATCAAAAAAAAAAAAAAAAAAAGGACCTAAAAGTGCAACATCTTAAGGCTACAGGATCAGCCTCCCAGTGTTGACCAGACCCCACTGCTCTCCCAGGGTTATTTTGTGTGCCCGGTGTGTAACACAATGCAAACACTTACCCAGGATCAGTAATGTCAGACCATTGAACAAGGCACCAACATAAGTGAAAACCCACATCAACACTGCGAACTGCAAGGGAAAAAGAGCCCATCAGCACCCAGCCTGTGACCAGGACACCCCCCAGTTTGCTGTAAACACAAATAACAAACTAAACAGCCCCAAAGTGCACTTCCCCCCTGTACACCTCCTGTAACCAGAGCTGGGTGATGAGATGGCTGAAGGATTCAGTAATAGGATACGTGGCCTCCTGCGTCCAGGTCACGGGGCTGAATTCAGCCCGAGTCAGCAGTGACCAAACACTGCCCTGTGCCTTCACAGGGCACTGCCAACTCCATGGTGAGGAATGCTGGGCAAACACAGTTCCTACCTCCCATCCTCCAGAGAGGACAGGCCAGGCAAGGAGAGGCCAAAGGGCTGGTGCATGACAGAGCCAGAGAGAAAGGGGGTCACTTGTGTGTGTGGTGGCCCTGCTGCCACCCGAGTGCCCAGCCATGCTCTGACCAGACCAGGCAGAGGCTCTGTCTCATCAGGAAAAGCCTGTCTGGAAGGTAACAGGGTAGGGTGGGCTTAAAAAAACCCAAAGGCACTTTGGATATTACAAAATTTAGGAAAGAGAGGAGTCAACAGTGCCCTAACATGGACGCTGGCTCCAGGTCAGAGCCAAGCTCAGAAGCAAAGACATCCCTAAAGCCCCACACTGCCATCACTGCTGGCTCCCTATCACAGCCCTGTTCCCCCTCCCTGCTGACAGCACTTGTCCTGCTCCCAGTGGGACACAGGCTCCACTTCCCAGCTCCACACAAAGGTCTGCCCACATTTAGTGCCAGGTGGACTGTCCCAGGCACACCTCTGACCTATAGCAGTGGGAGGGGGCCAAGGGCTGCCAGCTCTATTTCGGGGTAGCATTCCTCCCAAGGAAAATCAGCCGCTTTCTTCTAGAGTTGCAGGGCTGGTGAGGAGCTGAGCAGCAGCCAGGAACAGTGGCTTTTCCCAGTGTTTATTCCTTGCTCTGCACAGAGCAGAGATCCCCAGCCAGCACATGGGGTTGTTTTCCAGCAGAACCCCGGACAGACACCACGGGAAGCCTGGCACTGGCACTGGGGAGGGCAGACCTGGGCACAGTGAACAACCCAAGGTGGAAACACTCCCAGCAGCAGGAGCTGCACCCAAGGAAAGGATGGCTACAAAGTGCTGGCAAGGAAAACAATGCATGGTGCAGGACTGTGGGTGTGGGCCAGGATGCTGGTAACTGACCTGCAGCCAAGCTACTCTGAACTTACGTATCCCAACATCCAATTTTAGCTTATCAAAAGATGTAAAATACCCAAACCAAACAAAATCAACAGCCAGCAACAAGATAAGGGCACGACAATCAATACAAGTTTAATTCCATGATCCCTGCAATGAAATCAAGTTGACTTCAAGAGCTTCACTCAAAACTGATCCTGTTCAAAATTCAGGTGCATTAACTGCAAGTGATGCAGTTCTTTATCTGTCAGCACTTTGAGTTGTGACAAAGCAGCACCAGGGAGGGGCACAAAGTTAACCCCTGGAGAGGCTGCACCATTCCCAGCAGCTGCATTCCCACTGAAGGATTCTGGCAGGTTTCTCAAGGAAAATAAAGCAGATTTTGCTGAACTCCCTCATGATTGATTCAAACCCTGGCTCAGTTCTGCCCTGCAATGCCAGGGTGAGCCTGGAGCCGACCTCTTTGCACCAGGCATTCTAATGGAGCAAACACTTCCATGTGGGTGCAGCACATCCCCCAGAGGGAGGAAAGGCAGCAGCTTGCACTGGGCAAAGAGCATGGGATGGTTCACAATGGTTCTCTTGCATCCCAACAGCTATCCATGACCTCCTCCACATGGACACAACTCCTGAAGCTCAGCACCACCCAGCCAGCTCAGCAGCCAGCAATGTTGCTGATGACTCTGCCCAGGGCAGAATATGTGAGTTTACATAACCAGACAAGGGGTAACAAGACAAATCAATCCCCAAGTCCAACAATTATCAGAACTATCCTATTTAGTGAGCATTGAATTTATGGTTCAAGAAAGAGCAAAATCCAGGAGTTCACATTCACATAAGCTTTTCTCCACCCAAAGTCTGTCCAGAGCAGCGTCAGGGTAGAACCATAAACTGCTGCATGTGCAGGTTTTAATCCCCTTTACTTGCTAGCACTGAGTGGGAGAGGGACCCTGATCCCACAGCTCCTCTCTCTGCATCCTTCTGACACTTCAGCTCTCCTAGGATTATCCAGCCTGGAGTCCATCTCAATCCCACATTTACCCACTGGTCTCTATTTTCTTTTTCTTATAAATGATGCAAACCCAGACAGCCTCACAAACACAAGGCTTGCCTGAAACACACCTAAGAGACCTTTACAAACACAAAAACCTTCCCTGAAACACCTCTAAATAAAGCTCTAAGACAAGAAAAAAAGCTAATACTGCCCCTCCCATCCGCTTGGGATGAGGGGAAGCTCAGGAGCCAAGCTTGGCCTGACCCTTCCAAGGACGTGTACACCAGTGAAAGCCCCGTGTGGCTGATGGACTGAACCCAGTTTTGCCAGCCAAAATGGGCAAATCCAGAGCTGCCCCTGCACCCCTTCTCTACTATGGAATACTCAGAATACAGCACAGAGCTCTGTTCCTCAAAGCCTCAGCTGAGCGAGCGCAAGAGCAGCCGTGGCCGGTGCCAGCACAGCCTTCACCAGGACGAAATGCAGCTTCTCCTGGGGCTCTGGCAAGGGCTCCTCTGGAATTACTCCTCAAGAGCTGTGAGGAATTTCTCCTTGTGCAGCATAAATATTTAGAGTCCATTTTAAGACTTCCCTGACTGAAGCATTGTTTAATAAAGAAAAAAAATCTTAACAAGACAGATTTTACAGTCAGAACTATTACACACAATAAAGTGACCTGCAGACATTTTCTGCATTAGAGCTCTGCAACTTGAATTATACACAAACATGTGGTTTCCTATAGTGAAGATGTTTAAACTACACAAGCCAAGATATTTTTATTTTTTAAACCAGGGCCATTATATTACATAAGACCCTGGAATCCCAATGTTCTCCTCGAGCACAAACTCTTCAAAATCAGTAACTTGTGCTTGTGAACTGTCCTGACATTCACTGGTTTCTGATAAAGGGTTGTTTCCAACTACCATAAATTAGACTAATTAACCTACATAAAGCATTTTAAATGTCAGAAGGAGAGAGGGGAAATGAATTAGTTCAGCTGAATAAACACGTCTTTCCTATGGACTGCAGTATTTTAAGTGATTAGAGCGCCTTGAGGACATTCTGGCTGGAATTCTGCTTCTAACACAATTCCTCCAGAAGGCCTTGGTTTTACACCAGTGTTTACTGGAACAGCAGTTGGCTGCTCGCTGCTTCCCTCTCCCTCACTGCAAGGGGTTGGGATCTCTACACAGACAGAGTGAGAAATCTCCTAACTCAGACCAAGGCACAGATCACAAGGAGTTTAATCAGAAGCAGAAGTGACCTTGTGAATCTGAGTTTTTCTGTGCTGTTGATAATCAGATCCAAACAGGACTTACGAGCAGCACTGCTGATCATGTCTCAAAAAACAACCAGAAAAGGCATGCACAACCAGCTCCTAAAAAGCCTTTTCCTGCAGAGCCCTTTAGGAGCAGGGAGATTTCTGCACAACCCCCAGGCCAATACTCCACCTCCTCTCTCCCTCCTGAGAAAAGAGACCTGTCCTGGGAGCAGCAGAGCCCCCTTACACCTCCTCTTGCTGCCAGAGGGAACTGCCGCACTGCAGGAGCCTTGCAGGGCATCAGGTGCAGCTCTGCTGGCACAAACTGTGTTTAACTTGGAGGAGAATGAGAAGCTGGATCTACAAAATCCGCGTAAGATCCCGAGATCTGCCTGCAGATTTCTATTGCACAAATACAACAAACACTTGGACAGCCTTTCCTGGTTTTCCCCTTTCACAAGGAACCCCTTCCCCCAACTCCACAACAACTCAAAGGACTTTACAAAGCACTAAGTAAGGGGATTTACTGCAGGATAAATGCAAGTTTTTTTTCAAGAAGATTAAGCAAACTGAAAAAGAAGTGGACAACACACTGTACCGGGTAAAGGAAACACCAGTTTCAAAAACAAAGAAAGGCGATCAGAGCTTGAAAGGAGAGAATATAATTCTCCCAGAACAAAACTGAAGGGTTTTCAGCCAATTCTTTTATTTTGGAGGGTTTTTTGGTGTGCTTTGTTGTTTTATTTCTTTTTTGGTTATACTTTGTTTAATTTATTACTATTCCTCACAGTCAGTTGTGCTCTCCCACCCTCAGTAAATCCCATTAAATTCTACATGGATGTACTCAAGCTGTTATACAGCACTGCTCACACTGGGTAGAGTAATTAGCAAACCCCATTTCAGTAGTTCCCATCACTGAAAGCAGCAGCTTTCACTCCCAAACCCAGGGGCTGGAACAAGTGTCCATCTTCCCAGTAACACAAGGGCACTGCTCAGCCTCCAGTCTTCCAGCAGAAGTGGAACAAGAACTCCTCTTTGAGACAGGGAGCTGTGCACTAACCACAAACAGAAAACTGACTCCAAACCAGGCTGGGACAATCTAGCCCAGAGCCAGCTTTTCCAGAGGGACACACACATCAGTGACACACCCCCAATGCCCAAGGTTGGAGCGTGGCTTGTTTTTTTAGAAGATTCCTGCTGTGAGAGGCACCAGCAAGGAGCTGGAACAGGGAGCTGCAGGCTTATTTCTGCTTTCCATTGGTTTTACTGCTCTGTCCAGGTGCAGCTCAAGTTACCCTCCACAGTTACCCCAATCGCTGCAGGCAGCGCTCCATAGCCAGCCCTGTGCCGAACACTTCCACGAACAAACCACACCTCATTATTTACTTAACCAGAGCCATTGTTCGTTCTGCAAGGACCCACAGGCTCTGCTAACCTGGGTCAGCAGCAATGTCCTCACAGAGGCAAGCTCACCTTGAGGGAATCCACCAGGTCATCGACGAGGAAGAGGCGCCGCAGCTCCCGGACGGTGCCGTTCACGTGGCCCAGCACGACGTTGCTGTACTTCTGGATGAGCTCCTCCGACACGGCTACATCGGAGTCCAGGTAAGCCCTGCAGGAGAGAAACCTCGCTGTAACAGTGCTGCAAACACCATCTGTGTGCTAGATACAGTATCAATAGGACCTCCTTTTTGTGTTCTAGAGAAACAAACTTCACCGGGTGAGGAATGCTGAAAGGACAGAACAGAACTGACTTCGGGTATTCTTCGTGAACCATTTTTTTCTCACTGCTATTTACTCAATCACCTCCACCAGGCAGAAAAGGTGGGCAGGCTAAGACAAGGAAAAAAAAAAAAATCCTACAAAAGCAATATATCCATTTCTGCCCCTGGAAGGCCCTTGTGGAGTTAGCATTAAGCTGTAACACAGTATGGCACAACAAAATGGGCTAAATTACTCACTTGCTAGAAAAAATTCTTACAGCTAGTCAGAGCAGTTCTTTTACATAAAGATATAAACCCCTATCTGGTTATATGTTCTTTCCACTCCACTGTCACTTTTATCTGTGGCTGCAGTGGCTATGGCAATTTGGAGTCTTTAAACAAAATATAAATTATTTATCTAATGTGCATGCTGGAGGCAGAAGGAGCAATGCAGCACATCTGTAACAGGGAGCTCATTTTACAGTTGTTAAACTTTTGTTTAGGGGGGATTCTGCTTTGGGGCAATTTTGTTCGGGTTTTTTTAATAAGAAAATTGCACAATGCTCCCATGTATGTCATTTAAGGCAAAGCTAAACATGACCTTGTGGCAAGTCCAAGACACATGAAAATACTTCAAATGGTGACTGCAGCAAGGGGCCATTTCAAGGCTACATTCTGCCATCCACCCTTGGCTTCCATCTGCTCACCCTTCCCAGCTCATCCACAGAATACTCGGTACCTGTATCTAAAATCCAATTGTTCTCATGGGATTTTTCAAGTAAAAATACCCTTCTTGTAGCTAAGCTATACCGAAAAAAGTAAGCAACCAGGTATGCTGGGCAAGAATGTCTGGAAGCTACTTAGGAATATCAGTATTTTTAGAAATAAACTGCAGAAAGAGCACAGGTAGAACAAGTTCTGCTTGTTCTTGCTAAGAAAAAACTTGCAATTGTTGTTTGGATAATGAGAAGCAAACAAGATTTCAACTGGGAATATTCACCCTAACGAGGGGGTGTGTTTTCCAAAGAATTTTATCCCACAGACTGGCTTCCACTGGAAAAGGAGTCACTGCACATCGTCTGGGAGGAATGGAGGGAAACCTAAGGAAACATTTTGCTTTGCCTTACAGAAGATGGGAAGAAGGGAATACCACAGAATTAGTAAGAGGGCTGCAGACAGAGGGGCAAAAAGGACTTTCTGGAAGCTGCAAGGGGAGACTGAGCCACTTCACTCATTAATAAAAGGGAGAAGAAAGGCTGGGCAGAGTGGGACAGGGCTGGCAGGGAAGCAGGAAACACACACTCCTCAAGTCCTCCAACACAGATTAATAAAGTTTTGTTTCTCTTAAGAGGCAGCTTTGCAGTAGTGGGTACCTGGATCCTGTCACTGACAGGGCAGCCTTGCAAGTGGGGAGCACAGCTACACTGCTGCACACCAAACCACACGTTTTAAGAGCATTCTTAAAAGTTCCAAAAGATAGGAGTAGCCCCTTGTCATGGTTTAAACCCTGCTACATTCATTCTGATTTCTCCATCCCTTGTACCAAGCCCTCAGTCCTTTTTCCGTATTTATTGTATGACTCCTGAGAAAATCTGAAAGCAGGGAACACATTTTTCAGTGCAGTCTTTTTACATTATTATGCAACATCTTCCAGCACGTGTCACCCACTGCTTCTGACAGCAGCAACACCGCTGCTCTCCAGAACAACACACTTCTGCTAAATTAAAAGAAAAATCTCACCTGAAGGGGTGGCCCTCATCGGACTTCTGGATTGCCTGGATAACTCCCTTATATATCCTAAAGCTGATGGTGACAGAGAGTAGGGCCAGGGCAATGTAGGCTGTGACGCTCACGATGCTGAACACTGTTAATGAGAGCAGCAGGAACAAGCTGGCTCCAAACACCACCCCGGTCTTCTTAATGTCTCGCCAGTAAAGGAGGTCAACAACTACAATTTAAAAGAGGTATGAAATTAGAACAAGACACCTTTTACAGCCATGTGAAGACAGTAAAATTTCATTATTCACTCGACTGCTGAGAGTCACCAAGAGTGGAACTTGTGAACCCCTGTCAAACCAGAGCTGAAATCACAACTAGAAATAGGTTATTTAGTGCAGGTTCTGCTCTGCACTTCAGATTATTGGGATTACGGCTACTAGGATTACCTCAGATGCAACCGTTAAAATTTTAAAACAACACTGCCCTTAATCAATGTCAGAATTCATCTCTTCAGCTACTGTGCTCTGTTCTGCACCAGAACCACAGCAGTTTGTGCTTCATTTCCTCTCATTGTTGGGCATTTTGTGGAGGTCACTCCCTGGAGAGATTGATTCCAATTCCCCTGTTAGGACAGATGACAAGACACCAGCAGATCTCTGAACCATTATATCTTTCCAAGCCTGGTAGAGGCAAAGGCACTGCTCAAAGACTCATTAACAGTTCATTTTGTTTTCTTTTGATGAAAGCATTCCCAAGGGAGTTTATAATGTTGATTATGGCTGACAGACTGAGCCATCAAGAGGGAATACGCTCCCTGAAATGTCAATCCAGGCTAAATCTACTGTGCTTCAATGCAGAAGACTTCATTTGCAAACCACGTTTAGTTTTCCTTAAGTGACCCTCATTAGAGAACACAATATTATGCCATTTTTAGCGTCACTGTTCAGAGCAAACTACACCCTTGCACAAGGCATAGGTAATGGCCTAACACACCCACTGCAGATCTGGGTGTTTGTTAACAGCAATAACCTACTAGATACAGAGCTCAAGATGCATTACAAAAACATTATTACTATTGCACTGCACATTTAGTAATCCTGCCTCATCCTAAACATCACCAAAATTAACTGTAAAACAGTATATCACAGCTTAGAACAGAGTCTTTATCTAGATGACTGTAAAAACATTTAAAACTAGAATTTATCTATTATTTCTTGCAGGATGAACACACAGTCATGCACCAATATTCAAGACTTGGTAACCTCTGTAGGGCAAAGTCTGTGTAACCCTTCTGTAGGTACAATATGCCAAAGTCCCTGGGGCTGGGGTGTGTTTTTCCAGACCTTCAAGAGCTGAAATCCTTTCCAGTTATTCCCACAGGGAAACTGTACTGCATAACAGGAAAATGAAAACCACAGTCAGAAACTTAAACACACCATAATGCAAAGTATCTTACCCCAATATTTCATTCATGTTTCAGCAGAAGTTTCCTGCAGCCCCACAGACAGAGCCAGGTTCCAGCTGCACCAACACCTTCAAATTATCACAGACCAGAAGTGCTGTGGAAGGAACAGCCTGACCGCTCCACCGCTATCCGTCCCGCTCCTTTCTCCCAGCCTGGCCGCCTGTGCTGTGCCAAAACCATCCCAGAAAGCCAGGAGCCAGCCAGATCAGGGCCTGGAGCTGCCACCATGTGACTGCACAAACATATGGGGGCAGAGATAGAGCAGCACTGCCCGGAGGCGATGCTCCTGCTCTCCCCGCACCTCCAATCCAAACTCCTCCTCTCAATGCAGCCCAGGCCCCAGGCAATACAACTTTTCCTTAATATTTGTAAAAATCAACCAAACAAAATCAAGTCATTGTAGATCTCCTTTTGTGTGGGTTGCAATCCCAAAATCTAACTTTTTCTTTGGGTTCTTTCTTTGCTTCCGGACACAAAAGTGTCTATTATTGTCTCTATACATCTTGCATTAAGCATCAACAAAACTGTGAGATTGACCTAAGAATCCTTGTAACCCGTAAACCTAAACTCTGCTCCAAGGAGCCTCAACACCTGCGTGAGATCTTCACAACCAGTCTTGCCAAAACCAGTTGATGGATTTTGTGCTCTTAAATCATGCAAAAAAAACATTTTTGAAAAAAAACCACAAAACCTAACAAAAAACTCATTTATTTCAGAGCATTTGCTGCAAGCACTGAAACTGTGTTTATTTTTAAATGCTGCAATTTGAGCATCCATGCACTCGAATTTGGTGCTGCCCCTGTATCAGGTGACACACTCAGTATGAGCCCTGCTCCTCTCTGCCTGCAGACAGCATTATTTCTGTAAATGAGCTGCTCCCTCCTCTCTGCACAGCTTTAAAGCTGTGGGTTCTTCCTGCTCCATAGGAAATCACTTATTCCATGCATTAACGCATTATACCAGTTATAGGAAATGTAAATAGAGTAATTCATCTGTATGACAGTTCCAGAATGCCAGAAACAAAGGTACATTGCTGGAATTAAAGCACACACCAAAAGCCAAATGGCCTTTAGCGACCCATCAAGTCTTTTGTTCTCGGTAATCAATAAGAAAAATCCCCACGCCAGGAGCTCCCGGGTCGGAGTTAAGCTACGCATAAAACATTTTTCCTCATTCCATCTCCACTCCTTTCGGAGAACAAGCAAATAAGCTCTGGCTTAATGGCATATGGATCTGGTTTCATCGTAAATTCCTCAAAGGAAATGCGGTGTTTAAGTCACTGAAAAACTGCTTTGTAATTCTGCAATCCAAGAAAGCACATGATACCACTGATTTGTATTCTCCAATTGATCAGAAACGGTTTATTTGCATTTATTTCGAAAGAAAAAGATTAAAAGCGTTACTAGAAGCAGCTTTCTGGCTTTAACTTACACGCGAGATATTCACAGCAGATTAAAAATAAAACCAGAAAAACAAAAACCCCAAACCAATTCCCAGCAACAGCCCCCCAACATCTTTCCTTATGAAAACTGTTGTGAGCTGCATTCTATACAATATGAAGTATCATAAATTAAATAATATTAATGCACGTCTTGCAGGCTTATTGTGAAACAAGAACAGCTGCCTACATTTGGTAAGCACGAACTGTCACTTGGCACGTCTAAAAATAGTCCTGTACCATCCGTGCCTTACATGCACAGCTCATCCAGTTACATTTCGCTTTTAAAGCAAGTGCTGCGATAGCTTTGGCACTGTATTTTTAAAAGTCTTTTCCTTTCAGATTTTTAACTTAAAACCGAGCAAGTAATATCGGGTTTTGATGACAAAAACACGCGGTCTGATATATTTAACCTGATAATCCTCTTTTTAAAAAAACCGTGAACCAATCAACCCTGTCTTTTTTTTTTTTTTT
>VXAD01007343.1:437557-463764 GCA_013399195.1 Dicrurus megarhynchus
ACAAATACCCTCCTTTTTTTTTTTTTTTTTTTTTTTTTTTTAGAAAGAGAAATTAAAAACGAGACCTACGAGCGAGTTGAGCTCACGTGTACCAGAGAAAACCAGGAAAAAGGGACTAACCCACTTTGGCATCCATCTTGAGCGTGCTGCACGCACCCAGCCCTGGCACGGCTCGCTCCCGGCGCTTTCCACTTCCTGCGAGGGCACTCGGAGGTCGGAGCTACGCAACCTCCGCCCGCTGCCATCGCAGAGCCGGCGGCGGCCGCCCCGCCAATGGCTGCGTGCGCGCTAAATCCTTGGAATGCAGCTGCGGAGCCACGGGCTCCCTGCACAATGAACAACTCCCCTCTATCCAGTATTTACAGCCCAACAAACGCCGGGCTTCAGCGCCAAAGAAAGGCTGCTTGTGTCAAAGGGGAGGGGAGAGGGGGGAAAAACACTGAACGATTTACAGGCGTTGTTACACTGGAACCCTTCTGTAATGTGAAAGGTAGGCACAGATCCTTTATATTCTCCTAATAACAGCGTGGGGGCACAGGGAAGAGCCTTTTCTGGATCAATTTAGCGTTGTGCCAACAGAGAAATGGGACAGCAGTGCTGAGAACGGGCAGCTTTCAGCACGGCTGCGGCAGTGTCCCATCTGTCACCGAGCAGGAAAAGCTGCTGGGGAGAAAATCCACCACCACAAATTGCTCTGCATTTCTGCTCAGAGAGGCCCTTTCCACTCACACGTAAGAAACTTCATATTTATACAGGATGTGATCTTCAGGGTTTCTACTGATCTCAGTGCAGAGAATGCAAGTGCTGACCCTGCATTTCCACTGGAGCGGGGCAGCCCCGGCTGGACACAGCCCCACCTCCAGGAGAAGCCATCAACCATCCAGTGGTTGGTGTGTCAAGCACCAGCACCACCACAGACTGGGCTCTGACATTTTCAAGGCTTCCTGCATCAAGATGATTATTCAAAATCCTGGCTGACATCCTAACAGGAGCAGAGACAGGGCCACAAAATCGCAGCCTCCATTTACGCTCATCAGACACATCGGAAGCCAGCTGGGTCCTTGACTGTCTCCTTGCAAGCCAGGAACAACCACCAGCCCCAGGCTGGAGCAACTGGGTGGTGACAGCAGGACTGCAGGTGGTGCCAAGCACGTGGGACCGCCACCAACAGAGCTGTCCCTGTCCCAGGGACGGGCATCCCCGCGGAGCAGCACGTCCAGCGGGACACGCGGCTCCAAAGGGCTGCCACAGGGCACAAAGCAAGGCTGCACCACGCACAGTTCAGACTTGGCACATCTGCACCACGACCCCCAGCAAAAAAAAGTGATACAGATTTCACAAGTACATGCTAGAACAACAACAAGGCCAACACTACCAGATCCTAAAAACAAAACAAAAAAAAATCATCCCAAATACTACCTAATGAGCCAAAACAACATTTTCCTTTCATTTCTACTTGACCAGATGCTCGTGCATGTGTGCACAATGTTCCAACTGGGAAAACCATTCCAAAGCCCCAAATATTCATGATAAAGGTTGCCTATGCAATCTTTGTCATCAGTTAACTAAGTTGAACCAAAATTCAGAGAGATTTTCTGCTCATTAATTAGATAAGAATCCTGGGATAACCTGGAAGTATAGCTGTGCTGTTCATCATACCATCATATCAATATTCAGCCATTAAAACCTGACAATTCATTGAAATCATTAAAAATTAAATAAATAAATGTTACATTTTAGTACCAATTACTCCATAGGGCCTATCTTTAAGAGCATTAAAAATTAAAATCATTCTACCCCCCCCAGGGTAGGATATTTCATCCTATCTAGATGATCAATACCACAGGTATTAATCAATGCCACAAGTTGCACCACTTGCATTATGCTTATTCCCCAACTACAACACATATATCAAATCTAAATTTAAGATTATATTCATTATGATGTAGTGTTTCAGCTGCAAAGTCCAACTACGAACCGTACTTTTTGCTCTTCTCTGGTTTTAGATTTAATTTTTTTTTTAAGTCTTTTTTTTTAGCATGGAAAGAAGCATGTTGCAATATTTGCTTCTATATTTATTTTGGGGCTTGATGAATAGTGCAATCAGTCCCTGAACTTTACCCATCATTTTCCATGCCACCGGAGCCTGACCTAAGGAACGAAGAACGTGAAACACGGCGTCTTCGTCTTGTCCTAAACAAAAAACCAACACTAAACCAGGCTTCAACAGCAGCTGCAAAAGGAGAGGAACCAGGCTCTTCTGCTTCCCTGAAAACCTTCATTTCTGCTTCCATTTTCTTTTAGACCTGACCTCTGCTCAGAGTGGGCAATTCAGGGGTTTCAAACCCAAACAGACTCCATTATTCTCAAGGCCTCAAATTCCAGGGTTGGAAATGTGCTTTCAGATCAGCACCGTCCCTGCTTGGCTGGTTGTAAAAGAAACCTGAAAACTGGGCCTGAACACGAAAAGGGAACTTGCCTTTCGATTTTTACCAAAACCTTCTGACCTCACCCCTTTCTTTTTTTTTTTTTTCCCTTTCCTTTCTTTCTTCCCCGAGAATTTCAGGCCTGAGGTACGAAGCCTTGAACATTTAAATTACTTACACACCAATAACATATTACTAAACACTGCATAATATTTTTCCTAATATTTTACAACCCTTTAATGAAAGATTAAACTTTGAGAACCTGATTTTGCAGGGGCAAAGTGTTTACACCTGCAGGGCTTTTTTTGCTATATTTTCAGGTTCTGATAAAGCATTCTATGGATTTCAGACAGCTGGTAATTTTGTCCAAGTGGAAAAAATATAAAAAACCCCAGATTTTGAACAATAATTCCCCAAAAAAGATGAAAACTTCACAAGCACCAAGCATGACAGGGCCCTTTAAAATATATTTAAGTATCTCCAGAGATGATTAAATTTTTTTAAAGCTTGTCCTGTTGATAAAGTATGAAGATTACGTATTCAAATAAGGCTTAAACTCTAACACACTGAGCACTAATGTAATGATCCACAGAGATTTACACCGGAGATCTCCCATTGGTGCTTACAGGAACAAAGGTCAGCACCACACTAATTTAAGGTTAGCTACTTATTTACCTAAAAGAGTTTGCTATTATGGCTGTAAATTCTGAAAAATCAGACACAGTTTTACCTAGAATTCAACGGAATTATGAAAGATACAAAGCAAACAGGATTAAGGATAAATTTCAGACAGATTTTTAGAGAAAATACCCTCACCCTGCTGTAGCTTGTATGCAATTTCTCCTCTTAAAAATATTAGAGCACGACCTGCAGACTATGTGGGGTTTTTCAGTTAATGGTTAGTATTGTTAGATTATTAATAATCTCGAAATTTCCAAATTTCAACGGGCTAAATTCGGACTCTGCCGGTATTTGTGCCGTGCATACCAAAACAAGCCCTTCATTAATATGCACTGTAGGACTGGAAAAGATCTGCAGTGTCACACGAGCTGTTTCACCTGCATAAATTATTTACTCTTCTGCATTGCTCGTATTTACCCATTTTAACCTGCAGCTTTTATAATTTTGCATGCGGCACAAAGAGACCCCCCATCTTCGGCTACGTTTCACAATCAAATAAACGCGAGCTACAGACACCATTTGCCGAAAACAACCCGCGGCATCTTTAAGGAATAAAATAAGAAAAAAAGGTGAAAGAATAAATACCCTTATCCTTCCAACTGCTCGGCTGACTGTCCATCTCTCCAGCTGGGATTATCAATTATGCATTCCAAGAGGGGAGAGCTGCGGGAGAAGCGCCCTGCAGCCCAGGGAGGGAACCATGGGCTTCCCCGGGCTCCGCAGTGGTGCTGCACTGGTGCTGCAGGAGCGGGTCAGCTGACGGGGTGTGGAGCTGACCTCCTCCCGGCACGGCGGCCCCGCTGCGCGGGCGGCACCGAGGGCTCGCGGAGCCCGGCCGCGCTAAGCGGCTTTTCGCGGCCCGGCTGAAAGTAGTCACCAGACGAGCTTTAAATAGATTGCTTTTCAAACAGAGGTTCAAAGGCGTTTACAAAGCTCCCAGATGTATGGCTTCCCCTCGGGTTTCTGTAAACTAACGTCTGGCTGCTGGAGGACTAACAGAGACATCTTTGTAACACCTCTCCCTTCACAACAAGCGGCCCGAAGGGAAACAGAAAAGGACCCTTTCTGTGCCTGGAACAAAAGCAGAGGCTCATGAAGAACACGATTAATCCTTTTGCTGGTATCTTTAGTCCTCAGGAGCTGCTCAGCCATATTTATTCCTCTTAAGGAAGGCTGCAGAAAAAGTTACTCAGCCCTTTAGCTAATTCCTACAAGCAAACACCTTCCCCCTTTTTTATTTTACATCAGCATTCTCTGTCAGCAGCTGCTGACCTAACAATTAACTGTTCCCTTCATCTAAATAAAAGCAGGAACCTGACAGTTTACAGTACCAACATATAGAAAGTAACATATGGAAAGTATTGCACAAACAGGAGAGGAGCGTGAACTACAACTCCAAATCTGAAACAGAAGAGCTGTGGGAATCATGTTGTCATTTTGTTTCCAACCCTGCTGGAAAAACCACAATTTCTTTCCCAGTTTGGAGTCTCTTCTTAAGATCTGGGGCTGACAACAAAAAGCAAAAATCTTCCCAGGACTGCTCCAAAGCCTCTTAAAAATCTAGTACACCACTTTCTAAAGAACTAGAAAAGGGCATTCCCACATTTCCACAAAAATACTGTAGATCAGAAGGGCTAGAGATCCTGATTCAGACCTTAAATGGACAGTTTCACTTCTTATTAGAACAATCTTACACAGAGAAAGACTACTACAAAGATACCCAAAAGCCCTGGTTTTGACTTCAACTGCTGCATAAATTTAAGGCCTCCTCTGACAGCAAGACTGGTTACATCTCTTTTTAACTTAGACAAAGACGTGCATTTCAGTTCCAGTTTCAACAGGTAAATCCAAACAAATCCAAACTAGGAGGGAAGTAGGGTGTGTATATTCAAACACCACAGTGCAAGCAAATGTGAAAAGTTGCACTGTACAAAAAAAAGGTACAAAATATGTCTGAAAATCTGCTTCTGTCTTCAAGCTGAACTGGAAACCACCAAAACCTGAGTCTCTCTCCATATTTGCACTGTCACTACATTTGCTTTCATCATGCTTTCAAAAGTCTTTCCACTAATTATGAAATTTCTAAAGATACCCAATTAAAGCCTCTTCATTTCATATTTATATTCTTTATGTCTTATACTTAAAATAGTGCGTTTATGGAACTTTCTCTAACCAGACAGTTTGTTGTGGCCACAGCAAAGTGGCTGCACCACCTGTCCTGTTCCTCTCACCTCCAGTGTGCCCTCCCTGCCCTCCAGACCCTCTCCTCTTTACTCTTTGCTTACTCAGAGTTCACTCTCACCACTCCATGCAAACACACCCATAACGAAATCCATCTCCCCTTTCCAGCAAGAGGGGACCCTACTCTGCACATAAACCAGGCAGCAGCACTGCCATACCTCTGGAGAAGCTCTGTTTTCAGCAGGGATCTTGCACACCTGCCTCTACAGCACGTTTGAATACCAGCTCCAGAGGAGGTGGCATTATCAGGTCCCCCAGACAAGTCAGACACAATCAGTTCTGGACACGTGTCACGGAACGCCCCAGGCTCCAAGGGCGAATACTTTACTCACTCACTACTCACACCTTAAATCACCCTGAGCAGGGGCACCGAGAACAGCACTTTTGCACTGCACCTCCTTCTGCTCTCCCTCAGTACTGGTGCCTGTCTGTATCCTGGCAAAGTTGGGAACTTAGCCCAAATGCTCCATTTTCTCCCTAATTCTGCCACTCTGAAGGAACGTCCCTCAGGCTGTGCTCTTCAGCAGCCTCAGCTACACAAGAAGCCTTTGCTTCTCAACAGGGGTCACAAGAGCTCTAATGAAACATAGCAGGTCTGGTGTCTTTCCTTCAGAAAAATTTCACTCACTGGGTTTGGTTTTTCCCTCATTCCTCCTACTCCTCTGCAAATTCTCTGTCCTCTGGAACTCTCCATTTATTATTATTTACCTGCTAGCATAAAAGATGACCTGAACAAGCAAAGAACCTAAGAATACAATGAAATGAAATGAAATCAAGATGCTTTATGTTGAATTAAATGGCATTTTACCAATCTGCTTCTGAAAGAAACTCCTTCTGAAAGAGACATTCCAAGGCATTTTCTCTCCATTGAAAAACAACAAACAAAACCAAACACCTCCCATCTGCTCAGTGGCTCCACTTAACACACTACAAACACAGAAAATAACAGAAATTCCCCAAATGGGTACAGCTGGTATCAGGCAGAACTTCTGATGTCCTTTAAGCTTCACACAACTGCAATGACCTGGTTTGTGTTACAGCATCACAGGAAGTATTTGATTTCTGCCCCCATGTCACAGGGGGAAAAAGGAAAGAATCAGCATTAGTACCACCCTCTCAAAGCACATTTCCCCCTGGGCTTCACCTTTGTATTTGCCCCCTCAAGAAAATCCAGGAAATGTACAATATTAGTAATTAGCTGCATTTCTAAGTGCCTGTAATGAAAGCAAATAAACCAGTTAGAGTTAACCTGAAAGGAATGTCTACAGAGCTAGTGACACCACAAAACAAAGGTGTTCTAGGAAGCTGAGTGTCTCGATGGTAAAGATCTCAACATTATTTCCAAATATTATTGCAATGCTCAACATGGACACACAGAGATTTAAACTGCCAATTTCCATTTTAGTTCATAACTTTGTTGTGGTCAGAGGTTTTGAGTCTATAATTCAATAATATCAATAATATAAAAACCTCCACATACTGTCAATCAAAACCAGCTTCGTGAAAAACATGGGTTTGGGGAGGATTAATGATCTGTATGAGAGAACAAAGTCTATGCAACAGAAGGGCTGAGGAGTGTAATGTGTGTATTTAGCTTTCACCTCTCAGACTCATTTCAGGAGCTGGGAATTTCTGCAGAGGCGGGATGGATCCCTTCCCGTCCGGCAGGAGCTGAGGTGACAAACACTAGATGGCATTAAAGCCCTGCCACACAGCCTGGCCCATCCATGGCTCCCCAGTGCCCGCTGCACTGGGCTGGCGCTCACACCTCCTGCAGGAGCTGGGGCAGCAGCACCTGAACCCACAGGAGCTGCCCCTGAGGTCACATCTTACCAGGCAGTGCGCTGATGGAGCTCAGGAACGCGCATTCTGAGGTCTGGGGAGGGTGACACGGAGAAGCAAGGCTGTTTGCTCAAAGCCAAATACAGTAGCTACTGAGAAATACAAATTTGGGAAAAAAAAAAAAAAAAAATCCCTGTATTCAAGACAGCAGAAAGTGCTGGTGTTGCAGGGGGGTGTTTGCCCTTGAAATCGTTCCAATTGTCACAAGGAGAGAGGTTTGTTTATAATTACCTACAGCTCTGAATTTGTTTGCTTTTGGGGTTTTTTTGCTTTTCGGTGTTTCTTAAATCTATCCAGGTTACCCAAAGGCGGGCCAGGCACCATTTAACAAACTTCCTTCTACCCAGAGCTACTTCAGAGCTTTACATTTGCTTCAGAGGAGTGGGGAAGTTTAAAAAGTATCTGCAGCCTTTTTAGAATCCCTCTTAGCTCCCGGCAGCCCACTGGGGCTGTGGGAAGTTACAACACACTGGCATTTAGGTTAGCTTCCAAAAAATAGCACTGTTAAGTAAGCATTCCACAACCTTGGATTTAAGTGCACCAGTAAGGCAGCTCAGATTAAAGCTTTAACAAGCATCAGTCACACCATCACACCAGCTGAATTCCACAAGTCTTAAGACACAGTAAAATCTATTTCAGTTCCACTGATGGGCAGGGAAAAAACCCCCCCAAAGAACAAAGGTAGACTCAGAAGGCCAAACACATGCACAAATGCACTTGGCCTTGTGATGAACAATCCCTCCTTGTTAGTTCTTCAATGATACTCTGAAATTGTGCCTAAGCAGCGTGGTATTTAAAGCAGACAACTGATGTTGTTTGTGTCTCAGAAGTCCAGTTCTGTATTTTGCAACACATCAGAGCGTGGAGAAAAATCCAGAAAAAAAGGCCCATTTTTGAGTTGGTATTCTCATCTATTTAGCTTTAAGCAAGTGTTCCTCTGGAGTAAAGCAAAAAAATTTCTTCCCAAACAACACAACATGTCAAAAATGAAAACGGCACCTGCTTTCCAGAGTGAACACTACACTGAGAGGCTGCAGCTCCCCAGCCCAGCTCACTGGACAGATCTGGGCCCTGTCCCTGCACTGGGCCATGGACGGGAGAGTGATGACACTGTTCAACTCTCTCCTCTCTGCTCTGGCAGCTGGGTCTCTGCAGCTTCTGGGGCAGCTTCCCACGGATGGAAGAGCAGCAGCTGTGTCCTCCTCAGACCCACAGTGAGGGGCTGCCTTCCCCAGGCAGGCACTTGCCACCCCCAGCCTGCTACATCCGTGCCACGATTAAAGACCCTCTGCAAAGGTCTCCCTTTAAAAGAACTAACACAAAAGCTCTTCTGTTAAGTGCAGTGTTTTGCTTTGAGTTTTTTTTTTAAGTAGTCTGAGCTCTAAGCAATTAACCCCTTGACATGAAGTTCAAGATACACAACAGCTGCTCTCTAGACAGTACTATCTGCTGGAAGCCTGAGGAGCCTTCACAGAACACACACAGAGTTTTAGCAGTGCAGGTTATCACTGAAATTTTACCCCAAGGGAAAAGCAAAACTCTCTCCTTTCTGCCTTACCTGTACATATAGAGGAGGTGAGACAGGAGAAATGGCAAAGGTAAACATAAAAAATACATCTTCTACCTTATTTCCCAAACTTATTTCAATTGCACCAACACTGATGTTCACTTCAACATACACCTGCTATTCCCTTCCAACTCAGGGTATTCTATAATTCTATTTTATGAACTGTAGGCTGCAGCTACTGCATAAATACAGTACTGCTGCTGAGTCAAACTAACTCCTGGTTTTCTATTTAGAGCACTGTGCTCTCTGCAGTAGCTGTCTTTTTTGGTGTGAATGCTTCCAGTCAAAGCTTAAATAGCAGCAGAGTGCTGCGATATCAAAAAGCAAAGTATTCCTCTAGTCTACAAAAAGCTGGAATTTCATGAGGTGTTCAGTTTAGAGAAAAGAATACAACTTCCTGCTGCTCTAACTACACATTACTCTAAGAAAAATTAGGGCTACACTGAAGTGCAAGCCCCACCTGAAAAGAGAAACAGAAATGAATACCTGTGCTGTGTGCATAAACCAATTTTAGTGTTTGCAGAACACTCAACATCTTAACGACCACTTTTCTAGTAACCTGCATACTAAGCTCCCTCATGTTCACCACTTGTTTTATACCACTGGCCTTGATCTAATGCACACTGGAGATGCACAGGCTCTTTTACAGATTCCAGGCACATACAGGAGCAGCAGGGGTATTTTCCTGAGTTTTCCTGTCTGATGTCTGAACTGCTAATGAGAAGGAAGAAATGCCTCTTCAAATCATGTGCACACAGCAAACAGAATCCCACATCCAGAGTTTGGGAGGCCACCCAATGCCCAGCCTGTGGACAACCACGGGAGGGCCTGCAGTAAGCAGACACTCATTTCTGCGTCAACAGACCACAAGCAGCAGCACTGGAGGAGAAACCTGGAGATGCTGAGTCCATCCCTGATAAACAGAAAAAAGGTACTAAAGCAATCAGAACATGAAAAAGGTCCAAGTGCAAGCACTGACACTTTCTGTTTCCCTCGGCCTACAGAGAATTTTACAGAAAGTGATTTAAAAAGAGTAAGTCGTGACATGCTTAAGTTTAGCTAAAGAATTATGCAGATTAGCAAACTGCAAGACAGCATACACAGATTACCTGAAGACTTATTCAGCTTTGCTGAAAATACAGCAGTAGGTTTTTTCTTTTCTTTAACAGAAGCAGCTTCCTTCTCAGCTTCCTTCTCAAAAGCTCCTGGTTTTACTACACTGACTATCTCTTTTTCAGCAGATAGAGGTGAGGTATCTGTGGCTGGTAAGGACATGGTGGATACTTCAGGCACTTCTTTGTCCACAGCCTCCAAAGACTTTTTCAAGGCATTGGTATCTTCCTCAGCTTTTACTTCCACATTCTTCACAGACAGATCACAGGGCAGCTCTGGACAAGGCAACTGCCTCTTCTCACCCTGGATCACCTTACTGATGCCTTCACCTTCATCTTTGTGCATTATTTCTCTGTCAGTGGCTTCTATCACAAATTCAGGAGCAGTTTTAGGATGACCTAACATCACAAAGTCTTCTTCCACTGAGACTGGGGAAGACTCCATGGGTGAGAGAGCTTTGTCATCTCCTGTTTTTGGTTCCATAGCAACGGATTCATCAGCTGAATAAGCCAAAGCATCCAGCTCTTCCATTTGAAGAGGAATCTTCTCTGCCTTGGCTGTTTTTGCAGGTATTGGCTCAGATGGTGGAGCAGCAACAATTTTGGAAGAGTCCAGCTCGGGTTGGAATGACTCCAGATAAGGCTTGCCTGTGGCAGCTACTGAATCCACCAGTCCTTCCTCGTGTTCTTCATCAGTTGGAATACTCTCAGTGGATTTACTTTTTAAGAGGAGAGATGGATCTTCACTCGCTTCCTCAGCAAAGTCAGATATCATCTGGCTATTAAACAGGCCAGCTTTTCCAAACTGTGGAGACATTTTTCCATCTAGTTCCTTGTGTTCAGGCACATCCTGAGAAATGTTTTCTGTTACCGGTGTCTTTGAATACTCTGTGAAGGATGGAGAAGGAGATTCACCAGACACCTTTGTTCCCTTAATTAAGTCACATGCAATAGATATATAAGGAGTCTCCAGATCTTCAGGAGTGGTGCTACCCTCCCCATCAGGTTGTTTAAATGCCAATGTCTCCTTTGCTTCCTGGGCCTGTGTCAGTGGTACATTCACTGCCTCTTGGTACACAGGAGGTTTTTCAGCCTCTTTTACATTCTCATACTTGGCAGTGGGAATAAATGTTTCTAATGGGGAAGCTTCCAGCTGCACAGCAGATGCTTCTGCCCCAGCAGCCCCGGTGCTTAGCGGGGCTTCCATAACAATATCCGGCAATATCGGCGACGGAGCAGCTTCTGAGCCCTCGAAGGAGGGGCAGATTTGTGCCGTGGGTTTCAGAGTCTCCTGTGCCGCCTCGGAGGTTTGCACTAAATCCATCTTGGTTTCATAAGCCAGTTTTGTGCAGGCTGCATCGTGCATCTCGTACGCCTCCTGCACCAAGTCAGGAGTGAGACCCTCGGGCATGTTTGTGGCGCTGTCAGGCGGCACTGGTGGGACCCCCTGTGCTTTAGCAGACTCAGCTCCCTGCCCTTCCTGCCCAACTGCTCCAGTACCAAAAGTACCTTGTTCTGGGCCCGTCTGAGCTTTCAGTTCTGCAATTTTTTTCTCATCGTCAGTTCTATTTTCTGAAGTGCCTTCCTCTAGTGGAGAAAGAGATTTGCCTTTGTTACCACCAGGACTTGGAGAGGAGTCAAATTTAGTACAAGTGATGTAAGCCTGCGAAGGTTCTTTTACAGCTTCTGGGGTGCTTGGGAAAGAGGGATCTTCAGCGCTGCCTTCACTCTCTCTTTCGTAATCCTTCTGCACATTCAGCGTACCCACACCATATTTCTCATCCAAACTGCTCTCCACCTTGGCATCGATCTTATTTCCAACATCCTCGCTCATGCTGCTCAGTCCGTGACTAGCACCTTTGACTTCCCATATTGGCTCGAATGGTTTGAAGTCTGCATATTCTTCCCTCCTAAGAGGTTCTTCTTTCAGCACTCCTTTTTCACCATGATCACCACCTCCTCTGTAATTGTCTTTGTTATAGAAGAGATCTTCCTCATTCCTCTCAAACAAATCTTGGGGAGATTCTGGAGACATTTTCAGCTGCTGTGCAGGCATTTTTTCTGGGTTAGGTAATTCTTTAGGGCCCTCTAGCTGTGTTTTTTCTTTAGCTGGAGACAAAATGGCTGCTTCTTCTTTAGCAAATGGGGGTTGCGAGTATTTAATCTCTGAAACGTCTTTGTCATTTCCCTCTGCAAGAAAGGGGTTTCTGGAATTTTTCATAGGTTCTTTATAAACCTCACTGGAGCTCTCTTTGTAAGTGCCTCTTGCAGGAAATCCATCTGAGAGGGTACCAAAGGCTGCGTGCTCTTTAAAGGGATCAGCTGAGAGAGGAGAGAAGGAGGGAAGAGAAGGAGCAGGATCAAGTGGGACTGCAGTAAAATCCTCTTGACCAAGCGACTTAGTGCTACCTGGCTGCTCCTGCAAGTCCATAACTTTTTCTGTGACCGTGGACAGAAAGGAAAGTTAGAGAATGCAAGTGCTCTCAAAGTCAATGCAAACTTTCAACAGGTTCATGTGATTTTAGCTACTAAAAGGCTCTTCCAAGTACTAGCATGGATACTATAAGCCATTAATACACAGTATCACTTAAAGCTATTCTATTTCTCTGCTACGAGAGAAGTGAGCAAGAAGCTCGAGAAGCAGCAACTTTATGCAGTGCAAAGATCTCAGTAAAGCTGAAGATGCCAGACAAGTACAGGGGGCAATATTAACAAAGCCAGAACAGGAGGGTGCCAAGGGGAGACAGAGAGAGGGGATGTGTGGATGCTTGGGCACAAACATATTGCACAAACGTGTGCCAAAGTCTTTTTTTTTGACACCTTTTTTAAAATGGGAATTTGTGGACGGTGTACCTAATAAAAACCACTAAACCAATAAATACTACAGGTGCAAATTTTACTTCTTTGAAATACTGCAGAAAGTTACTACAGATTAAATCTTTCTGCTAAAACAGTAAAGCAACTATGCTCTGATGTGTTAACCTGTTAACAGTTATCAACTGCTCTCCTACATCAAGGGTCCAAGAATTCACAGATGGCTGTATCTTGTTTATGGAACAGTTTACCACGTAAACAAATGAATGCATATTAAAATCTGGAGTAGATCAACTGAAAAGTCAAAACTGAAAAATGTGACAGAGGCTATTCTTGGACCCATGCTGACTTTTAGTAGAGGCAGACTAATGGGAAAGGGTTAATGAGATCAGAAAGGCAGGAGGTACTCAGACAAAGGGGAGCAGAAAGAACTTGCCTGCAGAGGAGTGCATCAGAGGCGTAGATGTAGCAGGAAGAGCAAAAAGGGTCTCATCTGAAAAACAAACAAATAACCTCAGCAGAAGGAAGGGCCAGGGTGAAGAGGGGAGAAAGCACACAAGGAGTCAGTTCCCAATAAACCCAACAGATCCACACCCAAGAGAAGCATGGAACACCACCATCAGAGCCAGGTGCTTTGGGAGAGCCAACACCCAGATTTCCCCATTCACAATGGGATCTTTACTGAGCCATCTCCACCCTCCAAGCCAGTGACCAACCTTAGGATGGGACACACCTCGGCAGCTACTCTTTATTTTCACTCCCTGACCTTGCACACCACTGAGCAGCTACACCTGCCATTGCCAGCGGCACACGGTCCTTACTCAGCTCTCCCCACACCCCCTCAGTGCGTGTGAGAGCAGCCCCAACGAGCTCAACCAAACACTGGTGAAAGTTCAGATGGCTAAAGCAAGCTCTGAAACACCCCACAAACACAGCACTCCTCAGGCAGGGCCATACTGGGCCATACTGTCTGCTTCATGTCTTAACTCTTTTGCTTTTGGTGTGACATAGACAAGCCCCCAGAGGAAGCTGATAGCTTTAAAGCCTTTTTGGCATGATCCAAGGAGGGTATGTGGCTTTGCTGAGTCTGTTTTAAGCCTAATATCTCCCAAGACAAACCCAGCTCTCCAATTTCCACTCAAAGCAGCAGTAGCAGCCATCATGAGGAACCAGGCAAAGCAAAAGCAGTCCTTCTCTGGATTTCTGTGTCAGCAGCAGTGTTTTTCCCAGGTCCATCACGGCCTGTTTGCTTTACACTGATGTAAGAATACTAACATTTAGGTAAATTTATTTCATTCTGGGAAGTGCATCAAGTTTTCAAATTGAGGATGTTAAAGGATATTTGCAATTTACATCAATTGTATTAGCAGACACTAAATTATATTAAAGCACTTAAATCAGATTTTTATTCTCAATACAGACACTAACAAGCTTTAATTTTGCTATTTGCCTGGACAAAATCAAGTACTGGAAAAGAGGTGGGGGTATTTTTGGCCTGCTTTTTTAAATTATTATTAAAAGCAAGGAATAATAGAAACAATCGATTTGTAAAGATGAAAGGCAAGAAGTGAAAAATACGGTAGATGCAGCAGCACATACATAATAACCCTGTCAGGCAAGGCATTAAGCTAAGCTGTGTTTTGGCACTAAACCATGACTTGTGCAGAAACAATGCCACTTGCAGCACTCATGACCTGTCTGCCTTATTCAAGTTAATCCCACCACCAGTTTTCCAAAAATCAAGTCTCCTCACAAACCTGCATTTCCTGTCACAATACACAGCCAGTTGGGTTTGTTTCACAGAACGTTTCTCTCCTGCTGTATTTTGTGGATTATAAGTATCACCTGAAGATGCCAGAAAACAGTAAGAAATAAAGCTGAGTGTAGGACTTGGTATTCAGAAGGTTCCTGCTGGGCCAAAGGGATTTCTGCTCAGTTTTCTAAAAATTACATTTTGCAATTAAGGACCATACAGAGAGAAACCTCAATTCCAAATTTAGAGCACATTAAAGCAGTGTCACAGTTCAATGGTGGCAAAGCTTTTAAGGACAAAAACCACACTGGAGGACAACCGATGGGTACGTGACACAGAGTCACAGAACTGCAACACCACGTACTACTACAGGCCCTTTATTCCAGGAGCTGCTTGATTCCACATCCCCTGGCTCACCAGGATCCTTTCCACAAGCAGAGACTTCTCCTCAGCCCACACCTCTCCTGAAACCACACACCCACCCTCCTCCAGATCATCCCAGAGCAGCACAACCCGGATTTCCTGGAAGGGGTCTGTGCTTTTGGGCAGGAGAGAAAGCAGGATGGGCCTGATGGGACCACATTGTGAACAGAGACCCTGACAGCCCAACAGAAAAGGGCCTCCCAGGGAAACCAACGCCAAGGCAGAGGAGAGGAGGTGCTGCAAATGCAGGAGGAAGGGCAAAGAAATACAGCAAAGGGTGTAAGGAGGTGAAGGGAAAAGCACACAAGTCATCCCTGAAAGGTACAGCTCCCTTCCAGTCCAAAGGCCAACTGCAATCTCTACCAAAAATTTCACATTTAAAATATCTTGAACACTTTCCAACCCCAGAGAAAGAGATTTCAGTGTCTAGGGAAGGGCACTGGCTTTAAGAGCACGGGCTCTCATTTTTCAGTGTTTCCTTAAGACAGCACAAGGCAAAAACACCTTCTGAGGTCTGGCTTCCATTTACTCAGCTCAGAACCATAAAATAGCTATGCCAGCCACTGAATTCCCAGGTTGTCTTAATGGACGGATATTATGTCCACACCCAAACTTTATTTTCCACACATAGTCGGAGTGTGAAAGGAGATTACATAAAAGCAGTGTTTCCTAACCAGCCAAGGAGAACCACCCACTTTCCCTCCACCCACACCAGAATGGCATTTTTCCTGCTGAAAGGAAAAAGATACAAGGGCTTTTTCCTGCCCTTGTGGGTCCTGTGTAACACCTCCAGGCAAGCAGGGAAGATGGAGTAGGACAACTCCCCCATCAGCATCAGCGCTGACTGAACCACCACTCTCTGCAGAGGGGAATTGAAGTGACATGGTGAAAGGGATTTTTTCCAGCAGTGACACTGCTGAAGAATCCCCACGTCCCACATGGAGGTAGAAACCTCTCAGAAACACAGCTCTGTGGGTAAGTAGGACACTTCTAGGATCCATCACCAGGGGTGGCTTCTCCTATTTGCATCTCAGTGGCAGAAATTAGGTGACAAAAACAAACACAAACAAGCAGTACAACGGAACCAAGTAAAAAGCTTCAGAATACATCAGGCTCTGAGCAAGAGTATTGTCAAGCAACAGTAAATATTCAAAACACCTTAACTGACCTACAAAGTGAGTTTCACTACAGCAAAGCTGCACCCAAATACGTACAGAAAATCTCACTGATCTTCACTTTTTACAAATCATAACTAAAAACTCCTTCAGTAAGAACTGCTCAATTAACACTTCCATCAGCAGACAGATTTTGTTTCATGAAACAGAAGAATGAGACCTCAAAATGAACACAATCTCCATGAAAAGAGTTCTTACTCCAATTTTTTCTGCCAAAAATCCATAGTGATGCAAGTTAGTCAAGTACTTTCAGCATTGCAGTCAAGATAAAGGCTGACCTCTTATTTATGAGTGGTACCACTTTATATGAGTTGCTGAGGCACTCCAATTGATGGCTTTTAAAGAGAACTTTACAGACTCAGCCTGTCTGACTGCATTCCTGTTTTTAAACATTCTGTAAATTTTACCTTGGATTTTGGCAAATTAAATAGTCCCTAAAAAAAAACCACCAAAACCAAAAGACAAATCACCCACAAATTGCCCCATAGGTTCTTTCATTAGCATGAAGTCTCATACTTTAATACTGCATTATGATTTCAGCTAAAACATAACATCCCCCAACGAGAATCAGATTTCAGTTTTGTTTAAAAATAAAGAACCCTGACACCAGCGTGACAAAGACATGTAATTTTAAACCCTCATTTTCATTTTTGCTGATTTCCCACTAACTGCTGATGCCACAAGATACTGACATTACCAGCATAAAACTTAACATTTAAATATCATTTCTGATAAAAAGTAGAGAAATAAATGGAGAGATTTCTTATACAACTAATGAAATTAAAGTTACCTGCAAAGATTTCCAGAGAAAGAGAAAAATATTTAAAATGAAAAAGTAGTAAACTGACAATTCCAAGAAAAGCAATTTATGAGAAAAGAGCCTTTTTTCTTCCCACGAAACATACTTGCCAAAGGAAAGCAGAGGACTTCAGGCTATTCAGAGAAAAATAAGAACTGAGCCAGAACAATTCCTATCCCTCATCACTGGATTTGTATAAGTGAAGGACTCTTCCATCTGCTCCCATGTGCCTCCTTCCAATCAGCAGCAGTGGGACTGTGGTAAAGTGGCTTTATTGTTCTGCTGCTCTCCTTATTTTTGTGCACAAGCTCAGCACTAAAACAGACAAAACCCGCAAAAATACTGAGCAAACTTCACCTGATGCCCAGTTTAGCTTTGGCAGGAGACTGCATTAGGCTGCTAGATGGGAGTTTCAGCCTTCAGAACTCACAAACCACTTCCTGGATTAGTTTGCTGCAAAATGCATGCTATTCTTAAAACAAAATTAGCAAAAATGGAGTCTTTAAGAATCCACTTCACCTTTGCAAGCTTAGGAAATGAGCAAGATACCCAACTAACAGGCCAGGGACTGCTTTCACCTTACAGACCTCCCACAGTGGGACATTGTGAAAGGCCTCTCCTGTTAACATAAATATTTAACAATAAAGGAAAACAGGGTAAAATTAATACTCCAAGGAATGGCATCCGTGACATGACTCACACATCCTGTAAAAGTTCCATTTGCAGCAACCCCTCTAGGACAGATATGAAAGAGAAATTGTTCCTTCAATGCATCAAGTTGTTCATGTGCCCGCAGTGGAGGCTGCCCCAGCAGCATTTCTATCTCAATCTGTTTAACAACACATGTGGCCATTTAAAAGTTAATTATTTCAAGTTCTTGGATGCCTAATTTCCTACTGCAGTACAAAACAAGGGCACACAACTTCACAAGAATTTCCTGAGAAAAGCAGCTGCCTACACAAACTCCATTTAAATCAACTCCTGTTATGATGTGATTGTTCTAAATACGGGATTTCAGCAAATATTTAAACCATTCGAGATTAAGAACATTAATAGCACCTTTTCACATCATTAGATCAGGCTGCAGAGCCACAGCAAATAATTAGTTTTTCCTCATTTGGCTCTTTTTAGTTATAGGTCTGAGTTTTTAAAGAGAAGTTTCCAGTTTAGGAAACTATTTGGAAATCTTGGGAGGAAAGTGTGCAAGCTGCTACAAAAGATGGGGATTGTTGAAGATTTAAGGGGAAAAAGGAGCTCCATTTTGGACATCCCGAAGGCATCACAGCTGGGATCACAAAAGGAGCCAAGACCTTTGCTCATTAACAAGCCCAGCTGTATGTCATTTAGGCCTTCATGGCAATTACTGCAAAGTGGAATCATGCATCACCTGCAGGGAGAGTCGTACTGCACTACTTCAAATGCATAAAGAAATCAAGTCCAAAACAAGCATTTTAAATAGTCTGTTTCTGCAAGCAGGTCTCCAGCAAGTAACATTTTCTTGTTGTCTAAGCAGAAATCTATAACCAAACTGGTTTAGGCAAGTTTTTTTCAGTATCATTTTTACATGGCCCAATTTTGCAGCATCTCCTCTTTTAAAAAAGCTCCACTTGACACAAACTGCCCAGCAACAGGGGGGCTGTAAAGCACGGGGACAGAGGTGAGCTATGTGCCATTTCTTCTTCTTTTGATCAGCTATGGAGTGAAAAGAAGGCAGTTCCACTCCCCTGCAATACCCAAGTGCCAACCTAAGCACGAAAGAGGGACACAAGGAAGAGACATTAATCCTGGCTCTATCACAATGCTCCCTGTTCCAATTCCCAAGCTGCCAAAGTAAGACCCCACCAAGAGGGTGTTTCTAAAAGGCCATTAAATACTTCAGACACAACTGCCACTCTCACCTCGCTCTTACAACCATTTTGATCAGTAACACCAGGCCAGGACCCAAAGCATTTCAGAGAGTGGTTCTGTAATGCCACTTTCTGCTAAAAGTCCCTCATCCACCGAGTGTCACCCCATGCCCTCAGAGCAGGGACAGGATTTTATCTGGCATCTCCTGTTAGTAAAACTAAACAAAGAAAAAAGTCTCACAGCTCAGCTCCAAAGAAACTTTTCACTACTCTCCCATCACGTACACACAGAATTCCCAGAAACAGGATGCACGTACCTATCCCAGCCCAGCAATCTGCAGGAGCTCACCATGAGGAAATCAACTCCTCTCAGGAACAAAGAGAAAACTGTTCTGCTCCTGAGCACAACTGAAGCTCAGGGAGGAGTAAATGGCACGGCACAGTACCACGCACCTTGGCTGTACCTTCCCCCCAAGGCTCCCAACTGCCCAATCACAGAAATTCTGCTTTATTACCCAAATTAGCATCAGGTTCTGGGTAAAACCTCCCTTTATTGAAGTCAGGTGGCCACAATTAATCCCAACTGTTCACAGCCCATCTCTGATGGCCTGAAATACCCACTTCATAATCACAACTATATTTAATATAGAAATCAAATGTATTTAATAGCAAAGCTAAAAATTAATTTAGAACCATCTAAGATATGAACATTCCCAGATTCAGCATCTACAGCCACCAATTTATACTGTTTCAATCGATTTGATTAAAAAGAAGCAGAAAGAAACAATCCAGCCAACTGCAAACACGTATCCAGCTAGCCATAGCTTTAAAGCCAAGTACTCAGTCATTGGCAACATTTGTAACCAAAAAAATGCTAGATAATTCCTCTAAAAACCAAGTAACTCTTCCTTAAGGCCCAGACTCTTTAACCATATGTTGAAATAACAAAAAGAAATTTGAGTTCTGGCAGTGCCACAAAGCAGAAAAATATAGTAATTACATCAGAACTTATTCAAAGGCAGGAGGTCTAAAGAGCCATGCAAATCCTATCATTATGCAGACATTATCCAATTTAATTTTAGAGATTATACCAATCATAAGATTCCCTTTCACTGATTTGTACAGATGGATTTTTCCCTGCTTTCCCCACAATTAAACAAATTAAGCAGTATTTAGATGAGCAACCTTATCATTGCAGAAGAATGTATTTATTAGCTAAAATAATCTTTAAAGAATGGAGACGAGATGCTACTGATTTCTTTTGGCATCTCTTCCCAACACATTACCTTGTGTGACAAGCCTCTGACATAAGAGCTTACAGTCTGCAAAATAAAAACAAATTGGTGCATAAGATGTCTGATGTGTAAGATATGAAAAACAGGGAGCAACAACATGGACTCGTTGTAGCCATTAGTATCTGTAGAATATAATTTAATTAAAGGGAAAAAGCAGTGTGAAGATTCAGAGTCTTGGTGTCGTCCTGACAATCAAGGGGATCAGGTACCAACAGCTCTACAACAGATTTTTGGTCAATAAAGGTTTTGCCCAACCATTTGATTTTTTTGTCATTTAAGCCACAATACACAGACAGGGAAAACCCATTTTCTTGTCTAACAGTGTGATCTTTTAAGGAAAACTTGGGTTTAAAGCACTCTAAATCCATCCCTCTAAGCAGGCTGAAGGCACCACCAGCAGACCTGGCTGAAGCCCGTGAAAGAAGGACCCTCTCTGCCACCAGTGACATTTTTCTCCTTGCTTATTCCTTTCTGTTCTGCAGCTACAACCTGCTTTGCAAGGCCTCACACATGCTCTTTCATCTGTTTTCCTTGGCACTGGTTTCCTTGCCACACACAGGGGATGCAGAACGACAGGCATGAAGGAATTTTCTCTCCTGTCAGAAAAGAGGAGACAGCAGAGTTCAAGGAAAACTGTCACAAACCAGTGCTGACTGGATAAGCAGGAGGATTTGACAGACCAAGAACATTTTTAACTGGCAACAGGAAAGTTTATGTTTATCTCAGTCTTGTGCCTTATTTGAAGACATCTTAACTAACATATTCTTCTGAGCTGATGAAGCTGATGACATGATTGCCCTGTTCATTAAAAAGCTGCCAGAAGAAGCTGAGAGTATTTTCTCAGACACAAAGCAAGTCTCCCAGCAAAACCAGGGAGGGTCACACTGGTATTTCCAATACTTCTACATAGAGAGGGGAGATAAAGTTAAAAGTACTTTTTCTTTATACGTCAGAAAGCAACAAATTGAGACAAACCCATTAAAATCATGGGGAAAAGCAGTAATTTAAAACCATAAAATCTAACCTAACTTAAAATCTTCATATTTTGACAGCTACAGTTGGCAGCAGATTGATTATTTCCATTTGAAAGATAAAAAACATTCTACTGAGATAATTTGATTTTCTCAGACTTTGTGAATATTAACAAGGCCATTTTTTTATTACTGTTGTAATAGTTCTTATTGATGGAAAGACCAATTAGAAAAGCCATCCACCAAGCATGCGTCATCTGTCTGGAGTGCAGGATCTCAGTGCTGGCTGTCCTGTGCTGCCCTAAAAACTGAGGCTGCCGAGTAAGTAGATAATATTATACAGTGTTTCCAAAGCATACACAGGAGCAATTTCTATTTTAGATCATAAACAAAGAAATTAAAAAAAAAAACCTGCACGAAAACATTACTTTTCTACTGAGGTCTCACAGTTCATTATTTTTACTTGGCAATAATAGCTCTTTTTTTTCTTTCATTTCTAAAGCAGCTTGATAGTTACAGTTTTCCTCCTACTTCATGCCTAAGTGTTTCTGAGTATCTCAAGCTAATTTACCTGTAAGCTCCAAGTTGCTTTCCATTTTCTAGCCAATAAAAGACCAAGAACTATTTCCTTGCCCCCAAACTAGAACCAGAAGAACATTTTGAGATTGAACTATGCTTTGCTAATTTTTTTATCTGAGTTTTGTAGTTACTATAGAAACCTGCCAGCACAAAAAAAGACACTTCTGTCAAAATATTAGCAGAAAATAAAGAAATACAACTCCAGCACACCAAGTGCTCCAGTTGAAGGTTAACCACCCTTTGTTCCTTCCCAGCACACAAAGGCCAGGCAGATATGAGGAGAGCCATCAAGAAGATGGGTGTGGCAGAATGGACATGGAAACAGGCAGACAAAGCCTCAAAATTCCCTCCAAACTGTGTGGCAAGCACCAGAGCCCCCCAGAATTCCAACAGCATGGGAACACTGGGCTCCGGGGTTAAGAAGACTGATGTTACATAAATGCCTCCTGCTAAGTAGCCAGACTCCCAGACTGAGTGCTCTCCAAAATACTGGGCACTGGAGGAAGAGGAAGGAAAATGAAAACAACATCTACTTTCTCAGCAACTTTGAGAAAACCTCTGACTGGGAAGCCTGAACACTCCCCTCAACTTCCACAGGAGCAGCTGTTTGTGGTTATCTGTGAGATAAGAGGTTCTGTGGCCACCAGTGGTGATGCAACAAGGTGGACAAGACAGTGGTCACTCCACAGCCATGCTCCAAGCTTCCTTGAGTACAGGCTGGGAGGATGGGGAAGAGGGCAAACAAACAGTGGCTCTTCACTGTCTCCTCACTTGTGGTTTGTAGGATTTCATCTCCAAGGGGAAAACTCCCAGTGCAATTCAAAACTTCCCTGAGGGCTACATCATTATAGGGTGGGTGGAAGCTGTGTGGTTTTATCCTGGAAAGCAAGTCAAGGGATACACACACAAAGCAAACACACCATCAAACTTAGCAGGACTATCCTTGCACACACTGCTGGTTTAACAGAAGACAGAGCTGTTTGGCTTCTGAAACTCTTACACTAGCTCAGTTACAGAAGCAGGCCCCAGTGCTAGACACTGCACATAATAATGAATAAAACTGAATAAAATGATCCTTTGTTCAACTCACCAAGATGGGAACATGAAATATGAAAATGAAGGTTTACTATACCAGTCAAATTGCTGATTATTCTCCTCTTTACAATAGAAAAAAAAAAATCACATTCTAAGTTAGATAACCCAGGTTACGAACACCTCCCTTAGAGCTGTGCTGACTGTACTTGGGAAGAGAAAGGGTCTTGCACCTCAGAGAAACACTGAAGATCAGTGGGTACATATTTCAATAAACAAAGAGTGCAAATGAAAGTCACCAGTGGTAGTATTCAAGGACAGCTCTGTTTTTTCCAAGTCATGCTGCATCCTGTCCTTAAAATGCACACAACTCCTCTGGAGGAGTCCATGCAGACACAGCAGCACGTCAGAAAGAATCAGAGGAGCAAATATCCTGGTTTAGAATTTGTATAAAATGCAAATGCAGGATGTGCAGGGTAAAAGGTTCACTTGCTGGGGTGAGCAGAAGCAAATATAGATCTGCATTTATTCAGCACCTCCTGCGGCTGGGCTCAGCCTGGCCAGGGACAGCTACGGGCAGCTCTGCTGACCTCTGCTTGACACTGTCTGGCAAACCTTCCTGAAACCTCTCCTCAACATGGATGAATTAAAGAAAAAATCCTACATAATCAAATGCAAAAGCAAGACTAATTAATAAACTGGCCCTTCACAACGTTTGCATATGTATTTAACCCAGGTCAGCTGAAGGCAACGGACACACAAGGAAACATCTTTATTCTCTCTGCATGCTGGCCCAGGGCCAGTCTGGTGGATTTTGTATACAGGCCTCTGGTAAGTGCAGTTTAACTTCAAAACACAACAGTCTCTTCCAGGAAAGTGATATATGACCCTCCTTTTGCTTCAGGATGTAAGGCTCAAAGAAGGAAAGTGCTATCTACTCATCATAGTACACTGGTTATTCTTACTTTGGGCAGCTAGCCAAAAAAGAGGGGGGGTATTACTTTGACCATGTATAACTACCTCAACCTAACTTTTTTTTGCACCCTATGTAAATTCAAGTAATCAAAAGATTTAAGCAGTAATCTCTCCAGAACTGTAGTTTCTGCTACTCACAGAACAGCAAGTACCAAAACCCCAGAAACTGTGCAGGAGAACCCAAGTTTGACTACGGAGCTCCTGCTTGTTTTCTCCTCCTGCAAATATTTATATTAGCTCTTCAGAAGGTAGGCTGCTGTTACCCTGCCAGAGACTTGCATTACATATAATTATGTCACAATGATACTGGATACTCTTAAGTGTGTAACTAATAGCAATTACAAAGGTTTTCTTTTTAAAAAAACACCTCCATATATACATAAAATACATTTCAATGAGCCATCAAGTAGGCAATAAATTTTTGCTATTGTTCCACTGACAAAAGGCAGCACCATGGCCAATTGTTGCAGATAAAAAAAGCCCTACTAACCTCTGCACACTTGCTACAGGCCTTACTCTCCTCCACTTGGAAACAGAATTTCAAAGTTATTTGCCTCAAATCCTCATAAATCAAAGCATTAGATTTCAAATACGAAGAGATTTTTTTTTCAAAATTTCTAGACTCTGAATTGTCATTCTTCAGTTATACCTTAAACAGCAGAGCTCAAAGTAAGTGAAACCACAACTCTGCAGAGAGCAAACCACAGGGCCACGTGGCTGTCCCTGCCATGGTCACCCCGCCACCAGTTGCAGACAGCAAATTCATTTTGCCAGTCTCCCAGCATGACTGAGAGTGAACTCATTTGAAGCCAAGCCAAAAATCTTGACCCAGCCAGTTTTAACACTCACTGCTAAATGCAAAACTAACAAATATTTGATGTTTAAATGGCTATTTAACATGATGGAAACTAAATGCTCCTGCATCATGAGATAACCTGGCAAAGCTTTTATCAACATTAATTTGCTCTCATCTAGGAGTTTCAAGTACAGAGCTTCTAATGTTTCAACTCATCATTAGATGAGCATTGTGTTACAACACCTTGTCTTTGGAAACCAGGCCTCCCCCAGATACCAGTCCTTACTTCAGAGCCCTAAATTAATCATCACTGACAAACTAAAATAACTCTTTGATGCCACTTCTCAGCTATACTATGCAATTCTCACAGTTAGGTCTCTTAACAGAGAACTATTTCAGGAATTACTGTGCTCTTTTTGCCTTATCCTTCAGGGGTCAGAAAGAAAAAAAACCAAATTGCTTCCAGAAAACACACTTTCATCTCTCCTTTTCAAAGCAACACGATTTGGTAGATCCTATTTCTTCCATTCAGTCCTGTTTAAACCATCCAGAGCTCCACTCAGAGAACATGCCTAGAAAAAAAATCTGTTCATCCATCATATAGAAACCCTCCTCTTCAGTCTGCTGCAAGCTTTTGTCATCATCTGTCCTCCAAATGGTGGAAACAAAAAAAAATTACTCTCCTCGGCGTATTGCTACACAGAGAGCTTCCAGAGGAACAAAACAAAGTAGGCTTCATGAAAGACAACAGCACAAGTAACCATAAAGTCCTGTCACACATGCAAATAAAATGCATTGCGAAACTTCCCCTGACAAAACTAAATTCAGGTTTTAACGGGCCTTTTTAAAAAATTATTATTCCAGATGCTTTTTTTTATTAGACCTTGAGTATCATGCCTCCTCATCCTGTTTAGTTATTATTGAAATCCTACATCGTTACAACATACACAAGAGTAATGAAGATAAGCACACACCATGATGATCTCAAGGCACTTGAATTTGTTCCTTTTCACTGTTTTAGTGGCCTCACATCAGCTCTTGTGCTTTGAATTAAGGAAAAGTGGAGCCAAAGCACACTCGCAATCCGCATGCAAGGCATTAGTCATGCGGGTCAGCTCCCGGATTAGACCTGAGAAGGGCTCTGGCACTCAGGCAGCACCAGCAATTGTTGGGGGGGTGACACGCCCTCCGCTCCACAGCCTGGACTCCGGCGAACCCCCACATCACGGGGCGACGCCTTGGAGAAGCCCCAGGTGACAGCCGTGGCTAAGCCGCGGCCATCCAGGACGCGAGGTTGACATTCTTCTCCAGGACTGCCACACCTAGAGCAGCGAGCAGCCGGGTCGCCCTTTGTGCTACCTCACATTCCTCCCTAGGTCAGCGGTTCCCTCTCCGGGGCTCAGCCCCGCAGTCGGCGGTCGGGGCGCGGCGTCCCCACGCAGGCCGCGGGCCGCAGGGCTGTGCCGGCCAGGTGGAGGGCTGGAGGCTCCGCAGTCCCTCGCCTCGCCCCTCCCTCCAGGCGCTGTGTTAAACATGAGTAAGATTACAAGTATCTTATGTTTCCCTCCTCCCCCGCGCTCCCACGCCCAAACCCGCAGTGCCGGGCCGCCCCGGGGGGAACCGTGCCCGGAACAATGCGGCGAGGGGAGGGCTCTGTGCCGGGGGAGAACCGGCCGGAGCCGCGCGGACCCCGCGGCCGCTCCCTCGGGGCTCGGCCCGTACCCCGGGCAGGGCCGTCCCCGCGAGGTTCAGNTGAGCTGCGGCGGGGCCGCGGGTAGTGAGGCCGCGCCCGAGAGCGGCTGAGGGGAGGGAGGGATGCCGCAGGAGGCGGTCGAGGGCCGGCAGACAAAGGGAACCTCCCGGCGGGGCAGCGGGGCTC
>VXAD01007343.1:472094-511298 GCA_013399195.1 Dicrurus megarhynchus
TTTTTTTGCATTCCCACCAATATGTAATTTTTAACACACTGTGTTAGGGATTTTTGTCCTCTCTGCTTAGAAATTTTAGTACAAATCACAGATTTTCCTTCAATCTAAGTGCTTTTGCATTTATAGTTGTGTGTGGCATATATATGGATGGATGGATAAATACATATCCAAAATGTGAACCAAAAAAGCCAAATGTATCAGACTGGCTGTTGGACATTATTTAGGTTCAGTTTACCCTCTGGAGTGCTCAGGCTCCCCAGTCAAGTATCAAGGCTCAGTGTGTTACACAACGTTGGCACGTTACGAAGTCAGTTCCTCCTACACACAGTTCACAAAGCACAATACAACAGGTGGATGAAAGATGTGTTGCGTAGGGGTGTTTTGGAAAACTGAGGCAACAACAAACCAAAGGGGTCAGTGGAAAAAGAGCAGTCAGCTTTGCCACCTCCCATTCTTGGGTAGTTGTTTTCTCTTGCAGATGTTTGGGATTTGCTTGGATTTGCAAGACAGGTCTCAAACAAGTAAAGAAAGATGTACATGCATTGAGAAAATAAAAGAGAGCTCAGAAAAACATCCCATAATAGTAGGTTTAGCTCCATATCCGGGCACTATCTGTTCTCTGACAGGTAATGGCACACACTCCTGAGAGCCCTCCTCAGCAGTAAGCTCCTAAGGCAAAGCCCCCATAATCTGCGATTTACAGAGCGCAGCACCACGAACCCACAACGCCGAAGGCAGCCCCTGACGCTCTGGCGGGGCTATAAATACCTTCTGCCAGCATGGGCTTCTTCAAATCTTTTCCAATCAGATTTCTCACCCCTTGGCAGCCAGACCAGACACGTCAGCTGGGAGCACTGCCGAACCTGGTAACCCACACTGGCAAACTTCAGAGGAATTGTTCTGCCCATGAAGTTAAGGCATGATACAAAGAACAATTTAATTTTCATTTGTTCTGTGTCATGTCAGCACAGGACTCGTTTGGTCTAAAATCCTCTCTGAGCCTTGGCAACACACAGATGTGTGGGATATGTGTGTTTATAGCTGTGTCACCTGGGGCAACGTCACATGGGACTGGACGAGATAGGCAGGTTTGGGGTTTGGCAATATCTGGATAAGGAACCCACATGGTTCCTGTATCTATTTGTGTTCTCAGTGCTGCTACACAGAAACTCTGTCCCTGCCATAAGCTGTGTGCTGCTCTTGCAAAAATCCTGGCCATCCAAGCATCCTGAGCCAGCACAGAGAATGGCTGGCAGTTCCTGCCCATGGGCCTGAATAAAGTCAGTTTCTTGGGCAGAGCAACCAGCCCTGGAGCTGGGAATATTGGGGCTCATCAGCAATGGTTGAGTGGGGGAGAGGTTGAAATGGCAAATGGGAAAGGTGGGAAGTTGTGAGTGGAAGCTGTGGACAGAAGCTGTGCTGGTTGCTGAGCAAGCTTTGGGATGAGAGGACAAGCCAAGCAGATTCAGTCAGCAGCAGGTAGAGAAAGAAGAAAACAGAACAAAATGGAATCCGTATCCCTGAGGTTTTGGAAAAGTGGCCTGTGGCCAGACATGAGAGGGTTAGGAGAAAAGAGTAAAATGAATCATGAGCCTAATATACAGAAATTGTAACAGATGAAGACAAAAGGGAAAGGGCAAGAAATCCCCTTTTCTAGCACAAAAATAGAGGAGGCAGAGAAACAGTGAAAAGTGTAATTTCAGGTTACCTTGCTGTACTGAATGTATTAATAGTTTGATTCAGCTTTATTTGAAAAGAAGACAGAAGAAAGAAAAGGGCATAAAGCCCTTGTTACAAGCAGAAAACCAGATGAGGCAGAAAACAAAAGAAAAAAATTCTAATTTTGGGTTCCCTTGCTGCACTGAATGTATCTACAGTTTGAGTCAGTTCTGTTATTTTAGAGTACAATTAAGTCTGTATTTTCTCTACTCACCTTTTTATTCAAAACCTATTTCTGAGGACCATTTTTTCTCTCAGGGATGTGTATCTAAATGTTACTACAGTAAAATGCAGCTTCTTATGGGTATCTGAAGGCAAGAGAACTAAAATCTGGTGCAAGATAAATCAAGAGGCAGTTGTTACAGTGCTCTCAGTATGACCAGGACTGAGTTTACAGCCTGACCTTCCATTCTGCTTGTTCCAGTTGTACAAAGATATCAAAATAGGAAGGTGCTGCCCTGACACAATTCTCCAAAATAGCCATGCATTCATTTACTGAATAATAACAAATTTGAGTCTCTGCATTTATGAACATCACTCAGATTAAATTTCTTGTAAATTAAGAATCCACCCTCAATTGACTATTAAGCAAAAAATCCCACCCACAAATAAAAGCTGAAAAGACATTTGAATGTATAATAATAGTAATAAGCAAAACCATTAGTATGATTAAACCTTTAATGTGATTAATGCATTTTGGAAGGATTACACCTAAAACCTAGAAAGCACAATGGAGCTGGAGAGAAAAACTAAAAAGGTGTTCAGACCTGGAAATGAACAGTTGAAGAGATGCAGCTGCTCAGCTCAGCATTTCTCCTTCTGTACGTGTACAGGACTGTCAGTTCTCACCACTCAAACCCAGGGACTGCTGGGACCAAGGGAGATACACAAGTGAGCCGAACTAACAAAGGCCTGGGAAAGCAACATGAAGCCCAGCTAGCAGGGGAAAAAGGACACTTCAAAAGTTGGTGTTATCCTAACACAGTTACCAATGCTGATATAATCCCCAGCACTCACAAGGGTTTGAAGTTCCACCGATGTGAAGCCTTGCTGCAGTGGTTGGAGCTGTGGATTAGGCACCACTTCCTGGGCATGCAGCAGGGCAGAGAAATCCTGTCCTTCTTGGTTCTCCAGAGGGAGCTTTTCTGCACAGCTCTGCAGTGGAAGGAGAACAACCTCCTGCTGAGAATACACAGCACAGCTTTACACCTTAATGACATTGGTACACTACAGCATATTCAAAAGATAACCCAAGAAACGTGTGAAACTGTGCAAAGGTGCGTTTGCTTCTGGGAAAAGGGAAGCGACCCTTAATTTTTACCAGCCTGGGTAAAGATTAGTCTAGAGAGTTCACATTATGTGTTTAAGAGAATTGTCATTAAAATAAGATCCAAGCTTCTTAAGCAATGAGCTATTGGATGAGACCCTCAGCTTGTATGGATTCAGGCTGCTCCAGTGCAACTCCCCAGCTGGGGACTGGTGTGAGCTCAGCCCCTGGCTGGCTGTACTCAGGCTGAAGAGGTTCAAGATTACCTCCATGAAACACGGGCTACATGAAAGGCACAGTATCAGCAGATATCTCTGTGCAGAACGCTCCAAGCTAAGGGCTGATACCAAACTCACCCTGTGTCACAGACTCCCGAAGTCCAGCTTCCAGATGTTTAGTGCAGAGCCAAAAACCACCTCCCAATGCCCTACTACATCTTTCAGCCCATAGCAAAGACCAAAAGACCAGAGATTTCTTTCTTTTACTTTTTTTTTTTCTTTTTTTTTTAAATGAATGAATGTAGGTCTCTTGACAGATAAACTTTAGAAACACTCTACCTTCAAAATTGGTTACATTCTGTTTCCTGATATTGTCTCTAATCCTCCCCAGCAGTCTTCCTCTGTATATTTGAAAAAAGCAAAACCAAGCTGGGAATACTGCTATTGTTCCAACTTCAGCCCACATTCCCACTCCTTTAGTTTCTATTTGGGATGGTATGCAGCGCTGACACCAAAGAGATGGATTTAGTAGGACCATGCTGTGCTCTCAGGCTGACAAAGAAAGAGGCATAAAAAGGGCTTTGCGAAGTTTAAAAAAAAAATCAAGATAAGGTTTTAAAGCAATTGCTGTTTATAAACTTTTTTCTAGAACTGTATATTAGGCTTTGTACAACCTGTATTTTTAGTGATACCTGGCCTCACTGCTAACTGTGTCTTTGATAATAAGTGAATGTTGCCACTCCATGTATTTTTCAGAAATTAATGGAATGGGATGTACCCACAAAACAATCTTTAACTGCACTCATCTTTTTGTGTTTGCAGATTTCATCTAATCTTTGTACTTGAATCTAAGCTGAAAACACTCCTGGATAAAGTCTACACATTTCTAAGAACAAGCAGTTCAGATATTTCTATTCTAGTTACCACCATACCACGAGAACAGAAATAGCATCAATTAAAATTGTCATTGACCTCTTAGAGAGCACTGATATAAGGGCCATTCTCCCCATGTCCCAGCTGCTTTTTATACAACAGGGTATTTGATTTCCTCTGAACAGTTGATAGAAAGATTAAACTGTCCAATGTTTCCAATTAAAACCGGTTTGTGTTCTACAGTGGATTTAACTACTTCATTAAATCACTCATTGTGGATCTCCTCACAGCCCTATTTTCAGCTCTTTCCTTCAGTCTGTAAATTTTTCACTTACGGATCTAATAAAACCATCACAAAGCCTAAATTTCACTCATATGCCAAGTATCACAAAGATGTAATTAAAAATCATTACCAGGATTCCATCTGCCGCTTCTGTGCACTGTCAGTGCACCTGACTCCTCTGTAAGCAGTGTTAAGAAGTCTGCAAATTATTGCAGTGTGAGCAGAGAAAATGCCTGCCAGATACCCTTAAACCCTGTGTTCCCTTTACAACATCTCATAGTGCTCCTTCTCAACCCTAGGGACCAGCACACAGCCAGTGTGCCTTCGTGGGAGTGAAATGCTTCTCCTTGCTTTTTGGGAACATTGCCAATCCACTTCTTTGCCACTTTGGGATGCGCCTGCCCTTCCTCATGTCTGTGTTTTGTTCCATTGAGGCCAGCGTGATGTCAGACCCTCCCTGCCGCTGTGTATGCATGCAGAATTAATAGACTTCATCTGCTACAAAAAGATGTTGGCAGGAGTTTTGTTGGCAGCAGGCAGAGTAAGCACATAACTCCTTTAGAGGCTTAGTTACCCTGGTTGCCAGCCACATTCAATATTGGCCTCAAGGTGCTTCCTCTTGACCTTTAGAGCCTTGTGGAGTTGCTACCGAGTGCCTTCTCCATGACAGTGATTCCCTCACCTTCCAAGTGCCAAACTCAGGCTCACCTGAGTCCTTGTCCCACCAGCAGGTACCAGGTGTGCCCAGGTAATGGGCAAGTCAGCAGCACTGACTGTCCTTCTCCTGCAGACATGTCCAACCTGCCGTGATCACTACAGTTACACAAGAGTTTTTACCCTTTTTTACCCCAAAATGCAGGTTTGGTGTCCAAAGCTACATGGAAGTCCTTTATTTCTAAGTAAATGCTGTATCTGGTTGCTCTAAACTAAAATACAAACTGCAGTTGTCACTCTCAGTCACTCCTCCCTCACCAAAACAATACTGAGCTTTAAGAAGCAGGTGTCAGACAATCAGACACTAACCCTGATGACAGTTCCAACCACTGGATGAAAAGATTAAAAATAGTGAGTTCTCTTTGGTGATTTTCAGCACCAAACTGAAAAGACTGTTTAAGCATTAGGCAGTAAGTATGGTCACTCAAAAGAGAAATTTTTTTTCTTTTTTATTTACTTTGCAGGGGATGTTGCACCTCAGCTCTCCCACAAAAATGGTTTTCATAGATTAAAATTTTAAGCTTTTTTTAACAGACCCTGTTTGCAGAGAAACGTGGTTGTGTTTGAATGGAGGGCATAGCTTGTGTTTTCAAAACTCTGGTTATATTTAACAAAGTCCTGACACAGGCCTGCAATGCAGAGGGCTTATTTCTGAGCTTTAAAAGCCAGCATAAAACGGGAAAGCTGATACTGGCCTCTTTTTACTGGAAAGCTTGGCTCAACTCCAATCTTCCCTCCATTTAGAGAGTAGTTAAACTACTTGCCAGCCTAAGAAAACAAAACTACTCAGCCACTTCACCCTTCTGGGATCATTCTCCTTGAGATCTGTTCCCTAGTCCTATTCCACGTGCCTGAATTTCAGTGGCAGTCGCAGGTTAACATAAAGACAGTGACAAACCCCGCACTGTGCCTTCGCTGCAGGTACCCTGGAATTGCTACAAATCAACCTTTTTATCATAGTAAAAGGAGGTGTGGTTTGGTTTGTGCCTGTCAGAGGGGCTGGGGGAGTTTTCACAACAGAGAATCAACACTGCTTTTATTTTAGCAACAAGAGCTGTTCAAGTGATGGTATTTAAGGAATGAGGTCACATATTCAAGCTGTTTAGATACAACAGTGTTTGGAGATGTCAGTCAGGCTCCAAAGTAGATAAAAAGTGCATCAGCTTATCAGCCAGGCATTTCTAGTGCTGGGCACGAAAAGTGAGCTCCAGCCTGGCACACAGAGATGCTGCTGAAGCCCTTGACATTATACAGCGGTTAGAAAATATAAATTACAAGACCTGATGCATGTCCCTGAATGCCTACACTTCCATGGTTCAGGAAAAAAATGAGCGTTCTCACCTGAGTCAGTAGTTTTTCTCTGTTAGGAAAGGTTTCAGTAAGAGAGGTGTTACAGCAGGAAATCTTACACAATCTAACACATTCCCTTACTAAATTGGTGAAACTTACTCAGCAGTGTAAAGTACTAATCTGAGTTTATAACTTCATCCAGATATAATTAATTAACATGGAAGATTTGGCTCAAATTTTGTGGCAAATAGCAGAATATGTTTGAGTGTTCCCATGTATCCATACAAATACCAAAATCTGCTCCAAGTATTCCATTATGTAAAAAAATGGGTCAATGGCTGACATGGTCTGAAATTAGTTGGAATGACTGTAACCTCAGTAGAAATTGGCTTGATCACAGCAAGACTTATATTTGATCTTTTGTAAAAAGATCAACAAATGGTTGATAGTCAAGTCCAAATCTGATTTACCATAAGCACTTCAACTGAAATCCACAGGAGTATAAGCCCTGAGACCAGATTTTATTTGGCCCACAGCATTGACAAGAAGTTTCTTTTCAAACGTAGTCAGTTGAAAAATTAATGTCCATTTTCCTAAATACCTGTAGCATGACAAGTCAAATGCACGGACACAGACAAGTCTATCTGAAAAATTTACGTTTTGTCTCCCAGCCTACATAAATCCAATGCTTTTTCACTCCTGTAAATTTGTAACCACTGCAACCACTCAATGGTCAGCAAGTGATATGGCCTTTCTCAAAACGCCTGATAAAGAGTATCTGCCTCCTCAGTTTTTACAAATATATTTCTGATATATTTATATTTGTGTTATTTTTGTGTTTAAATTATAATTCCTGTTACAACAGAGCCAAAAATTAGGCATAATAATCGCTCCTCTGAAGAATTTACACTGACCAAGGCCCCACATTGAAAATATTTCCGTGCAGAGTTCAGTAAAAGTATTCACATAAATAAACTAACTCATGTGTATAAAAGTTGCAGTCTCCAGCCAAAAAGATGATGGCACACAGTACAACCCCCCTGAAATTGTCTTTAATACATGCAGGGTAAGCCAGGCTGTAAGGCAGTGATCTGCATTCAATTTTTATGAAACAGTTTATGCCAAATATCCATCCTCTGACTTCAAAAATGCAGAAATATTTCCAGGCCTCATACATCAGCAGATACTTACATTAGGGTGTAGTAATTTACATCATTACAAAGATGCCAAGATTGGGCCTTTGCACTGGTTAATATTCCAATAAATCTTATTCTTAAGTTTCTAGCTTCCCCAAATTGTATTTTACTGTTTGTGTATTGAAGCAACGAGATTGCAACAGCAACAAAAATACATACAGCACACTTTGATTTACATTGCTTCATGTTTACACTGGAGCCAAAAATATCCAACAAGCCCCACCTGCACATGTGAATTTTACTCAGGGAAATAAGCCTGTGTTGCTTAACAGCAATGCTGAGCTGCATAAAGAATTAGCTCCAAAGAGAGGACCTGAATTTCAGGAACTATCCCTGAGAACTTGCTGGAGCGCCTGCTCCCATTATTTCTGTACAGCCCCAAGGCCTGCAGAATTAGCCCTGTATGATCCCAGGAATCCAAGAGTACTTAACTATAACTGAAAGATACCACAGCTTCAGACTTTTCCAAATGGGATCTTACAGAAGACTCGTTATGGTAAAGAGGAACAGCAGATGGATGTGTAAAACCTTTGGTATAGACTTAGTTCATAGCAGTCATGCAAAAGCATGACATAATCCTGCTCAAGCATAACAAAAAATCAAGCAGCAAGTTAAGCAGAAAATTTTTTCATTAAATTCTGACCAGAAAAATTAATTCAGTAACTGTCTCTTTCCCCCTTATAGCCCAAACAGCAACCACCTGGACAGTAAGGGATTCAGAATTGATCTCTAGAGAGAAGGCAGAAATGTGGAATGTCCAGCTGGAGAAATGATCAGTGAAAGTTCTGCCATTGAAAGTGAAAGTACTGAAAGAAGCAGCCAGTGGGTAAATTGAGACAGCGGAAACTGAGTTCTTGTTTGAAAAAAAAACTTATCACTGACATGACTACAATTATTCTTCTTAATTTCCACGCTCTATTGATCATCCTTTTCTTTCTCTCCCTCCACCAACAGTAGACAGGTAATTTTTGTCCTTTTCTTGTTCCAAAATGCAATTAAAGCCTGTCTGAAACAGACTGATTTTTCTTTCAGAACTTTGATCTTGCTCTTTTGACTTAGGCTAAAATCTTTTGACCAAAACTCTCTTATCTGTACAGTACAATAAACACCTAAACAACCTCTCAAACAAAGGAAACCTATCTCACTTTGCCCATTAAGCAATTTTCAACCAAGGTAATTTACTTCCATTGTAACCAATTAGTAGGGTACTAAGAGCATTTTACCACTTCATTATTTATGTTATCAAAGTGTGGGTGGTCTACCACATCCAAATGCCTTGTTTCATGGCAGAACAAAAGCTTTCATTTTACATTTCAGAGTCAGGAAATCTGCCATTGCTTCTTCCAGGTGGAGTTCAAACAGACATGAATGACTGAGTCTGTTTTGGTTATTTACCGGATATACCAGCAATTACAAGGGTATCTACATTTTTGTTAATTGAAGGTACATTACAATTGTGCTACACACTGTACTTATTTTGGCCAGATCCTCAGCTACAATAAACAAGGAGACACCAATTATGTTAATTAACCTGTGTCATTGAGGCCAGCTGAACGTAACTGCCTCCTGGAGGTGTCTGTGGTTTTTAGGCTTGCCCTTGTTTCTCGTGGAGAAGCAGAATTACTGACTGTAAATGCCAACACAGCAGAGGCCACCAGAGTAAGCCTGGAGTAGCCTCTTCTCAAATCATACATCCAAATCCAGCAGTTTTAAAAGCAACTTCTGACCTCACTTCAACACTCTGCCTTCATTCCCTTCCTCTTTTCCTCTATGGTTATTTCCATCTTTCTATGCTTGTTTCCTTCAAACACCCTCTAATCTTTTTACGGTTTTAAAAAAAAAAAGTTTGTTTTTTTTTTTTTTGTTTTTGGGGAAATAGTGATAAAATTCACTGGTGAGTAATAACGGGGACACAGAGCTGTGAGGTGACTGCAAACCTTGTCCCCCAGCCTTAGTCTCCAGATTACACCAACTCCTCAGGGACTCTTTCCCCTGAGTTCCACAGACATTAAATCTTCATGGCTTGACTTACCCATCTTACAGACACACAGAAGACACTACTCTAAACTGTGACAGGCTTTACTGTTCTTCCTGGCTTACTCTCAGGGTATTAAACAGCAGAATTAATTTTCTACCTGCCACTCACCTTCCTTTGTAAATGTAACATTTATCTCCATGTGTTACCTAGTTAAACTAAGTCTATTAATTGTTTGTTTTAAGACTGGATCTCTTGCTCAGGGCCCAGAGAGGTGATAATGAAAAGTCCTACAGATACCAGGATATCAGCCCTAAGGAACGTGTCATGCAAAGTTCTCTGAAATATTTCAGGTGTCCTAAGCCAAAATCCATAGCCTAAACTTCTTTTTGGAAGGGACGTCTGTGAAATAGGTTTCTCTTTCCCAGCCCCTATTGTGCTTCACACATTTTCACCTGCCAAAAACTACTACTGGGCAATTTCTTCCCACAAAGTCACCCCAAGACATGACCCAAGTGAGAATCCCCATTAAATAACCTCTGCAATCTCTCTTTCACCACAGAGCAGTATGGCATAACCATATTGGGCTTTTGGAAGAAGCTGATGGCTGCATCTGTCTGGGGACTCCATGTACTTTGAAAAAAAGCCCAAATATTCTCAGATTATTCAGCTTTGAAAAAAGCTTGCCTCAATTAAGGGTTTTTCCTTCCCCGCCTTACAGCCTCACCTAAGTAAGACATATCCATACAGACAGCACTTTTTTCTAGTTAGATTACAGATCGATTATAAAGGTTTATTTTTGGTTTTTTCCTGTACAGACAGCAGTATTCTCAGTTCACCAATCTCCCTCATTCTATTTCAAGATTGCAACAGTGAAATACTGATCCAACAAACATACTTCCTACAAATGCTGGGATATGGCATATGCCCAGCTCTCTGCAAGTAGAGCACAAACATGAGGCATCAGGGAATCTACTCCACAGAGTTTTCCTGTAAATTCGAATTACGTGCTAAGCCTGAAGGATAAACATCTACATTTCTTAACCTTATCAACAAAAAGCTGTCTGTTCAACATATAGATGAATATCTGGAAATCTGAAGCCTTCTAAAAGGCAGAGGGTGGGCTGAGGCAATGGAGTCTTTTCTCTCCCCACCTTACACACGTTTACACACAGATGCAGCTCCTAAAGAGGAGCCAGGTAGTCACGATGCTTGTCCAGAGCCTGCTTTAGTCACAAGCCATGAGGTCAGACAGGTCTTGTTACTGCCTTGGGCATGACCAGCATTTAGGCAATTTTTTTCCCCATCAACACCCCAGTGGGCATTCTCACTTGGAAACTTAAAGGCCTCCTTGGTCTCACAGGGAGGCAGTGCAAGAGCCGAGCACAAACCCTACAGATAATGACTAATCATCTACAAACACACCCTGCTCATTTTCCCAGTGAAATGTAGCAGCTACAGAAAATCCATTTACAGCCTGTCAAAGATGGGTGAAAGAAAGAAAGGAAAATCACAAAGGAGCTAATTCTTCATCTTTTCCCCTTTTTAGTCATTAGTCAGAGCCCATTAAGCCCAGCTCCAACTTCCCTATTAAGGAGAGAAGACCCCTGCAGATATAATGGGGAACTGGAATGTGAGGAGACCCCTGGCCCAGCCTGTGCACTGCCATCTGCTACCACCAGCTTCCTGGTGACAAGGCTTCATTACCAGGAGTGTCTTCCCTTGGGGATCTCGAATGCAGCCAGGCCACTGCTCTCAGGCTGTCTGGCTCAGCAGCTTTTGCCTGAGAAAATGTTCAGTTGTTTCACCACTGGTAACACATTTTTATTTTAGAGTCTCAGCATTTCCTAGTTAGAGCTACACTTCTAAATGTTCAAGGACAGGTTTGGCCCTTAATGGGTAAATGCTGGTGAACAGCTCAGAAAGGAATCCACAGCTAAGCATCTTTTTTCATCCTGAGAGTTGATGCTTATTTCCTTATTTTCCTGAGGATGGCAGGACACACAAAATGGGCAGAAAGCAAACTGTTAAAGATACTATAGGATCAAATGCTATCATCAATAAAATATGAACTACAGATACTCTGCAAGAATTTACTAAATCTAGTACTAGAACTACCTATCTTTTCAAGGGTATGGAGAAATAGTCACAAACCCTGGGATGGGTGTTCCCGGTGAAAATTACATGCTGTAATTCCACATGCTGTAATTTCAATACAACACTGACCAATGCTTTGGAACACAATGCATAACTTAATACCAGCTTCGTATTTACTACTTAAGAATATGGCAGACAAGTCTTCAGAAAAACTTCCTGGCATAAAGTAAATCAGGTGCAGAAAGGTTGCCTCTCAGGGCAGTGAATCTGGTGCCAAAAAGTAAGGAACTTCTTGTGTGCATGGAAGCAACGTGGCAAGCTTTTGCAGGCTGCCTACAGACACCTCCCTCTTTACATTCTGCACACACTCTATCCTGCAGGAGCTGGTTTTGTTTGCAGATGACAGGGTTTCTCAGCAACGTAAGAATGTGAAGCAGAAACAGCATGTGTCAATAAGAACAATGCAGAAAGTCAGTCGTGGTTTCCTTTCACAATCTGGTAGTTCTCCTTTCATGCCTTTCCCCTACTATGCTCTTTGCCTGCAGATTACACAATGATTTTCAGAGCCCATCTCAGGTGTGCTCCTGCTGTGTACACAAAAATGCCCCAAAGGAAAAGAGGAAATAATGGCATAAATGTTAAGCACAGAGATGAAATGGTTCTGCTTCTCATGCAACTCCACAACACAATTAAATATTCAAGGTCCTATCTACATAATTGGGAAAAATCTCGGACCTGATGCAGTTTTAGGTCTGTTGATAAGCAGGATTGCAGATCTTTAGCTTAGCACTCATATTCAACCCACCTGGGTATTATGAGTGCTGCTGAATAATCATACTGGTTTTACCTGATCCATGAGTGGACAAGTTAAAAAGGGCTCTAATGATCAGTTTAGCATTCAGGAAATAAGCATACTAGAAAGCCATTTAAAGTTTTTTTTCTTAATGGTTACATCTTGGAGTAGAACCATTGGTCTGTTTGGCACTTTTGAAACCACAAGTAACATTCCTCAGTACTGATGTCACCATATTAATCAGATTTTAAATGCAGCCCCCTAACTATCACTGAGAGCTGCTTCTTCACCATTACAGAAATTCATTACCTTTTGCATCAAGCCTCAAACTGATAGGCAATGAGGTGAACTACAGAAATAAAATGGCCCCATGTAGCCAACACCAAAGTGCTCTATCATTCACACAGCCCCTCTTTAGCTGAGGAGAAGCAAGAACAGCCTTGAGACTCAGCATTTTTGGGAAGGTCCAGCCAGCCAGGCTAAACAATATTCACTTACCAGCTCTAGCTTTGTTTGCAGAACTTGAAACCAAGTGGAAAACAATACCAACAGCTCCTCGCCGCTCAGCTCCATTTGTCCTCTAACAGCTTATTTTGGGGAAGGAAAGAAACTTGTTGCTGGACACCCTTCACGCCTTCACAAAGGAGCAGAAAAGAAGAAAAGAAGTCATGTCTCAATTTCACCGTTCCCAGCAGGCTTATGTCCTGCATACTGTCAATCCAGCCCTGAATATTTATATCACTGCCAGTCAACAGACTGTGTTCTCTCCCAGACTGCCAGCCAAAGTGATTGCTCGGAGCCAAGCTGCTGCTTTTCTTCCCTGTCCTTTCCAAAGGCTCAACTTCACATCACCAGATAGAGAAAGATCAGCCTGAACAAGGGGAAAATTCACACATTTGTAAGTCTCAAAACAAGAAAGCAGATTCATCCACTGTCATAAGAACCAAGGGCAGAAGGAGCAATCAGTGTGTTTGGCCCAAGATCTTTTGGAAGCGGTGTCGCTTTAGGAGACTAGAAGAATAATATGAACACTTAGGTAGCAAAGCCTGTGAAGAGGGTGGTTGGAGCATCACAGCAGAGGTGACATTTAGCTGGCCACGTGCCTCCCAGCTTGAAGGGATCAATCACTGCCTGATAGAGGAGGTGATGGATTTCAGAACAGAACAGGAACTATAACTCAGCGCTTCCAGCATGCTGGATGTTACCCTGACTGTTCATCCAACACGTCCACCACATGACTAAAGGAACTGGGATAGAAATTCTTTTTGTCAGTGTCATTCCTCTGTTTTGTCATCCCCTAGCTTACCGTCTGACCAGATGGGATAAGTGTCAAAATTAAATCTGCAGCATCTGTCCCACTCATTCTTAGCAGGATGTGGGGAACATATTATTTTACTAGTGACACTTCAAGAAGTTATCCTCTGAAGAGTCACAGACCTACTCTGTGACTTATTGAACACACAAGGGCTTATTTGGCCTGCTTGCAAGATGGAGATAGAATCAGCTTCTCAGAATATTGGGTTTTTTCCCTAAACTCCTCTCTAATTAAGACATTTTAATTATCCAGGACAGTTAAGTTTTATTTTAATGAACTGCCTTTTGAAACCGTTATAGAATTTCCTCATGCTCTGCAGAAGCAGGGCTCTCCTTACTGACACCAAACAAATTTTGGGATGTCAGCTTTTATTTTCTCCCCAGGCTGCCCACACTGTTTTTGACAGTGGGCCAGACTCAAGGACATGATCACTCAAAGAAAACAAATTTTCAGCTAAGGACATTCATTTCCCTATTTGTTAGCATGGTTCACAGCCTCATGGCAGTGGCATTTGCACAGTAATGTGGCTCCAAGGTGAAGATAGGATCATCTTTGAAATGTGACCTTCGAAGAAATAGAGATCATTATATATACTCTTCATTGTTCCCCAGATATTGAAAAACACATTATTTTGCTAAAACTGAATTACTAATATGAAGACTTTGAAATGTTTGTGCCATATAGTTCAGAGGAGGCTTCCTGAGTTCTACTACAACTAAAAGAAAAGGATAAAAAATACAACTCCTAGTATTTTTGTCTCTAGCTTTTTGGCTGTCATCTTCTGATATGAGGCCCAGTATTTGCTAAATTTCATCCCCAGTCCAGGCCTGTGATGGACTACTTTGACAGCACCTGTACACACTGCATATGAGCCACACCACTCTGTTATCTCAGCTATTTGCCTAGTGCAATAAACAGAAAAAAACCTTGAAGAAAATATAAAAGTATTTTCCCTTTTTTTCAAAAAAGACAGTAGTAAATTACCTGTGTTAGAACAGGTCTGAGAACCAAGTTTAGATCAAACAGTTATAATAAAAATTAGGACAAGGTAATAGCTACTAACCATAAAGCAAATTGTGACCCCTGTTTAAAGGTGGCAAACAGAAAAGTCTAGAATATAAACCTTAAGTTTTTTCCTGTTTCTGAAGCAAAAGACAGAATGGGAATGAGTTCAACCTACTCCAGTTACTGCTAGATGACGGATGACTTCATTCATTCAACTTGCAGCATTCCCTGAGGTTGCCAAGACTCGGAGAAGACAAAAACTTCTCCAAACTCCAGCACAGGTCTGCAGGTTTTGCACCTCCGTTCCTTTGGGAAGCGCTCTGGAGCGTGGGACGCAGGGACTACAGACACTCTGAAATGCCCATGTGGGCCTTACTAGTACTGAAAAACGTCCACTCAAAAAAGTATTGAAGCTTTACCAAATTTGGCCACTTAACTTCAGACTTGGCAGTTAAAGCCGCAAGCAAACAACAATATTCCAACAATATTGTTTTTCCAGTGCCTGCAGGGCAGTTTTAGGCTTCTGGTTCTGGCAAGGGAAACCTCTGTTCTTCTGGTGCTCCTGCAATGGAGAACAGTTCCTGCAAGCAAAGAGGAAGAAAGCTGCAGTCACATGCAGTGTCACACAGATGAAGTCACGCACTGGCATAACAGTGAGTGTTGTCAGTTGTCAAAGGCCATCTGTAGCCAGCAGACTTAAACTGTCATCCTGGAAAAAGATGCAAACAAGCCTAATGGGAGATTGCATTATCCTCTCCCTGGCATTCAATCAATGAAGCTTGTTCCCTGAACAGATATAGAAAACAAAGGGCCACATTCTTTCCTTTTCTTTTTTTTTCTTCTTTAAAAAGAAAATCATTATTTTTTGGCAGTTGCTATATTTTCAAAGTGACAGGAAAAATAGGAAGAACCCAAGAACTCCAGAACTGAAGAGTCACTTGTCAAACGTGGCTTGTGTGTACTCGTTTGCTCCTACAGGAAGCGAGGGATTGCTGCACTGTTTGTAGAATTGACTCAGAGTTTTGACTGGAATCATTTAGGGGTGTTCTATGTAAGCAATTTGACACGCTGTTTGTGTGCTTTCTCTGGTCTTGGGGGTGTGGGGAGTTATTTTACAGTGTCAAACATGCTGTGGGAACTGCTGGAAAAAGATCTTAAATAGGAGATCCATTCCTTGGAGCAGGAAATGGAGACACGCTTAGAGATGATGCATTAAGCGTTCCCGAGGGAAAGTAGTGATGGCTTCCAGTACATTTTGTGTCGCTCCAGCTGGTGTCAGATTTCCAAATCAACCTGCAACAGAAGCCAGATGTGCTGGGGAGAGGTCCCATCCCACCACGATGGGATGAAGGAAGGGAAATATTCACTGTGTTCCAGGACGCAAAGATAAATGTGCTTGTTTGGTTGGTCCTAGTGCAGGCGGGGGCCAAAGAAGAGGAGCACTGAAAAGTGAAAAATGAGCCTTGGGATCTGTGCCTGGTACTGATGCAAATGAAGGTGAAACTATACAAACAGCAACACAATCAGACCATTCATCAGCCCTTCATTAGCAGCTTTTCTTTGCAACTCCATCAGGAAAGAAAAAACCTTCCCTCTTTTTTTGAACGACCAAGAGCGTTGAGAAGAAAGCCTAATTGGTGAGTGTAGGGCATGCACACTGTAAGGGCGTTTGTAATGCAAATGGGCTAGCCCCGAATCCATAGGTGGTGTTGGTGTAATTCAATTTACACAGCCTTTGTACTGCGGAATCTCACTGAGCATGTGATAGGGAACGTCAGCTTGTGGCTAAACACTGTCTGCCACAACCAGGAAAGCTTCCAGCCCCCGTGTTAAGATACAAATCTACACTTCGGCTGAAACCAAAGGCATGTCATCTCACTCAGACTTACAGGAAAGGTCAGATTTCCATAATACTTGCAAATCTAATGTGCTGGCCTTGCTTACCCACAGGAACTCAATTACTAGTAGTGAAAAATGATTGTTTTAAAATCTTTTGCATTCCTTACCCAGAATGAAAGCTTTTCCTCTTCTATTCCCCTGGATGATCTAACATTACAGTTCTGTTTACGTATGTGTGGATTATACTCTGGGCTCCGAGAATCCCATACTGTGAACATTCCTGCCACTCCCCATTGAAACAATCTGATTTGAGCTTTTTACAAACCTTTGTGTTAAGATTTTCCATGCCATTGGCTGCAAATTTTGGAGAGCTTTTGAGCAAGAAATGATTCAGCTGTTTCCAGGAAATAAGTCAGAGGGAAAAACACACTGTCATGGTGATAGTAAAAAATAAATTTTTAGAGTTTTTAGAGGATTGAGTTTCAGTTGGATTTTTTTATCTGGAAGAGCATGTTACTGGTAAGGTGCATCTTGTTGTCCCTGAAATAAATGTATAAATATTAGAATTATAGAGAATCAAAGAATGGTTTGGGTTGGAAGGGATCTCAGAGATCATCTTATTCTACCCCCTGCCATGGGCAGGTACACCCTCCACTATCCCAGGTTGCTCCAAACCCTGGCCAACCTGGCCTTGGACACTTCCAGGGATGAAGCAGCCACAGCTTCCGTGGGCAAGCTGTGCCAGGGCCTCCCCACCCCCACAGAGAAGAACTCCTTCTGTGTATCTAGCCTAAATTTCCCCTTTTTTAGTTTGAAGCCATTCCCCCTTCTCCTGTCACTCCAGATCCTGATGAAGAGTCCCACTCTATCTTCCTTGTAGGCCCCTGGAAGGTGCTGGGAGGTCTCCACAGGTGAGGTGCTCCAGCCCCCTTACCAACTTCCTGGCCTCCTTTGGACTTTCTCCAGCAATTCCATGTCCTTCTCATGTTGGGGGCACCAGAATTGTATACAATATTCCAGGTGGGGTCTCACAAGAACAGAGTAGAGGGGGGAAATAGCCTCCCTCAGAAGAATTCTAATTCAGATGTACCTTGTAGAGTTCCTTGAATTTGAAGCCCCTAAATTTCTAGAGATCTCAACATCTTTTACAACTCTGTATGCAATCAGACAGTGCAAGCACTACCCACCTGCAGGACTTTGATCTGTAATTGCTGAAACCAGGTGCTAGAAGACAAAGGCACTGAAAATGAGGTCAGGAACCTGGTTACCCCTGTCCTGTCCATGGTAACCTCCTCCCCAGTGCAGAAGGCAGCTGTTCTCTCCAGATTGACACACAGATGTTATGCAGGAAGTGAGCAAAAAGGGATAAAATGTCTTGCCTGCACAGCCACAGAGAGCTGATTCTACCTATTAAAGATTTCACCTATTAAAATAAAATAAAACATTGCCAGGTTACCCAGAAGGATCACAGATGGCGACTTGGGGCAGCACAGCTTGTTTCTTACTTCTCCCTCTTTGTTCCCATCATAACACTTGTAACACAATGCATCACACTCACTGAACTGCTGATCTGTGGTGTGGCAGGGCTGGATTTTAACCACTGGGAGACAGGGAGAAAAACAGAGGCTGAGTGTTCAGCTCAGGCTCTTTGGTGGAGTGCCTTGTACCACACTGGGTCCTGCCTCTGGACTCACAGGGCAGCCCTGATGCAATTCCAAGTGTGCTCGCATGTCAGCTGAAACACTGCTGCAGAAGTAGGATTAAGGGAAATTAATACTTCAAAAAGAAAGTGCAAAAATACAATAATCCATAAGTAATTTGAAGGACTTCTTCAGGAAAACTAACACAGCCATAGAAATACCATTAAACTCTGTGGAGACACAAGGAGGAACAAAAGAAATTCAAGACCAAAAGAGATTAAGCCTTTGGAAACAGACCAACAGCCAAGGATTCTTTGGATTTAAGGTCAGCCTTAGCCACTGGCTGCATTGCAGAAATCGTATCTGAACAGATTAGAATAAATGCAGATTTCAGCATTGTGGTGCCTGAGCCTGAACACTTGCCAGCCCTGCCCTTGATTTGACTTCTGCTTAACTCAGTGCCAAGTCTGAGCAGCACTTCAAATCATGGCTGATCAATAAGGATCTTTAATGCATGAGCTGCCCTATTATGAAATGTATAATACAGATAACTGACAATAGGAGACAGAGGAAGTCAGAGGAGAAGGCTGAAATCGAACACATGATGCACTATTAATTTGTGCAGTATGTGCTGGTGTACCTGGCTGCTACAGACAGTTGGTAGTATGGATGGGTAGATGTGATTCCCAGAATCAAATCCTAGTGAAATCAAAGGGTAGGTGGAAGGTTGGTTATATAGGTTATATATATATATAGTTATACCTCAAACATCTGTGCCAAAGTAATTAAATAAAGATGGCCAGGTCCAGACATTCACATGTTGTTCTTGCCAGTTTGGAAAGGACTAATTCCTTTCAATCAAAAGGTGGGCATACAAAACAACAGGAGTCAAAACTGGAGAAACAACTGTCCATGGTGTTCCCAAACCATCTGCGGGCTCAAATGCAGCTCTTTAATTCTAGCTAAAATTAGCACGGCTGGTATTTATCGACCTGGATTTATTTCAGACGCTGCCTTTACATCTCCCTTTACATGAAAATAACACGCCTTTAGAACAATTTACCATGCACAGCTGCTGAACCTGTCTAAGCATGACTCAGAGTGAAACACAAACTGCACCGCAGGAAAACATGGCCCTCGCTCTGGGATTTCACAGGCTTAGATCCCAACTCATCATTATTCACATTTGACTTCAAGGAGAAGCTGAGGCAATGACCAATATGCAAGTGACCCTAGTGGGGCCTAAAAGAACACAGACTGGGATCAGGAACAGTGCAGGGTGCTGAACATTGGACAGTTGAGTTCACTCTCTACAATTTAAATCCTTACAAATTGGAATTATATGCAAGGTACAACGTTTCTTCTGTAAAGTAAGAACGCAGGTGAGACCACCTCTGAGACCTCCCTGAGGTTCAGTTCTTAGAAAAAGGAAGGAATAGTCAGTTTGGCTGACTCAAGTTTGCCTGTTTTTCTGGTTTTTTAAGTGACGCTGACTCACATTTTGTAAAATGTGAGTAAACAATTTTTCAAAAATAAAATAAAGAAGGTCACAAAGAAAACTAATGAATATTTCTGATGGGCATTTCAACCTTACAGGCTGTTTGCAGGGCAGTCTGTGAGAGAATAACATGGTCACATGGCCTCTTGAATTAAGAGGCAGTGCTAAAGCCACATGCAAACCTAACTGGATTTAAAACTGGATACCTAATTAAACTTCACAGATTACATCAAAAGAATTAAAACCATCTCTTTTTCTCATACACCATTCTCAGGAATTCATTTTAGTGGCATCAAAAGAGTTATTGCTATTTGGATGCAGTTTCAACATCCCTTTTAGATGGAGAATGGACCCAAGACAGGATCTCCTTCCACTTCAGCATCCTTTCTTGTCTGGTTGCTGATGCTTGTGCGGCCTTAAAAACATTCTACAAAAATTACTGGCCCCACCTAACATTTGTTATTCACAACTGATAAAGCTTTTCCTATAGCACACAGAATACTCTCCCTAGATTGAAGTGGGAAAACCAGAACTGGATGGATCCTTACTGAAGCCTGAGATACAATTCATAGAAACCAAAACTAGTTTTAAACAAGCTCACCTTGTTTGACTGAGACCTGGAAGTTCCAAGGCTACAGCAATCCTGAGGAGAGTCTGCCATGGGCTAATTTTCCCTGTTTCCCAACAGCCTAGTTCAGGGTCAGGTTGGATTCCTGGAAGCAACACTGCAATTTGCAGCGCAGACATGGCCTGAGGGGGAAAGTAAGCACTTGCATTCAGCCTGCAGTCATCAGGACTATCCTGTTGGGATTACATCACCCTGGATTTACTTTTCCTTTTTAAAAACAGTCCTTCCAGATGCTACAGCTCAAAAATAAAGCAAAAGAACAGCAAGAGAAGTACACTGGTTTCTTTAGTCCAGGGGCACTAACAGTGGTGAGGAATCAACAGTTCTTATCAACAACTCTTATTTCTACATCCTTAAAAAAGAAGATATTCTTGAAAAGGCCTTATGAGGGAACTAATAATGAGTGCTACTGGGTAACTTTGATCACTAATATATGCTTGGGAATCTCCTAGGCAGTAGCCAAGATGATCTATACGCAAAGAGGTCCTTTTGGCTGGATGCTGGTCTACAGGAAGAGACCAATTTTAAAGCACAGGCACAAAACAACAGATGTTCTGATGCACCAGAAAGGAAGGGAAAATAGTGTTACCACAGAGCTTGCCAGGTGTGTTAGCACTGCGACACGGAAGCCTCCTAACTCATGTGCAGCAAGAGATAGTTCTGGAAACCAAAATGCTTCCATGTAGCAGTCTCCATTTCCCAGGATAAGGAATCATTTCTTATACACAGTTCAAGAACAAAATTATAAGGCACAGTCTATGTTCATGAGAAAAGTTTTTCTCACGCAGGGTAAATGGAGATTCCCTTAATGGACAAAATGAAAGATTTTCTGTTCTGTCAGTTCTGCCAAGAGTGATGTCAAATACATAATATATAGCTGACATCCAGATGGAAAAAAATCCTCCTTATTTCTAGCCCAGGGAGAATTCAGAACTTGATCTGAACTTCAGAATTTCAGCTTTTAATGGGATTCCCACAGACTTTCAAACAGCCCATAGATGCGAGGGAAGTTAAGATCCAAATTAAAGCTTCTCTTTTAGGTCCCCCTCTCTGTCTGAAAACACCTGTCATACATGGAATTATCCTGTCCTGAAGTGTGGTAGCTCAAAAAGAAACATGAACCTCTCCCAGGACCACGCTCAAAGCAATTGGGGGTGGGTTTTCTGGTTTGGGGAAGTGAATTCAATGCCTGCCAACACCAATATCTCAGGTAGAAGTGCATCAGCTGTTGAAACTATCATGCCTGTGTTCCTTATATTCAACTTTTACCTCAAAAACTACTAATAGTAGTAACAGTTATATTACTTGTGACTAAAAATGAGAGGGAGCCAAATGAGTAAAAAGCAGCAAATTTGAAGCAAATTTCCAATTATGAGTAAATTCTTTGAGAAACTTCAGGTTAAATGAACCACAGATGCAATTTGTTTACGGCCATATTGTAAATTGTGGAAGACTGGAACAGTCCAGTGTCTCTCAGTTTATTTGGAAGGAACAGAGTTTGCCAAAAGAAGAGGATGTCTCTGTCAGTGAATGTGCAGTCTCAAGGACAGCAGTGCCTGGCACGTTAGCTTGGTACTCTTATTCTACCATAAGAAAGATTAAGACATATTTCTATCAGATCAACACTGTCTCAGCACTAGGGAAATATTTATCCTTCCAGTTTCTTCTAAGATAGGTGCAATTATGATTGTAATTTTACACAGAGCAGAATGGTAACAGAGACTAATCAGGTCCCTTAATTACCACCCACTGAAAACTTGACAGTGTTGTTCCAGGTTAAACTCTGTTCTGCAAGCAAATATATTTATTTAGCATTTATCTCTATCCCAGGAGCAGCTCAACAGGTATGTTTGGAAATTGCTGCTTCTCTGTGTTTGGGGCTTCAGCAACAGCCAACTGATGCACCCAGCCAGGCCATGTAGAGTGATGGCAGCCAGAGCTTCCATGCTGTGCAGAGGGCTTAGACAAGGACATTCGCAGTCATGAATAATCCCCTCAAGTCCACAGGCAGTCCAAGTAACATCCACTGACTTTAGGGGGAGACACTCTTAAAGGCTCAGGGTGTCATGCCTGGAACTGAGTTTCATTTTCCCCAGCAGCAAAGCAGGTAAAGATTGGTATTTACTGCAGAGAGCTGTAAAGGGTTGCATAATGTTGGCAGAGTGCTGTGAGCATGAAATATGCCTCACATCATTAAATATGTGACAGATGTACCTGCAGAGAACTCATTAATTCTAATTTCTATTCCTGTTAGTCTAGAAATATTAGCATCTAATTGTTAGTTTCTAAAATATTCTGACAAACTTTTTTTAACTGAAAAACTGTGTCAGCATTTATTTTGGAATATCAGACGAAGTCTGTTCTCTTGTATGCCCCTCAAGTAATGTGTTACAATAACCTCAATTACCTAACAGCAAACGGTGGGGCCTCAGCAGGAAGGCCTTCTGCGAGGCTTTAAGGAGGAGCGGGGAGATCTCTGCTCAGTAAACCTAAATGAAGAAACCTTCAATGGCACAAGAAAATTCTGAAAATGAAAGCCAAACCCACTGCATGTGTGAGGCACAAACACTATGGCAGCACTGTAAGTACTCTGAGGTTTTATTGCAGTGCCCGTCAAGGAGCAAACGGCTGAGTGGCGACACAGCCAGCAGCAGCGTGCTGTGTGCTGTGACTGCAGTCTGGTATAAAGAAATCCAAAGGAATTTGCATATTTTCTTTCCTTAAAGAACATCTAGTGGAAGAAATGCTGAATTTCTCTCTTCTGATGCTTTTTCCCCCCTGGAAGTCTCAAGATCAGTTCATTCTGCACAGAAACCAGGGCCTGGAAGTAATACCGATAGCTGTGTACAAAACCCTGCAAAAATGAATCCATCCATCGTAGTGCCAGACAGAGCTCACCCTCCCAAACACTGCTTCCCTGGAAAGGACAGCAGGACACCACATGTTGTTCCTTACAACAGCATATGGGGACCAGGAATTTACTGTAGGTTTCCCCAGACTGCAGCTTTGGGGACAAAATCTTCTATCAGCTTAGACCTCTCAGCCTGCCTTGCTAGCATCTGGTGACTTGAAAGCCTGACAGAGGAAAACTTCATTTAACCAGAAAGATACCAAAAAATGGGTATTCACAGCACAGCAGCAGTACTTTTGTAAACACTGAGTAAGAAAACCAACTGTGTGTGAGAAAAAACTGGACCATGAAATAGAAATGCTGCTTTAACACCACAGTTTGCAGCAATTACTACCCTGGTCAATAGCAAAGTTGGAAATAAACTAACTGGCCAACAGATCTTTGCAGGAAATAAGCTGTTTAATGATTTAATTATTTGGGGAGGGAGCTAAAGAGAAGGGAAATGCAGAGAATAAACACGTGGGAGCATAAACATTTGCATAGCGTGGCAGCACAGGTGTGGACAGGAGAAATCCTGGTGTGGGTTTGCTGAGCTGTTTCCCACAGTACACGTACACAGCAGGGAGGAACTGCATTTGCATAGGCAAATCGGGGCAGTTTTCCCTCTCTGCTCACCTCACTGCCAATTACTTATTTTTTATTTGATGGTTCTGTTAATCTAGAACACAGGTCTGTCTTGCTGAGGCTGAGGGTTGTCTTTGTTCATGGAATAACATGCTCAAACACTCTGCAGCAGGAGGCCTCTGCCAGTGACTCCAAGAGTCTTAAAAGCTTTTTCTTCCAAGTGTGCTCACTGAGTAGCAACATTTCCATAGGATCTGAGGGGTTTTACTATCACAGTTTTATTTTTACTTTTAATTCTGACTAAATATTCACATTTCTACCTTTGACTTCTTTTTGTTTGATTAGGTTTTTGGATCCATACAGTGTGATATCTCACCATGCACAAGAGTTCAGCCTCTGCCCATTCCTTCAGTACCTTGCACACTGCAATCTCACAGAACTCAGAGTCCCAGCTGAGTGCAATGAAAGTCTGAGATCTGTTTCTAAGCAGTACCATAACTCTTAAACCTCTAATAATATTTGCACTTTGGGAAACCAAACCAAATTTGGGTTCTTAACTAGCATCACTGCAAAAAAATAGCTTTTTCTGTGAAACAAATCATGGCACATAAGCAAATGGCATATTGAATCTCTGAACTGCTGCTAAGTATGGAAGCAAACCTTAGGAAAGGATAACATAGTTGCTTTGAAGTGCAGCAAGGCTGAGAAAATGTTTTTGACAGGTCTTAGGAACGGACTTCTGCTCAGCTTGGCACATTTTCTTTGTGCCCCCCTGAACTATACTGAGAATTACAAAGAGGACACATGGAAGAAAAGAGACAAAGGCTTGTAAAGGGTCAAATAGTTCAACAGAAGCCGGAGAATAAATGGAAATTATAGACACCAGTTTCGTACTTTCAGTCCAATGTAGAACTTCAGCGACGTGCCATTTAGGCTTTATGTTAAACATACTTAGGTAGGTAATACATTATATGCTACAATACACTGAAAACAACGTATTTTAAGCAACTTCTGTTCCATGTACTCTGTGGGATTTTATCTGTAGGACTACTGAAGGGTATTCCTGCTATTCTCTCAGTAAAGCTATTAGTATAAATGGGACCAACTCCTACTGTCACAGACAGCATAATGCTAAAAGGTTTAATAGGCTGTTTGGCAGGAGACAGACAGAATAGATTCAGCTGCTAAAATGGTGACACTGACACTTTGCCCTTCGTTACCCGTGTTCTTATCTTTCCCCACAGAAAAATCAGTGTTGGATGGTGCAAGCTGTCAGTCTGTAGTTTGTAGTTGGGCTGCACTACAATGGCCCTGCTTCACAAAGAGGAATTTATTTCCCAGGAATATTTGTAATCTGTTGCTATTAAAGGTTTAATTAAATATAGCTTTAGGGTACTAATTAACACATAATAATTACTAATCTGACTCTCCTCCACACCCATCATGTAGCAAATACACAAGATTAAATCAAAACAGGCGCACAAAGTATATTCATGGCATGGCCTCCCTTCCTTCCCATTGAATTCAACAATAAAGCTCTGAAATTATCAGGAAGAGAATTCTGTAGAGAATAAATTGCCTAAAAGTAAATTTTTTTAACTTGACAAGTTGGCATTACACAACAGTTTTAGTATTCATTTATGGGTCACAGTGTTATTTCCAGTCCTGCCGACATTTTAAGGCACATGGCATGCACCAGGGAAAGGACACCTGAATGGAATCGTGCAGACACATTGGGTACCCTGAAACAGTTAAAAAGAAAGATATGTGGGGGAAAAATTAATCATCCAATCCAACAAAACCAAACCAAGCTGTACATCAGATAAAACCCAATATAAATATTGTGCTTTTCCAACCAGAAAAGGGCCAGGCAGTTTTTTGCATCCTTCACAATTAATAGGCCAGAGCACTGTTCCCAGAGTTCTCTGCTCCCTCAAGAATGCTTATCTAATCCATCTTTAATCCCTCTGTGTTTTCACCTGAGTGCTGAGAGGAAGAGAAGAAAGCTCCAACATCTAGGCTCCCATCTTATTCTCTCCAATATTTATGAGAGCAAATAAATACTTGAACACATGTTGCAAAGCATGACTAAGCAAAAAAAATCATTCCTGACATGCCATCCCTGTTACACCCACCCAAGGAATTATTTATTTGTAATGAGCCGGCCTTCTGCAAGGCTTTACAAGGGGTTTATCTGCCATATGAATTTGTTTCAGACAAGTCACTACTTAATGAAGCCACATCTGGAAGGAGGGATTTTTTTCCTCCTGCCATGGGCCTTACCCTCTGAATCCTGCAGTGCTTGTCTGTCCCTGTCACCAGCACTGCAACCAGCCTCCACACAGCTTCGGTTCTTACACGGAGCAATGGGTGGGTGTCGCTTTGGTGCATGACTTGCTGCTGTAGGATTTAACTCCTGGAGGCACCGCACGTGGAGGTCATTGGGAGCTGCACCAGGTGACACCGAGCCAAGACCCGGTGCGGCACTCGGTGTTCTCGGGCTCCACCTGCCGGCAACTCATTGATTTCGGCCACCTCTGCGCTTCCAAGAGGAATTTCCCTTCCGGAGAGGGAAGTGTGCTACCCACAACGTCCAGCAAAGCTCCTAAACCATACCCTGTTCTGTTTATGCTGCTGCTGGTACCCCACCGTGTCTCAACAGTTGATACCAAGCCCCAAAATGTAGGTCTCGACTACATGACGCTAAGCCTTGTGGTCATTCTGACCAGCAGTGAGGCTGATTGACCTTTTAATAAGAGAGAAAAGTGTGTTTTGTGCCAGGATCTGGGCTCAAATCCATGAATCCCTTAAGACCATGAATCCAAATTTTCCTGCAGCTCACAAACACACGGATGTAAAACTCCAGTTCATGCCTGTTCCTAGTCTCTCTCTGCAGACAAAGGCATCACACACTGTTCTGGAAAGAACAAACTGTTGTTTGTACGGATCTCTGTCATTCCAAACCCAGCAGAATAAATACCTCCAAGAGTCAGATATTCCCATGAGGCACAAGAGAATTTGGCATTTTTTTTGTGTGACAAATACACAAAATCTAAATTTACAAGTGTATGAATCAAACAGGGAATTTCCAGAAGCATTTTAGAATGAGAAGACCATTGAGCTGTCTCTCTTCAAAAAAAACCTCCTGCCACACGTAGGTTGTAGAATGAGGAAGAAATTCAGCTCTAAAATTCTCTGCCGATGACACAAAACTCAATTTGGAAGCATTAGCTAAAGAAAAATACAAACCTGTTCCTAAAACCACAGCTATGAAGACAAATTGCATATACTCACCAAATGGAAATTAGAAGTATATTTAATAGCAGGGCTTAGCAGAAGCAAGTGTACAACTATTAAACCCTGTCATACATTTTTTTGCCAAAGGATCAACCCTAAGAATAACTAAACCCACCCTGTAAGTATCTCAGTGCAAAGAGGATTTAGACATGTGCAACTAATGAGGGATGTATTAATCCTGATGCATAAGAATATTTATACCCATACTCAGTGCTGAAGGAAAATCCTGAATATAACCTTGCATTCAAATATTCCATGAACAGCTGCCAGTTCCTGTTTGCACTTCAAATCCCAGCCTGGAATGCAACTGTTGGGATGCAAATTCACGCAGCATTACTTATCTGTGAGTCTAATTAAAGATACAGACCTGCTGCAAATGGTAAAGCAATGCTGGTTCAGCTGCACATGGCACTGCTCCTGCATCGCTCCTGTGCTCACACAGAACGTTCAGTAACCCACCGGTCTTCTCTCCAATCCAGTTTAAAATATCCCAGTGGAGAAAACTACACACGAGTGAACAACACTTCCATAATACCCACCCTGTAAGAAATACCTCCTCCTAACCAGAAGAATTTCACTTTTCAGAGTTTTCAGTTCAATACTGATATGACTGATATGAATGTAAACAATTCCATTAATTCTTTGGACTTCTATGTCTCCTTCTACTGAAGAGTTGAGTGAAAAGGAGCTTTTTGTATACTAAAAAAAAATCCCAAGAAACCAAAACAGACTCCCCTAGAGGAATTAAAAAGGAAAGGCGTACAAGCTGTACACCCACCAGCTGAAGGGCCACTGGATGACAATCTTTTCTACCTGAAAAATAAAGATACACTTTTCTACTGACATTCCTTCAGTCTTTTTTTATGAATTCATGGTTGCTTTCTTGAGCATTGCCTGCTGTTTACCCAGAAACATTTGCATTATTTGATTTTCACAGCTCAAGGAGTGCCTATGCTCCCTTAAATTTCTGTATCCTCTCCTGCAGTTTTCTCCTGTTTTGTTTTTCTACCATGTTCAGAAACAATATTGAACTTTCCTCTTCTCTTTCTTCCTTCATCACTTGCATCCAGGTCTCCTCTTTCAGCTTTCCTTTCTGTGCAGCAATACACTGTCCCTCTCTGCTCCTCCTGTTCTTGAACCACCCATTCATCTGTGAAAGCACTGATGAAAAGGGTAACAAAGCAAAACCAACTATTTATGTACCTGATGATGTGACACATACAATTTTATGGAATAATATCACACATTCATGGTACAAAGTCACAGCTTTCCACCAAATGTGAGATCCTGGATGCTCTCCCTCAAAACATTAAATACCAGTTAAGTGCCTCAGATTCCAGCACAGAATCACCATCCCTTTTGCCAGCTCTTATCTCCTGTTCTTTCCACAGCACTCATAATCTTGCAGATGACTCTTAGCTAACTTTTCTTCCTCTTCTGACACCTTTCCACTTACCTTACCACTCCCTACCCAGATCTAATAAATTCTATTTATTCCCCTTATTGGTTCTAAATTCTACATCTCATTCCAAAGAATTCCCTCTACGGGGACTGATACAAACGTAGCCAACTGTTCTTCTCAAGAGATGAACTTCAAACTTGGAAGCAAAGTGTGAAAACTTGAATGAATATTTGTTCTGCAGCAGTGGCAAAACCACTTCCTGCAGCCCCCTGCAGCCTTTGGGAGCACTCCCCAGCCCAGACAGCATGAACAAGGCTGTCAACATCATTGTTCTGCTGCTGCCTTCAGTACCCATTTCAACGGGAAAACACACAGGAGGAAGTTACGATTTCTATTACCATGCTGCACAAGAGCCCTGCTCACGAACAAGACTTCATTTGCAAGACAACTATATATAGAACAAATGACAATCAGGGCTCCAAGGAATTTACCCTCTGAGATGAGACACAACACATGTAAATTTTCTACAAGGGAAGTAATGAGATAATAGTAATGGCCAACATGAGAAGTGCTAATCATACAATTATGACCAAGATTTTTGTCAGCATTGCTGTAAGAATTAATTTCAGAACTTTCAAAAAATGACCACAAAAACGACCAGTTTGATCCAAACAATCTAATCCTTTGCAATTAAGGAGAAAAATCTTGTTGTTGATAGTAACTTTGACTGCAGTGCAACTTGTAAAGATGAAGATGCTTTTTTTTACTGTAACTGACATAATGTAAAGCTTTTTTGCACAAAACAGCTAACAGAGAACAGCAGTAAAATTTATGTGAAGGAAAACCTGGATCCTTCATAAGATGTGATAGATATAAATGTCAGTTCAGCCAATCAATTTTAATTAACTGGAAATCAGAATTGCAAAGACAGACTGCAGTAAAGCCTACAGAGTGTTCATGTTCTGTTACGGATGAAATAAAAGTAATAGCTATTAAATCAAATTATAATGAAGAGGTAATGTTAAGAACTAAGAAACATTTATTTTTCATCAGTGTTAAGCTTAAAGAAATTTCAGTAACAAGTTCTCACTTTGACCAGCTTTGATAATGGGATCAATACTGCAAATGCATTTGTAGAAATGTTATTGGAAAGTGTGTGTGTGGGGGTGGTGTTTGTGCTTTTTTTCCTTTTAATATTTTCTTTCTCAAGAGAGGATGATCACAAACTTGGTAAATTAGCTACCAGAAACTTTCTGATTCTTGGGGCAAGAGCCCCCCGAGACACAGACCATGATCTCCTGAGAGCCAAGGGGAGGAGAAGCCCCGAGTGCTGGCAATGGCTCCTCGAGGTCCCACTGCTCCTCTGTGTGCCACAAGAGCTTTGCTACTGGCCCAGCACAGATCAGATGAGATGCCTCATCCCAAGTTTACCCCAGGTAAAGTCACTTGCATGAACCCTCAAGCACGCCATTCCAGGAGGATATTAACACAATCCAGAACCTGGCACCTCATTCCATCTGCTCACCTCTTGCAAAAGCCAAGACAGGGAAAGAAGCTGCTCCAAATGGGAAACTTAGAAAGCAGCATAACTGCAGTGCTTTGAAGGAGCCTCTGGCACCGTTGTCTGTACGAGGGCAAATATCTTCTCTGAAACATGTACTAATATTCTCCCTCCTCTTCCCTCCACCCTTTCTACAGCCCCTGGGAAATCTCTCTCCTCCCACTCCCTGCAGTTTCCTTCTGTGTTTCTCTGCTGCTGAATGATCCTGTTGCCTGAGCAACAGCAGCTGAGGAGGGGAGCAGGGAGAGGGGCCTGGCCCGGCTGTGTGCTCTGGCAGCAGCTCTGCACTCTGACCCCACAGCAGCAGCCTCAGGAAATGAGCAGTTCAGCTGAGTGAGGTGCAACCTCCTTATTAGATGCTGGGGATTTTGGAACCACCTTATATTTTCATGCAATTATGAATAAAATAACCTAACACTCAAGGCTGTCAAGCAAGTAGTTGTTTAGCTTATCTACACACCCAGATTATATTCATAATGCAACCACATTTGTTACACTTTAATTTTGGTCCTAGTAGAACTCAGATGTACAAATTAACCAGCAATTAATCTCTAGAATCAGAAACTGCTCTAAAAAAATTCAAATTATTATGCAGTGTCTCTCTCCCCCTCTGCTCTTTTCATTGTGTATTTTGGAATTCAGAAAAGTAACCAGAACAAAAGTGTCTATCAATGACCTTTCCGGATCCACTTCAATATTTGCAGTGTGCTTTCTTTTCATCTTTGCTGTCTGTCTCTTGGTATTTGAGCAATATCTGGTGAAATGAGAATGTAGTCTCGGTGCTATAGCTGTGCAAGAAATAATAATCTCTGCAAGATATCCAGCAGAGATTTCTTTTCTAATATTGTTTTATTGGAAGAAATTTTTTTTCTCTTTTTCAATAGCACTCTTCTTACACGGTTTTGTGATCCTACAGTTTATGAAACTCCATGGGCTGCCTCCCCCTCCCTTGATGGTTTATGATCAAAATGCTTGTAATTGGCTACTTGCTGCTCTGATGATTACAGGAGGGAGGGTTGTGCAGGTTTTCCTGCTTTCGAGCAACTATCACCTGGAACATCAAGCACGGAATATCTGTGCTGATACGTCTTAAACGAATGTAGCTACTATGACACTTCACTCTCTTCTTATTATAATTTAATTTTTACTCCTGAAGTAGAAGCACAGTTAGTCAGATGTTCCAGTTGCATCAGGCACTAATGGTGAGTTATTGGGAAATGATTTGACCTTTAAAATTTCATATCAATGTGAGCTTCATTCAAAATTAATTTACTCCATCCTATCCAACTGCCTTCAACAGCTGCATGCTTGCTAATCCTGTCCCTTGCACTGTATTTATAGAACTTTTAAAAAAAATTCTTTTAGACTATGCTTATTTTTGCTGAGCATAAAATAGAGAACAACTGGAGTTTAAGCCCAGCAGACCCAACCACGAAAAGCTCAGAAGCTAATCCTTCATTTTTTGCTCTGCTTTCTTCAGAGATAACCTACTTCCATTTTCAGCTATCCAGCAGAATAGTCAGACTGAGTATCATTGGAGCAAAACACAGTCCAGAATTTATGGCTTACTAAATTCAGGGAGAAGCTTTAATTAATGAAGTCTGGAGCGCTGTGACTAGACAGCAGATTCCATCAATTAATTTGGAATAAAACTACCAGGATTTCTCAGTGCATCTGGAAGTTTCAAAACCATCTGTCAAAAGTGTTACTGTCTCTAGGCCATAGGTAATTGTGCTTGGGAGAGCCTGGATCACTGGCCAGAGGTGCCTTTTGCACAGCTCTGACTATCAGCTTCAACAAATCAGGTGGCTGTATCCAGCTTTCAGAGCAGAAAAAGAGTCATGGAGTTCAGGGAAGGAAAGGGACTAAGGCCAAACATCCTTAGTGTGACTCATGGATTTCGATGGGATTACAGAGGGATGGAAATAGACCACATTTACCGTATTAGGTCACCATGCTAATATCATTAATCTTCTGTCAGGGAAAGATTGCTCCTCCCATGCTGACATTTCAACTATAAGGATAATTGGCCCGTGGGGGTACAAGGAAGGTAGAAGAAAAAAACTGAAATAATGGTAAGAGCTTGAAGAAACAACATAAAAAAATTTGAATATCCTGATTTCCCTTAAAAGGTCCTATTGAATATCACTTATAGACTCTTATCAGTATAAACCTTCATCAATACATCTATCATTTATCTGTTTACCAACACAAATTCTTTTACACAGATAACCTTCTACCTGTGATTTTCATTTGGTAAAAGCTGTATCACAAAATTTTACTTGGCTTTGGATAACTTCAGAAAACCTCTCACATCACGTAAGAGATTTGTGATTAAAGCATGCACAAGGCTTAGTTATGCCCATCTCCAGTTCATAAAACTTGTCAGAATAATATTAAAAAAAAAAAAATCTCACAAAGACAAGACTTCAATAAAAATAATATTATCACTTCTTCAAGCTCTAATGAAACTTCTTAGCAAGGGGGTGGAGCAAAACCATCTTACATGTGGTAAGGGCACTCAGCTGGAAGTGGATCTTGGATGGGCTTTGCACTTTTCCCATTGAATAATGAATTAAAGACAGAAGATGGATAATGAATTACTTTTAAATCAGAAGAATTCCATGAAGCAGGAAGAACAGCTTATGACTTCCTCCCAGGCATTAGGCTATGTAAGTAACCTCCCATTTCCTCTCATTCCCATATCTTTAATCTCCCATTCAGAAAGATCTTGTGACAGCCTAATTTCTTCATAAATCAAGGTATAAAGCTGTGGCTGACCTTTGGGAGTGATTGCAGCACACCAGACAAGTACAGACAGGAATAAATTCAGCTTCTCAGAGCTTAGCAATAATAAATTGCGTAGGACCACGATGACATATTTTGACCAGACAGTTTCATCCAAAAGTCAGTCAGACACTGAGAAAGTGATAAATTCTGAGTTTGATTAATAAAGAAGAAAAAAGAAATATGAGTACTGCCAGTATCCAAAACATTTCAGAATCTCTCTTATCAGTGAGGTGACAAGACAGCACTCGTGCTTCTCCTTTTGTGAAACCACCTACCTTTCCTTCAGAATAATATCTGAGATTGGAGACAGAGGTTTTATATTTTTCAAGATAAAGTGACTGAAAATTCTTGAGGTTGCTGAATAATACACCTAAATTGGTTTAAATCCCAATGGATGGTTCGCAACTGAGTCTTGGATTGGGAGACGCCAAGTTCTTCTGAAGGAAACAGAGACATACAAGGCCACACCAGTACAATCCTTCCCAGTTTGCTTTAGATAGTATTCATTTGACACTTCACTTGCACTTTCTTATGTAGCTTGATTTCTAAAAAATCCAGAGGATGCTGAATACAAAACAAATAACAAGTAAATATGTCAACAACAGAAGCATCTAACTCAGGCCTGCCATTTGATCATGCATCCCTGCTAGAAATCCTTGTTGCACAGTAAAAACGGTTACAAAGGAAAAAAAAAAAAAAAGAATAAAACTTTGTGGTTTGGTCCATCACTGTCTCGTTTGATTTAACAAGCACTTTCATTTCTCAGCTGCTGCAAACATTAAACAAGAACCATGAAATCACTCTGGGGAGTATGGCAGTTACATCTGCACTGCTTTCTTGCATGATGTCAGCTTCTGTGCAGTAACAATGTCACTGAGTGATCTTTCCATTCACTGTTTTCACTCTTTTGGTCAAAATCTGATCTATATTACACTGTAAATTGAGTTACATTATTAAGGTTTATATACTTTAGGGCATATCACTCTACGTGTTGAAAAGCAAACTTCCATACCTTTCTCTATTACTCATCCACACAATACTTCCAGTATCTGTAGACTTGTAATTCTTCTTTTAACTACAGTTCTCTTGTGAATCCTAACTCTGCAGATTTATCCATATAATAAATATGCTTTTAAAGAGTGCCGAAATGTATTAAAACTGCAACAAACCAGCAGTAGCTACATGTAGCTTAATGACTGAGATAAATGTTATTTGGGAACATGTTGCAACAGCAAATGACATTCAGTATTCTTCCTGTTGATACTGGCTGTGGGCTGAGAGCTAAAAAGAGGCTCTGCCAACAGGCACCCAGGGAATCTGCAGCTGGGCATCTTCCTTTCCTTAAGGCTGAATTATCCATTTCTTAAGGATCAGCCTGGGCCAAGCTGTCATATTGGCTCTTACAGTTTAATATGGTCCACAACCCAGACAACTCCCACAGCAGCCCAAGGAGCAGGTGGATGCATTAACCAAAGCCTACATTTGTTCTAGGCAGGCGTTTGTTGTTTTGGCAGGATTTGTTAGATTATCTTGATAATCTAATTTGTACTGATGACTCCAGCAATGACCTAGCAGGGAACAAACCAAAAAGACCAAGCACTGGGACATGCCTACGCTGCATCCCCTTTGTCCAGCTCCCTAATGAGGGGCCACTCCGAGCAGTTCACTCCCACTGACTCTAAACCCTTGTGCAGACCACAGCAAGGCTGGATGTGATGTACTGAAGCTGAGAACATAGGTGCATATACCATTTCCATACCGCTCCAGAGCTTTCTTCTACACGAAGAATACACTTCCGTTAAAATACAAACATGCACACATTCTCACACAGACATATTGAATGGGCACAGAACTGATATTTGTGGGTGAAAGCATTCTCAGCACTGTTTGTGACACTCAATGTTTCCTACAGCTCATCCAGAGCTAGGAGGAGTCTTCACTTGCCTGCTGTAAGCGCTCCCTCTGTTGTTGTGCAGAGGAACTACCAGCAAACGTGTTCCATCAGCCTGGCATCTTTGTCATCTTCAAGTACTCCATCCTGAGATAACGTTTCTTGCTTATTTTCTGCCCAAGCAACTTCTGTCTTGTCCCAGTCTTCCAAAGTACCAGTGGTATCATTTAGAATAACAATGCACCTAAGTAAATGTGAAAAAACACATTTAAATATCTTGCATTTGCCCTAAAAAGCTTTTTACTATTAAGCATATTGCAGAACTCACTCACTAATTTCAACGTGGATTAGAAATCCAAAAACTGAGTTGAAAAAAATAAAGGTGAGGAAATTAATGAAACATAAGAGAAATAGTGTTTATTTTAATTTAAAAGATTCAAAGGCCAAAATCCCTGCTTGCACTTAAAATTATTTCTGAAACCCATAACAGCAACAGAATGACAGAGGAGCTGCAGCCACAGAAGTCAAGGGCAGTTTATTGGAGCAAGACACAAAAAGCACAACGGATGCAAATAACCATGTGTGGATCAGAAAACCTAACTTTCAGAAATGTTGTCTTTAAATTCAAGCACTTCTCTTAGCTAAGTCCAGGCAGATATATGTCAGTTTGTCTGCAGAGTGCTTTCCTGGCACTTGCTGCCCATGTGATTTGCTGCAGCTGTCTGCCCTTGGCTTGGGTTCCCGCTGCCTGGAGAGCTTCTGCCCTTGGGTCTGGCAGTGCAAGAAAAAGCCTCTCTGAAAACTTACAGACCTTGGAACCAAGCAGGACTCTGTTTATTTTTGTGTGTCCTAAGCACTAAGTGCTGAGGTTGCAGGTTGCCCAAGAGTCAGCTCATAGAGACTCCACTAAAAGCCAAGTGCCTGCAGAGTTCTCTGCATGGAAAGTTGCCCAAAGGAGCACTGAATCCAAAGTAATTTGTAGGCTGGAATGGGAGCTAAGTTAAAATTTCAAGTTTCAAAGTTTGTTATTAAAATTTTGTTGTGTTTTCTTTTCTTGCTTATTTCTTCCAATAGTCCAAACCCATTGTTTTTGTGATGGGCTGAGGTAAAAAACAGCCCTCATAAATGAAAATTGTAGTTTTCTTATCCACTGTTGACTGAGACAGTGAATTAATGCAGTGTTAGGACAGCTTTCCAACAGAAAGAAGCAATCATCCAAAAAATCAACTAGCAGGATTATTCTGTATTTGTGTATGGTCACCTCTCCCTTTCCCTGCCATAAAGCCCCACAACGATCTTGACTGATTTGTCCGTCAAGCTGTGGGAAAGCTGGTGGCGAAATTAAAATCTAACCTTTTACTTGAAAACATAGATATAAAGAATATTTCTTCCTGTTAATAGAAATGTCCTAGAGTGACAAAATCAAGAAACACTCGAAGGCATGGTAACCTGAAAGTCATCCCATAAAAGGGTCTGAAATATGGAAATAAAGGAAATAAAATAAGAATTAAAAATGGTATCTTAACTAAGCAATAACAGTCTAAGGAAGAAAAAATAGAAGAAAGAAAAGGACACATTTTACCATTGGCAGGTAATGAGTAAATCTCAGGAGGCTGGAGGTCCTTAAAACATACAGTCTTTTCCAGTGAAATTACAGAAAATATAGCATCTGTGATTTGGGAAGAACTAATCTAATTAATCAATGGCCAGAAACAGGAGAGAGCTATTTCTGAGTAGCAGTTACTCAGCAGGCTATAGGAGATGAGTTAATGAACTAATTTGTCTGTTTGATATCCAGGGATTACATTAGCAATGAGATCTAAGAACCTAGAAATAGAATGTTGCATTACTGAGGTGTTCAACAGCATCTAATGCCCAGTCCCTTCCAGGACTCTGGATTCTTTTGGAAAAACCTCAAGTCGTACATTTTCATCTGTACACACAGAGATTTATTTAAGATTAGCTTGTCGGTTTTCACAACACACAGAACAGCTGAGCTCTGCAATTTCAGTTCCTTTAGGGAAGGGGCCAAGGAAAAACCTCAAAAATGGATAAAAATGGACTTAATGTGCATGGCTGCCACACCAGCACCTTTATAAACACCAAAAGGGTCACCAAAAGATCGTGTCCTGGAAGGGCTGCATTCAGTGGGATGTGTGAACTGTGATATTTCAAATTGCTACAGCACAGCACACAAACTTTTCTGCTTTCCTTTCCAAATATCCGAGCGGCTCTTCAGCTGTTTTACCAGGGACATGAACAGCTGAAATGGGAAACGTGGCAGGGCAGGATAACCCCAGTACCGTCTCATCAACTCAGATGTCAGAGTCAAATTCAGAGTCAAAACTGCTAAAGCCTTTAAAAAATAGTAATAAAAAAGCCCCAAACCAAACAAATACAAACTTTATAAGCTAGTACATTGAAAATACATTTTCTAAATCTGAGAAATTTTTTTAGGAACTGAAAAAATCCCCTCAAGCAGATGATTTTTTATGAAACACCTTTTGCAGCATCAGTTAAATTTAGGTTTTCACATTAGTGAGGTTTTACACAATCATTAGCAGCTGCCATATAAAAATAAAACAAGAATGGAAACATTTAAAAATATAAATGAAAGAAGGCAGAGATAACTAGATTATTAATGTCTTAATTAAAGCAACATATTCTGCATGTATTTCAAAGATTATTAATTTAGTTCAAGCTCCATTGCTCTTTTCCTATAGTATAACAGAGCTATGGGCTCAGGTTCCAGAGCTTTTAATCTCCTGTGAAGAAAAAACTGCATTCCTTTAACCCTTCTTGATTGTGGCAATAAAGACCTCACATTCCCATTTGGCTGAAGTGAGGATGTCCTTGCACACAGCAACGTACTCCATTACCCGTGGATGCATTTTTGGATATGAGGTTTATATAGAGAGAATGAGCAGGAAAACAACTTTCTGGGACATTCTAATCTAATAAGTACGTACGGTAGAATGAAAATAAACTGAATAGAGAAAATAACAGAGCAAGCTCCACGGTGCTGCTCTAAGATAACAAAAAACAGCCCCAAAAGCAAAGCAACATTGTTCAAGATGATGAAAATGCAGAAGAACTTTTCATTATGAGGCACTCTCTAAATTCACTTGAGATTAAATAATCACCAATATTATTTAAAACTAAGGTAACCAGCACTTATTTGGATAGCTGCAGCAAATACATTGTATATATATTATATTTTATCTAGGCGGGCACTAAATGTCCTTTGCACTTACAGCTGTGGAAAAACAAGGGAGCAGGGGCTGTGCAGTTTAGTGTCTTAAAATACCAACCCAACTTAAGGTTTAAAAGCAGAGCCAGTATTCCTTATTCCTATCTGTCTCAAAAACTAGGAATTTTGATTTATTCTAGGCCTTTCCCATCTCAGTGTCTGAAAAAGGCAGACATAGGCAGGCAGGCAGGAATCCCTCAGGAACTTCAGCAATAACCTTTGCACAGAAGGGCTGGTAATGCTAACACAGGGCATGTGGGATAAATGTCACGGTCTTTTTAGTTATGTTGATTTTCTTCAGTTTTAGGACAGCTTTGTCATTTCAAAACTCCCAACAAGTTACAAAAAGTGGTTTTCAAGCATGAACCCTACTGCTATTCCTGGGATAATGAATTCATTGTAGAGCCCCCGACTCTGGTGCAGTGTTTACAGAGGCACAAAACCCAGCTGAAAATGTATCGATCCTTGATTGCTGTAACAACACAGAGGTCACAACCGGTCTGCTTATACCAACTGGAGAAAAAAAACCTAGCAAACCATTTTTTACATACTGTCAAGTGCTCATTTACCTGAAAAATATTTATTATCTTGTGAAATGCATTATTGTATATAACGTAACACTCCTCAGATAGTCCTTCCCCAACACAACCTACTTTCTCCGTTTCTGATCAAAACACAGAAAGTTTGAAATTGTTAAAATGGTCCCAGCTGATTTATTCAAGAAGGTCCTGATTCTGCTTGAGCCTTTCCCATATTAGACTCATAAGCATAAAACCACCTAAAAAGTAATTTCCAAATCGTGACTCAGGGCTCCTTTACTCCCAACTTACCTACGGCTTTTCGAGTTTAAAAAATCTTTGCCCAAATATAAACCTGAAAACGATCTCGAAGAATCTGCTGGTGGCAAAGTGGCTGCGAGGCGTGTTTAAACTGCCTCCTCAGGAACCAGGACATCCAATTCTGGGATTGGACACCGCGGGAAAATCATAGAACCCCAGAATGGTTTGGGTGGGAAAGGACCTTAAAGCTCATCCAGTTCCAACCCCTTCCTATGAGCAGGGACACCTCCCACTAGAAAAGGCTGCTCCAAGTCGTGTCCAACCTGGCCTTAACAGAGACTCAGGTACGTGAAAAGCCGACGGCCACTACAATGCACAGAAGAACCGAGCCAGGCGACTGAAAAACCCG
>VXAD01007343.1:511412-602453 GCA_013399195.1 Dicrurus megarhynchus
CCCCGCGGCGCGCACGGAAACCCCGTGCGCGCGGGCGGGGCGCTCTCTCGGGCCGCCGCCGCCATCGCTGGAGCCGCGCGGGCAGCTCGCGCTCCGGCCCAGCCGCCCTGCGCCGCCCCTGCCCGCCTCGCCATGCAGATCTTCGTGAAGACCCTCACGGGGAAAACCATCACCCTCGAGGTGAGCCGCCGCCGCCGGAACGCGCCGCCCCTGCCTGCCGGTGCTCCGAAACGCGGGGATGTGCCGGGAGGCAGCGGGATGCGCCGGGAGAGCCCGGGATGTGTGGGGAAACGCGGGCCTGCGTTGCCCGGGGGGGTTCGGGCCACGCTGTGGAGGCCGGAATGGCCGTGGCAGCAGGGGGCGTGTGCCGGGAGCTCCTCGTGGTTTTCCGGCCTATCTGGGCTAATGGAAATGTGCAGCGCGTTTTGATTCTGTTGTTCTGTTTCATGGTAGGTTGAGCCTTCTGATACTATCGAAAATGTAAAAGCGAAGATCCAGGATAAGGAGGGTAGGTTCAATAGGCACTTATTAACTATTTTATATTGATAACAGTATATGTTGTATATATTATTCCGTCAGTCTATTCTTGTGGATTGATGTGTGCCTCACACAGATGTAATTTTCTGCAGCAATCTTGATTTTATTGCAGCTTGTTGTAGCTCACGCCCCTCATTTACTCCTGATTTATGTTACCACTAGGCATCCCTCCGGATCAGCAGCGGCTGATCTTTGCTGGGAAGCAGCTGGAAGATGGACGAACACTGTCCGACTACAACATTCAAAAAGTGAGTAGGAAAGGGTGGACACAGCAGTGCAGTACCAGGGAACTGGCACAGGCAGAGCTGACTGACCTTTTCTTAGCTGACTAAGAAATGTTTCTAATAGATTTAGCCAAATCAAGGGATTGAGGCAGTGTTGATGCTGGGAGCTCGGGATGCCACCTTAATAGCAAATAATCCTTTTAGAGCTTTCCTAAGTGCCTGGCACTTGAGATGTACTTTCTCTAGGTCAAAGCAAGAAGCATGCTTAAACGCTGCACTTGCCTTGAGAAGGCATTTTGAGTCTATTTCATGTGCTTTACAAACAGGAATCAACCCTTCACCTGGTGCTGAGACTTCGTGGTGGTGCTAAGAAAAGGAAGAAGAAGTCTTACACGACTCCCAAGAAGAACAAGCATAAGAGAAAGAAGGTTAAACTTGCAGTGCTCAAGTACTACAAGGTAGGCAGAACTAAAGAAGCTTGATGGAAACTCATCTCTCACCAGGGAGGATGTGAAGCCTGTAACTGGTCTGCACAGAGCCTGGTGTATTTAATATTTAAACTCCTTCTATTTGCAAATATCCCATGTGTTACATAAAAGACACTTGATCTGTTGCAGCTGGGCCCTTCTGACCTCTATCTCCAAAAGTTTGATGTAGTTACTGTTACAAAAACTATTATGCTGGTGGAAAATACTCAAAATTACTTTTGTTGCTAAAAGGTGGAGAGTGTCTGTGAGCCATTGCCTGTTTGTCCTTCCCAGGTGGATGAGAACGGCAAGATCAGCCGCCTGCGCCGGGAGTGCCCCTCGGAGGAGTGTGGGGCCGGAGTCTTCATGGCCAGTCACTTCGACAGACACTACTGTGGCAAGTGCTGTCTGACATACTGCTTCAATAAGCCAGAAGACAAGTAAATGTATCAGACAATAAAAATCTGAGCTTCTGTACGGTTTAAGGATTTATTTCTGCGGTGCTGTGTTTCCTCTCTGCTGATCAGTGAGAAAAATCTGTGGCACTCTGGGTGCTGCCTGCCAGCTAGGGTGAAATACTTGGTATAAAACTGAAGCAGCAACTTGGTTTAAAGAATACTGGGTACCAGTTGTAAAAGGAAAAAACCCACCACCTGAGCTAACCTTAGCTGTGGTCTCTTTAACATGAGACAGTTCTGATTTGGAAGAATAGGAAATTCAGAGGACCAGAGTCAGGTCTGCAAGTGGGTCAGTGCTAGGGAATGGGGTATGGGAGTCCTGGTGCCAAAATGCAGACAACACAATGAAATACTGCACAGCAGCACTGGGAGGGGAGGGTAGAGATGGCTCAGCTGTTTCGGATCCAAGAGACTCTCATCAGAAATATTTCACCTGATAGTTTTACACACTTGAAGTGCTTGTAGTTACTCTCTGGTGGTTCATCCCATGTTCCACTGAGGGAAGCTGGGTGCTTGACATGATAGAAAAGCAGAATATTTCAGATATAAAATATATCTGAAGTGCTCTGACGTAAAGAACAGCTCCTGTACACCTCTGGAAGTTCATTTAATGTTTAGAGTTAAAAGGCCAGCCAGGAATATACTGTAAGTCCTTTAGTGTTCATGTGTTAAAATGTATTTAAAATCCCGGGTCCCAGGAAGTTGTCTGTTGAACTTCTTTTTCTTCGTAACAGATAATTTCATCTCCAATATTGAATTCCAGATTTTTGTCCAAACTCAATCCACAATCCATTCCTGATTTTATTACCTGAACATCATTTTTATGGTGCTTCAGTGATGATAAAGATCCTACAAAGAGAAAATGCATCAAAGAGAGGCCACCAGCAGCAGAGCAGAGCAGTGGTTTGGTTTGCCCTTCCCGCAGAATTAATGTTTCACTTTGTGACTACACAAGGAAAGCAGGAAAATGTAGGGATTGTGGGTGTTGGGGTTAATGGAAGGCAGACACCAGCTCTTTTTGGCAGGTAAATCCTGTGATGCTCCTACTTTCCTACCAGAGTGGGTGGTTGGAAAAAGATCGGGGAACAGTACCCCAGCATTTGGTGGCTTTCCTCTCCATCCTGGACAGAATTCAGGATTGCTCTAGGATCCTTTGCACTAACTTCCCAGGGAACTAATGTCTAAAAGTACTAAACACAAATCCATGTTTTGTGGCAATTCCACTCACCTTTCCAAATAACATCCCTGTTACGGATTAGCTTAAACTTCATTTTTCTGTCCAGCAGCCCCTTGTGCACTCTGCATCCAGCCACTGGAATTTTGTTTTTTCCTACTGTGACAGAGAAGGTGTCAAGAACAGAAGCTTCCCCTAAAAGAAAAAACCAAAATTGAAGTCCATAGGAATAACAAACTGGCATGAGGTAGAAGCAGACTGCATTTTTTTACTTGCCATGCTTTTAATATAGAAAAGCAGTTACAGGGTAGCATAAAATAGTCAAAAGAAGAGGAACACTTCTCTGGAATAAACTCCAGGCCACATTCTGAGGCAAAAATGTATCAGTCAATGAAAACTCACCTACTGTACTTTCCACCACAGTTGGGGGCAGCCTGCTGTTCAGCTCATCCTTCAAGTCGTCTATGAGTTTGTAGATGATGTTGTGAAGTTTAATTTTTATTCCCTTTTTATCAGCCAGCTTTTTGATACTTTCATTTGCTTTCACACTGAATCCAAATATTACACCTGATAAATGAAACAACTGTCAAATGATGACTACAAGAGATGAGTCTTTGAACAGTTAAAGTAAAATTTTGCAGCACAGGGTACATTTTATTCCTGCTTCTCTTTTAAGGGGGGACCATTTGCCTCACCCCCTAGGGCACATGGACTGCTACGAACCTCCTACCAAAATAAACGGCCCAGAAAAGCCCCCAGAAGGTCCCTGCTGACACAGCTGGAGGTATCAAAGCAGAAAATAACACACACAGCTCATGTAAAGGACACAGGTCTCTCTTTGCTTGGGCTGGAAAACCAACTTGGCTGTCCAAATAAAGTTAGAAGTGAGTTCTAAATGATTCTTGCCCACCTGTGGGCTATGGCAGGTGCAGTGACCTCACCCTCTGCAGCAGGTGAGAATTATGGGGTATGAACAGCAACAACTGACTCAGTCCTAGGTCCAGCTGCCTCCCTGAGCAAAAGGAAATTATTTTCTAACCTGCTTTTCTAGCTTTGCCCTGTGTGAACACCATAAAGCAACCTTAGTGAAGAGTCAGTTTAACCTTAACAACTGAATTTCTGGCAACAGCTTTTCCAGAGTCCTTCCATTTCCATGAGACTTCCAGGCTCCCCTCCTGCCCCAGCCTGAAGTTCAAGGAAACATTTTTCAGGTCCACATTAATTTACCTTATTGATGCTGCTAATTTTTATTGAGAAAACAAAACCTGACTGAGGCCTACCCATTTCAGAAAGTCAGTAATTCCAAAACTGTAAAATGATTTTTAAGCACACACCATTAAACGCTTCAGCAAGACTGATATCATTTTCACTGATATCTCCCATTCCAAAGTAGACTACATCCAGTTTACATTCATCCTCACAATCGTAGCTGTCCAGAATGTTCAGGATAGCTTCAACAGATCCATCCACATCACCTGCATGGATAAATGGAAGTACTGCTGACTTTGTGTAAGTCAAAGACACAGAAATACAACTAATGTCAACTCCACACTGTGCAACAGAAAGTCTTTTGACATCTGTCACTCTTACTGTATTTCGAGTAGTATGTTAAAATTAATCCAAGAAGTCTTGTTAATTCCAAAAATAAACCAGATAAACACAGTAGGGCCAGAGGCTCTACATCTGCTGTCACTGTCAGGTCAAGTTTGCAGGTTTTCAACTACAGTCACTGCTTGAGTATCACTACATGAGGTTAAACCAAGTTCTTCCTGTCCCACTTTAATATATAATTGTTATTTTCCTCTATTTTGCTGATGCAAAATGCCGAAAGCTTGTATTTTTAATTATTTATATATATAGGGTTTTATATACGTGTATATATATATATTTATATAGGGGTTTATATGTATGGATTTTACTCAGGAATTCCTGGGTAAGTGGGTTGGGCACCTTAAGTTTTCCTGTTGCTCTGGCCCTGCCAGAAGCACATCCTTCTGCCCACTGGATGTTTTCTGATGCCCCTGCTCTTAGCAGAGCAGTTCAGTAATCAGTTTTAAACCGATTAAACTTTTGGTAACAGAAACTGTGTTTAATTTAGAGCTCTGTTTCAGACTGAGCATTTGAGAAGCACAGAACCAAAAGAGCAGCAAACAGACAGGGCCAGCACCTTTAACTATTAATGACAGTGTGTTTTCATCCATCTCTCTTCTCTCCTTAGGCCTTGAGAACATCACATGCTTATTGGCCCTGTACAGCTCTGCCTTCCTCTGTCTCCAGGTCAGGTGGGCCAGCTTCTGCTGCTTCTTCTCGTATTCCAACCTGTGTTCCTTTTGCTTTGCTTCTATAACTTCCAGATCCTTCTTCATCTTCTCCTGTTGTTCAACATAGGTCCTCCAAGCCACAACTTCCTGTGCCCTTTGCTGGGCAGGAAGACAGAAACGTTACCTTTAAAGCACTGCATCAGAACGTTCTGCAATAATGCAGTCTCATCCTTTTGCATCTTCTCTACAGGCTCACTCACTTTCCTTCACTTTTAACTACAGGTTTTGCTGCACAGATGGCACAGAATGAGACTAGAGCTTTTCCTCCCTAAGCTACCACATGACTCAAGGCCTATTTTTACGGTATCTCTGCATTGCAGAAGAGAATTTATTGTTCATTCTTTCATGTGGTGTTTTTCCAGCTCTCCCAACACCTATTTCAAGCTGTATTTTATGCATTTTCTTTTTGTCAGACAAGAGTTACCTCCTTCTCAAATTAAAACACTGATCTCTTGAAGTACTGGATTGTTCCAATGGAGATGAGGACACTCCAGCAGGGGAAAGGTGGAAAAGAAAGAGGCAAAATGCAAACCCTCATTCCTCTTCTAGAGCATCTAGCTCAGGTCCCTCAATCCCCATGCTCAACCTTGCATGAGATTATCCAGGTGATTTAAAGCTCTCACTTATTTTGTTACTCAGCTCCTTCCTATCCCCCTTCCTGCAGTGGGAGCTTTCCATTGAACAGTTCTTTCTGTACCTCAGACTCTACTTCAAGGATTTCATCTCCTGCTGAAGGGGATTCCTTCCAGCCCATGATTTCCACGGGGATGCCTGGTGAGGCTGCATCCACAGCTTTGCCATTCTCATCGAACAGGAAACGCACTTTTGCCCAGGTCTTCCCTGCAACCAGAACACAGCCTTTCCTCAGAGTTCCTCTCTGGATGATGGCTGTGGTGAGTGGACTAGTGAAGAGCAGAGGAGAAAAATAACAGACAAAATGCAAGTGATGTTTCTCCCTGTCTTCATGGTCAGTGTAGGCACAACACAACCAGAATGGATTTGTGATCCATCACGGGCAGAATATTCCTGTGATGATTTACTAGAGCACTCTCCAAATTTTTAAGTGAGTTAAAAAATGCCAAAATCTGTACTGTACTCTTCATTTCTGCAGATCAATCCAAAATCTGGCATTTGTGAACCCAGGAACAGGATGATTTTACACATTAAGTGAACCCCCACCAAAAAAAAAAACCAAACCAACCCCAAACAACAAATCCCAACAACTTCCTAGAATTCAGTTCATTTTTAAAGAGGGCAGAACACACCTCGTTCACACAGAACCTGCAAATGGACTAAGATACTTAAGGGTAGAATGTCACATTGCACAAAACTTGTCAAGAATTGTGTATGTATTGATTGTTAACTTCCTCATTCCTACTTTTTTAGTGACATTTTAAAAACCACGTTCTACCATTTTAAATTATGTCCTGTTAGAGGATTTCGTTTCAGGGGTATGATGAACTTTGCCCCATCCGTTTATAACCTCTTGTGTTGCAGAGTAGTATTTCGAGGCTCTAGTTAGGAACATTGCAAAGAAAGTGTTCCAGCTTTATTTACTGAGGCACGGGTCCCCTGACCAGCGTGCCTGTGTTGTTACAAAGTGCTCCACTGAAGCTGCAGAGGTGGCAGCTGACTCACCCTTTCCCTTTGTCTTTCCGAGACTCAATGACAGTTCCCTCCACCAGACCCGCGGCATCTGCCTTCAGTTCCAACATCTCTGCCAGAGCAACAGTTGCCTCTGCCAAAACCATCAGGTTTTCCCCCTGCATGAAACCACACAAAACCACACAGAATAAAGGAAGTGCCCAATCAAAGTGAGAACAGAAGTTGAACCCTTTGTGCCAAATTCCCCTGCTGAAATGTGATGACATTTAATACCCAGGTAAGACTTCAGGATATCAGAGACAAAACTGTTGGTCTGAATTACCAGAAGAAAAATGAGATATTATTGCTTGCTGGAAGTCTGAGCCTCAAAATACATTTCAGTGTGTTTCAAATAATTCTGGCAAGAGCCAGTAGCACTGAGCTCATGGCAAGGTATCAAATACCAGGAAGAGAAGCATTTTATTTTCCAGCTGCCAAATAAAAATGCATCTCTCTGCACGTATTAGACACCCATGAACATCATAATTTTTTCTACCACAATCTTACCTTGAGTGCAGAAATATTTACAGCCTGAACATCACCTCCAAACTCTTCACAGACCACATCGTGAGCCAGCAATTCCTTCTTTACTCTTTCAGGATCAGCTTCAGGTTTGTCACATTTATTAATGGCAAGGATAAGAGGAACTAAAAAGAGAACACAAACTCAGCACCAACCTAACCAAAACCTGCTGCTAGCACCACAGCTGCTAGAAAAGGTTAGAGCAAGTTATGGCCACTTAGAACAGATCATCTCACTTTGGTGCCTCTTCTCTGAGCAGATCTCTTCCATTGAGATCTGAGCTACCAGGCGGAAGCTGGAGGAGTTGTCCATGTAGGGAAGGAAAAAAACCCCAAATGATGAACCCCTGTCTAGCTAAATATTTGTATTTTAGGATCTTTATGTATTACTGCAACATTCAGTACATTTTCAAACATCTCAGGGCATGATGAATGGGACTAGGACAGTTACTTCCCAAGTTCTGTGGATTCCAGTCCAAGGAGGTTTATTTGAGAGGTAAAACCAAGGTTCCCAAAGCAGCCCACACTGTACCTCCTGCGTTTTTGGCGTGCTGGATGGACTCTATGGTTTGCTGCATCACTCCATCTTCTGCTGCCACCACCAGAATCACGATGTCAGTGACGTTGGTGCCTCTCGCCCGCATGGCTGAAAAGGCTGCGTGGCCAGGAGTGTCAAGGAAAGTTATCTTCTCCCCAGACGGCATGTGCACTGTGAACAAATGGTACAGCCCAAAATCAGCATTTCACCCAGCTTTATTTGAGGTACTGTAGATCAAGCATCATTCCTTTGAGAGCATTTTAATAATAATGGCATGTTTTAGGCAGTCAGGCAATTGTTGGCATGGAGACCATAGGTGCTGTTAAAGCCTCAGGAAGGAGAAAGTGTCTTGGGATCCTCCATAATCCAAAACAGTCTAATTTCAACTGTGCAGACAATTCACTTTGAAGTTCCATCAGCATAGCTATGACAGGTATCAGCAACAGACATTTTAGATGTTATGATTTCCTTTCTCGCCATTTATGTGGCAACTTTTTTTCCCTAATGAACTGGCAGCAAGTCAGCCTGCTGTGTGAGACGGAGAGGAAATTGTGTTAGACACAAGCACACGGACTTGGACCATACCAAGAAAAGCCCCAATGTGCTGTGTGATGCCTCCTGCTTCCATCGACGCCACCTGGGTTTTCCGCAGGCTGTCCAGTAAGGTTGTTTTCCCATGGTCAACGTGTCCCAGGATGGTGACAACTGGGGGGCGTGGGGTCAGTACTGCTGGGTCTGCAGGAGGTCTGTAATTACAGCAAAAATGGGGGCTGTAAACGCCAAAAAAAATTCACTGAGCCACGCCCACGACAGCTAAGAAGAGGCATCTACCAGCACTTGGTGCTGTGTAGTCCAGGCTGCCTCCTCCCCGAACACCTGCAGGAAGACATAGAACTAAAAGAGCCAAAAAGAACAGCTCACAACTTGCCTCTTCACAGCATCTGTGTTTTTTCTTTCCTTTTCCTCTTTCAGTTTTGCTGATTTATACTTCATTCCTGATTTTTGAACAATCATCTTGATGTGGTCTTCATGTAAGATGGAATCTGGTTCTATTGAAGCAAGGTTAATGTCTGTGTACAGCAGCACTTCATAAATATGATCTGTAGAAAACATAAACACATTTAACAATTACATCCACAAAACCACGTAGGACACAAAAAACCCAACCCACTTCATCAGACTTTTTCATTATTTTCTTTGTGCTAATAAGTATTATTCACAAAGGAGTCTTCCTTTAGTTAGATTTATCTAAAAGTTGCCATTAATCTACATACTTGCAGAGAAGAACTTTTTGCAGATTTATTGAAAATTACTACTCTGTTAGCTGCTACAATCTTATTTTTCACTCAGATATTCATAGCTTACTTTTCCACTAACTCCAAAAAAGAAAACAACTGAAACTCATCTAAAGCAAACAGCAAAGGAGTGATTCAAGGAAGAAGGAAATGTGATAAATCTGGTCATAGGCTCCTCTCTTTGGTTGTAGAAACACAGAACATATTACAGTAGTCAAAAACTGCTACAGGGAGCAATTCCAGACAAGTCTTGCCCACTCCCACTTAATCAAATGACTGTTCTAATGAAACACAAATTGCTCCTGAATCCCAAATTCCTACTCCTACTCTGGATTTTGGGCTGAAGCTCTTTAGCCACGAGTTCTTAACTCACAGGGGTCCAGCTCTTACAAAGCAGGGTGCGATGTTTTCCTTCTGGAATAATTTAGCCCCTGGGAACCACAGCCATAAGGAGCAGCCTGCACGGACCTCAGGCCTTTCTGCTGGAGGTGGCAGACAGACCCGGCTTCTTCACATTTAAATGTCTGGCCTGGTAACTTTGGGTGGCCCAACTTCTTTTGTCTTTCGTCTGCACTGTGTCTCCCAACACTTCCTTTGGGATGGGTACGACCTCCCTTCCCAAGGGATGGATCAACAACCACTAAGGCCACTGAAGGCATCTTTGCCTTTCCCGCTGGTGGAAGGGGTGTGACAGATTTTGCTGTTTCAGACCCCAGAGCAGGCTCTCACCCATGTCTTTGCCCATAGCTTGTGCCAGTTCCTCCACAGTCATCTTCTGCCTTATCTCCACTTCGCCTCTAGTCAGGGCAACCTTCTTTTTCTTCTTTTTTGTCTCCTACATGGAATTAGACACATAGATAGGAACACATCAACTAAGAAATAACAGAAACAATATAAAAAAGACAATGCTCTTGAGCCATATGAGGTAAGCACATCTTTTTTACTACAATACCAATTGCAATAAATTAATGACTTGACACATCATAATGAACATTTTAAATGTATAGCCCACTACCCTTAATCTTTCTGCATTTTTAATTTTTCAGAACAAGGACAAAAATCAATAAAACCATTTCCATTTTTGTTTGTAATAATTTCCTCCAGTGTCAGCAAAAATTCATGATGCTATTGGTCTAAGTCAGTATTTGAGAGGGAACGGCAAAAAAATTATACATTAAGTACATTTTGTCTTACAGATTTATAACAACTTCTCTATATTCAAGAATAAAGCACCTTTTTTTTTTTTTTTAAATTAAAATGTTCAAACTGAGCTCTTGCACTTTCCACACAAACCCAGGGATTACTGGATATCCTTAATTACCTCCTTTGTGGCTAGATGCCTGCACTGTGATAAGGCAGCACTGATTGATCTGTCTTTTTGCCAGAGCTGTGGTTGCAGAAGGAGGGACCCCATGGGATGTGCAGACAACTGCACAGGCTTCCATGGTGCCCCACAAACTTTCCTGGAGGACAGGGCACGCAGCTGCCGGCAGGCACCACGGAGCTGCACCAGATTTTCAAACCTCAGCAGCAACTCTCGGTTCATTTCCCCGCTGAAAACACAAAGCACACATTGAGATCAGCCTCGAGGCTCAAAGATCCTCCTTCTCAGGATAAAATGGACAGGAACACAAGGCATGAATGTTATGTTTCCAAACAGGCTTTTTAACACTGACAAAATTAAACTATTTAGGAGCTGGTCCAGTTTTTCCATTTCCTTCTGCGCTTCCCCTTTCTCCACTACCCTACTGCAGACACACAGATCTACTAAGAGCTTACAGATCTTTCATCTTTCTCCACTGATCTTTGGTATAAACTACTAATTCCCCCATTCGAAGTTCTTTGACATCTCCTAAAAAAACCCCACATTTGCACTCCCCATGCTATACTGAGAGAATTACCCAAGTGCCACCTATCTCTCTAAGCAGCAAAATGCACCTATAAAATGCCCTTTACCTGAGCATTTCACGACAAAAAAGCACCACTGAAAGACATGGCAGTGACACCAGTGCTGTCATGGGGCCAGAGACATCCTGTGAGGCTGAGCCCTGGCTCAGCAATTAAGCTTCTGTCAGATCACCCCACATCTTGTTTTAACCACCTTAACTTTGGTTTGAGTCATTCTGCCAATTATCCTGTACAACAGTCTCCTCTCTGAGCTTCTCCTTTTGCTCAGAGCTGCCTATTCTGCACTGGCACAGGCTGCCCAGAGAAGCTGTGGCAGCCCCATCCCTGGAAGTGTCCAAGGCCAGGTTGGACGGGGCTTTGAGCAGCCTGGGATAGCGGAAGGTGTCCCTGCCCACGGCAGGGGGTGAAGCAGGATGGTCTTTACGGTCCTTTCCAACCCAAACCCTTCAGTGATTCTGTGATTCTGTCCTGCTCAGAGATGGACTCTCTGTACTTTCCATGTCCCCTCTCACAGGTGTCCTTGCGTCACCTTCCCAGCAGCTCCAACGGCAGGGAATGCCCCGCCAGAATGGCTGCGGGCCCTTTAAAACCTCCCTTGCACCCGGCTACCTGCGGGAGGTGAGGGCATGACAAACTAACCAACCAAACCCAGTTATTTTGGTGCTGTTTCTAACCCTAAGGAGACCCTTAAAGGGGCTGAATCGGTAAAGCCGAGGGAGCCGCGGAGCTGCCACAAGCCCTTGCACACACACACACAAACAACACAAGGTCAAGGAGACACTGGACCAGCTCACAGCGGCGAAACCCACGCCAGGCTCTGACTGCGGAAAACACTTCCCGGCTCCCGGGGCGACTCCCGCTCCCGCTGCTCTCCTGCCCACCGTTCTGGCCAATTAATACCTGTCAGCTGCAGCCCGCCCTCCCCGCGGGGGCAGCGCCCTTCTCCGAGCCCCCGCGTCCCGGCCTTGACAGCCCGAGGAATGACGGAGGGAATGAGGGAGGAAAGGAGTGAAGGAAAGGAAGGAAGAAGGGAAGGGAAAAGACCCCGCGCCCCCTCCGCGCCTCACGCCGGCCGCACCGCTCTCTGCGCACGCGCCGCGAGGGGAGCGCGAGGGCACCGCGCAGGCGCAGCTGCGACCCCCGAGCTGCCCGGGCGGGGGTGGGGCCTCGCCTCAGGGGAGGCGGGACATGGAGCCCCTCAGGGAGGCTGGAAATCTCCTCGGGGAGGCGGGACATGGAGCCCCTCAGGGAGGCTGGAAATCTCCTCAGGGGAGGCGGGAAATCTCCTCAGGGGAGGGAGGCCACGGAGCCCGTCATGGGACAGATTTTCTGAGTTTATCCCTATTCTAGGGTTTCGAAACTAATTTTTAAAAATATCTATCTATCTATCTACACACTTAAATTTGTTTTACTCCTGCCTGCCAGGAGACAGCAGCTTTTTCTTTGCAAAGCCCTCCCGCCCACCTCCAACCTAAAGCTTTAACGTGGCTGATTTTTAAGTTCTCTGTAATTTGGCATCTCTAAAATAGCGCCACTTAATGGACTTGGGAAAACAAAAATCTAAGAGGAAGCTCCATAAACTAAAAATCCTTAGTGTTATCTGGTTAATGCTGGTTGTAAAACCCAGAGATAATCCCAAGGGTCTGCCTGGGACAGTGCTGCTGCTGCGGCGATCCCTGTCCGGACACTGCAAATTGTGTGNACCCTAAGGACACCCTTAAAGGGTCTGAATCGGTAAAGCCGAGGGAGCCGCGGAGCTGCCACAAGCCCTTGCACACACACACACAAACAACACAAGGTCAAGGAGACACTGGACCAGCTCACAGCGGCGAAACCCACGCCAGGCTCTGACTGCGGAAAACACTTCCCGGCTCCCGGGGCGACTCCCGCTCCCGCTGCTCTCCTGCCCACCGTTCTGGCCAATTAATACCTGTCAGCTGCAGCCCGCCCTCCCCGCGGGGGCAGCGCCCTTCTCCGAGCCCCCGCGTCCCGGCCTTGACAGCCCGAGGAATGACGGAGGGAATGAGGGAGGAAAGGAGTGAAGGAAAGGAAGGAAGAAGGGAAGGGAAAAGACCCCGCGCCCCCTCCGCGCCTCACGCCGGCCGCACCGCTCTCTGCGCACGCGCCGCGAGGGGAGCGCGAGGGCACCGCGCAGGCGCAGCTGCGACCCCCGAGCTGCCCGGGCGGGGGTGGGGCCTCGCCTCAGGGGAGGCGGGACATGGAGCCCCTCAGGGAGGCTGGAAATCTCCTCGGGGGAGGCGGGAAATCTCCTCAGGGGAGGGAGGCCACGGAGCCCGTCATGGGACAGATTTTCTGAGTTTATCCCTATTCTAGGGTTTCGAAACTAATTTTTAAAAATATCTATCTATCTATCTACACACTTAAATTTGTTTTACTCCTGCCTGCCAGGAGACAGCAGCTTTTTCTTTGCAAAGCCCTCCCGCCCACCTCCAACCTAAAGCTTTAACGTGGCTGATTTTTAAGTTCTCTGTAATTTGGCATCTCTAAAATAGCGCCACTTAATGGACTTGGGAAAACAAAAATCTAAGAGGAAGCTCCATAAACTAAAAATCCTTAGTGTTATCTGGTTAATGCTGGTTGTAAAACCCAGAGATAATCCCAAGGGTCTGCCTGGGACAGTGCTGCTGCTGCGGCGATCCCTGTCCGGACACTGCAAATTGTGTGTGACGAGTAATGACCATAATTTCCTGTACATGTATTTGAGCTGTGTACTTCACGCTCTTTGCCATAATGTGGGACCTGTGGTAGTTCACGTACGTGGTTTTCCACACGCTTACAAGAGCCGTAACTACGTGTTTTGTTGCCCTCAGTATCTTTCCTACAAGTATTTGCTCATTTATGATGCTGAGTGTTGAAAAAAAAAAAAAGTGTTCTGAATTTCAAAGGCTGGGTACTGACACCCTTGAGTGTTTCTCCACGGGTAAAATGGGAAAAATCATCTCAAAAATAGATCACAGTAAAAAAAAAAACGCTTAAATACCGAAAGTTGTGCAAAGCACATTAAAAGCAGTCCTGTTCCTGTACAGGGAGACACATTGGGATGGAATGGCTGGCACAGGGACACTACCAGGGCAACACATCCTGGGACTGCCTGGGATTGACCTGAAAAACATTTTATTGGAAAGATAAATTTAGCGTGAGAAACAGTCATCAGAGTTTACTTCAAATCTGCTTTTTGAGTTGATCTTCCATTGGATGCTGCCTGGAAATCTTCCTGTGCGTTGCTGTAAGGCTCTGGGAATTAGCGTGGGATCATATTTTATCCACATGTCTCTTAACCACAGAGTCATACTGTTTTAATTTAAAGCTTTATTACAGATTGCCCGTTTTTCTGAAGGGCAAACTGAAAACAAATAATTATTGATGTCATAGGTCAGGGCAATGGCTCGGGTTGTAGAAATACTTTCCAACTGTGTGGCCGTTAATGCTTGGCTTTGCCCCGTAGTTGCAATTCCTGATTATTATTGGTTGCCTTTAAAAAAATGCAAATTATGCAGTTTTTGTTTTTAGGGTGTATCATGTATTTTGATTTTCTTTTAAGCTTTGAATTTTTTCTTAACTTTCTTATCTAGCAGCGTTTTCAGCAAAACTGTACGTAAGGAGCAAGCCTTACGAACCTGAAATTATTGCGAGGACACGTACAAAAAATGTAACAGATTAATTTAATCTGAGACAAGCACCTGTTTGAAACAACATTTGAACCAGATATAGTTCACACTGGATGTGTGTCGAAGCAATGTGTTAATGTCACTATTTGAGAAGGAAATCGCTTTAAGGAACATGAAATGTATTGAACTGTGCGGGAGGGGAGGCTCAGGTGGGATGGAGATATGTTATCTCCACGTCGGAACCGTGGGGGGTTGTTCTTCAGCGAAAATGAGTGCAAACTGAACCGATTCACCCGTTCCTTGCGGCAGGATGCTGCCCGTGGGCGGGCCCGGACGGCGGCGGGGGCGGAGCGGGACGGGACGGGACGGGACGCGATGGCGGCGGAGCTGCGGGAGGCGCTGGACCGGCGGCTGCGGGACCTGGGCATCGCCACCGTCACCGCCGAGCACCCCCAGGTACGGCAGCCTCACCCCCAGCCTCCTGAAAATCCGGGAGTAAACCCCTGCCTGCCAGCGGGAGGCACAGCGGGATCAGCGCGGGATCAGGCCCTGCGCCTGGGGTTGTAGCAGAAGTAGCAATGTGGAAGTTCTCGCAGGGCCTGGCAGAATGTTTGGGGGTAGTTTTTGGTGGCTTTGTCTCTGCCTCCCGATCCACCCCCTTTTCCCCGGTAGTCTGAGGAGTGGCCCACCCACTTCTTTTCCCTGAAGTCGGCGGCATCCAAGATGCTTTCAAAACTTCTACTCGCTCCCAGTCACAAGCCACGTCATTCCAGTGTGTGGAGTCGCAAACGGGAGCGCTCCCAGCGCTGCCTTTAAAGCGAGACATTGCTGTACGCACGCGACAGAAATGATTCTGAAGGTGTGCCGGAGCAGTTTGTCACAATTTATTCGTGTTCTGTTAAAATTCCTTCATAAAAGGGTACAGCTTTTAGGCCGAGTAGAACATTCAGCATTTTCTAAATATTTAACAAAAGATACCTGCCAGTACACGACTGGGAGTCTAATGGGATATAGAGTCTGACACAGCACTGGTGGCTGTTTTCCAGGTGTTCACTGTTGAAGAAATGATGCCCCATGTCCAACACATGAAAGGAGGTCACAGTAAAAACCTGTTTCTTAAAGACAAAAAGAAGAAAGCGTTCTGGCTGGTGACCGTCCTGCACAACAGGCAGGTCAATTTAAACGAACTTGGTAAAAAACTGGGCCTCGGGAGTGGAAACCTAAGATTTGCTGATGAAAATGCCATGCTGGAAAAGCTCAAAGTGCGCCAGGGCTGTGCCACGCCGCTCGCCCTCTTCTGTGACCAGGGAGACGTGAGGCTGGTGCTGGATGCTGCCTTGCTCGAAGGGGGCCACGAAAAGGTGTATTTTCATCCCATGACAAATTCTGCAACCATGGGCTTAAGCCCCGACGACTTCCTGAAGTTTGTGAGATCGACAGGCCACGATCCCATCATCGTACACTTTGATGAAGACATTAAGTAGAGGAAGTTCACTTTTTTACTACTATTCATAGATTTTGTAGAGCAAAACTGGTGGAAAATCTCGGTACAAATAAAACTTGAAAAAAATGGCTCACTCCCTTTTCATTTGTTTCCATTATGTAAGTTTATATCTTCTCATGTGGTGAGAAAAAATACTGCCTTTGAGTTATTAGAAGTTTAACAATGTTCTTAAAAAGACATTTTGCAATCTACCACTAAGTAGCTGGTAAGTAGAAAACGCATTATTTAAATACTGTTATAGTGATTATCAATAAATGGATAAAACTGGAATTTCTTGGGTGTGGGACTGGCCTTGAAGGCTTAAACTTGACATCACCAGGAAAGAAATAATTCAAAGCTGTGGAATGCCTGTCAACGCCCCCAGGAGGTGTCCCTGCACCCATTTATGCCCTACTACACACTGCTTTTATTCTTTTTACCTAAAAAAACAACTCACCTACACTACAGAAAATGCATTTGATTGTCATTTTTCAACCACGGTGTGCTGAAGACAGAAGCAGCAAACTCCATCAAGTCCAGTAAACATCCCAGGGCAACGAGCACCCCCCAGAACCCAAAGCCAGGGGAGCAGCGAGTGAGGGATGGAATGTGAACGGGATGGGGGTAAAGGCTTTTGGATGCAGCCTAAGGAGAAAGTCAAGTACAAACGGTGCCTCCAGGGCAAGAGCATCAGTGCAGGCTGGGATGAACTGAAACCAAAACTACAGGAGCAGGAATTAGAAACACGTAAAGGGATTTGTGATCTTGGGTAAATGAACAATTACTATTAACTGAGTATGAAAAAACATCATCTAGGACAAGTTCCTTCACCCCCAGCCTTACCAGTTTCCATCATTTTGGAAGGATTTGGCACCTGTTCACTTCACCACCCAGCAGTTTAGGTTCTCCACCTCTGACAGACACAAACCAACCCCATCTATTCCAGGAGTCACGTCCAGTGGGAAAGAAGCAACCAGAACTGCTGAAGCTGCAGGAAGAGGCACTAGAGAGATGTCCAGATACATGTGATTTTACAGACTGAAGGGAACATCTGGTATTTGGGAATACTGGGTTGATGAATGAGCTCTGGATTGACACATGCACCACTAAATTAGCTCAGTGTGAACATACATTAGGATGAGTCTTTAAAAGTAAAATTTATTTATTGCTCTCTCTCTGCCATTCACTCCCGCTCCCGCTTCAGGTTTTTTACTTTGTGGTACCCCACAATCCCTTATCACTGAAAAAAAAGAACATTAGATTTGACTTGCCAAGGTTTTTAAATCCGGAATGTTTTAAATGTGACAAATTGTTTGAAGGATGTGCACAATCCTGGAATCTGCACTGCCTAAAGTGTGACTACCTTCATCCTCAGAAGGCATCCTGGACTTGTCTCAGCAAAAATAACTGCCAGGCTTCAAATACTACATTTGGCAAATCTAGAATGATTTCTTTTTGTATTTACTTATGAAATCAGTGTCTTTTTTTCTTTAAATAATAGTATCAAAATAGTGTACAGTTAAAAGCTACCCAGCTCTGCACAAATCACACAGAACAAACTACACATGGTCCAGAAAAATTCTGCTACAGTTTTATCAGTTTCCTTCCAGAAGAAATACTCACTGCACACATCACCACGACACCAATACCCTTCCAGTAACATCAGTTTCCAGAAAAAGTGTGTATAAATATACACACACAAAATAAGAATAAAAATTATTTGGTTTGGCATTTTAATAACATCATTAATAAATGTATACAATGGCAAACATTAAAAAAATCAATATGTAAAGGAAATTACAGTTTTAAATAAGAGCTTTTTAAGTTCTGTTTCACACCTAGGTACATTCCTTTAAGGCAGTTTTATTAATATCAAAGCATTATTTACATATACATCATCAGCTACCCCTAAAAATCACACATGAGCTCCTTTGTTAGGCTGCATCATGTCCTGGACAAAGTTTAGAAATCATAATAATAATAATAATAATAATCATAATCATACATGTTGGGAATGTTACTAAATGCTCAGAGACTACCAGAAAAGTAAATAAAACGTACACATTGTATGGCATGAGAGCCTCCTTTGTAACCTGGAACTGGCAGTGACGGGTTTGGGATTCCTGGGGTACAAAGGGGGGGTGTGTGCTCCTGTGCACACAGTCCCACAGCTGCCACGGGCGTCCCTGGGATTGGGAGTATCAGGAACCGTGAAGCTGCTCCCAAGTTCAATTGGCTTTTTTATTTTAAGGACACAGACCGGGAAGATTAAGAAAGGAAGAAGAGAGGAATCAGCAGAGCACAGAGAGAGCCACCTGACCGCTCAAATGCCATGGAACTTCTCTGCAAAGCAAAGTGGACAAGTTGAGAAGAGCTGAGCTGGCCACTGGAACGGGAGGGGACCCCTGTGTGATGGAAATGGCACATGGAGGTGTGGCGAGGGCAGTCACACGTGCCCAGCAGCGCTCCACACGTGGGGGTGTGTGCCAGAGTCACGACAGTGACAGTGAGAGTGTCCCCAGACACAGGCACCCGCATGGGCAGCACAGGCAGCGTTTGGCACTGCAGTTCCAATCTCTTGGTTCAAGCCATGCATTTTCCTGTAACAGTAACGTGACAAATGGTTCTGGTTGGGGGGTTTGAGCTGCATCAGTCCTCTGTCAGCAAACAGTGAGGAGAAGCCAGGCACAGGCCCTGAAATGAGCTTGAACATGCCATCATTTAGAGTTAGGAGAGATTTTCCTAACCTTTATGGCCTTTGAATTGTCTGTCATACCCGCTATGCCCTTACTATAGACTTTTTAGCCCATTTTATCACAAAAAATTTTCAGAAGACACTCATTTTAAAGAAAACAAACAGAAAATTTCTCCTTCTAAAGCTTACTGAGCGTGCCTCTTTTTTGCCCTTTTTGACAAGATTTCATGCTTTTGAATCTGTTGAACTGCCTTCAGCAGTGGGGCTCACCTTCACTGAGGAAGCTGCAGGTTCCATTATGCACCTGCCTGTTGGATACTCGGAGGTGACACAGGGAACTCAACCCTTTACATGAGGAATAGGAATGTGCTTACTGGCTTTAATAAAATAGAACAACTCGTTTTGGGTCTCAGTTCCTGTCCACTTCCTCTGAGCTCGCTGCAAATCTTTCCAGACAAATATATGCAACCACCAAATGTACCAATAACATTTGTTGACTTTAATATAAATCAATAATGAACAAAATGTATCTAGTAAAAGATAACCTTAAAGGGAACTGATTGTAAAATGCATATGATATTATTTACATTTCTTTTTGCCATCAAGAAACCTCCTAAGCCACAATCAGCTCATGTCAAAAGACAAACAGTAAAAAAAAAAAAAATTAGTCAATACACAAACATCGTAAGACAGCCTTATCCTGGAAATGGCATTTGTGGAAAACAGCCTTATATTAAAATAAAAGTTATAGAAAAACCATACCCGACAATTTCCTGTCAGAAACATCTGAACATACATATGCAGAGTAACTCGGGAATGTGAAAAACACAAAGGACAAAGAATGTCTCTATAATACCATTATCCCATGACTCCCACTTCTGTTAGTTACCAAGCTTTTCCATGGATGTAAACAAATTTTTCTCTTGCAGTATGCAACAAAAATCAGCATAAACTTTCTTAAGAGCAATTTCATGCAGATTATGCTAACCAAATAAGGCAGTGAAGTGCCAGTAGCTGTGAGGTTTTTGTATCTGTATATACAGTCCATTTCAACAAAATTCTACAGCATTTCCTTCAGATTTACAGACGCAAATAGAAACTGCTAGGTATGGGGGTTTTTGGCTAATTATTAGCAGAAGCTTAAGCAAATCAGTGGCTAATTTCAAAAACAGAAGATGAAAGAAGTTTTGTTTTGTTTTGTTTTTTTCCCTGGAGTAATTCTTGAGACCTTAAAATCCTTGGTCCTTAGGGAGATGAGAACTGTCCTTTATTCAGTAGATCTTAACAGTGCAATGTGCAATAATTCCTAAGACCATCTACACATTTTCGGCAGTAGACTCCAGTAGAGCTCCTTGATTCAAGGAAGGAAGGTAGGTAGGTAGGTAGGTAGGTTTTTATTTCTTGCCTGCTCTAGTCACGAAGAATGTACAAAATTCCCTTAATTTTTATTAATGATTCCTACAGTCGCTGTCTTGTTACTTCAGATATAAAGGCTTCACACTGAGATACTGAAGGACACTTTTCTCTCTGTGTTCAGTCGAAAGGCAGAAAGAGAAAAGAATGTAAGAAAAAGCTTCAGGTGTAGAGGCACAACACACAGAGTTCAGTCACTAACAGCACTAACAGCATGCACCAAAGGGGCTCAGGGAAGTCGAGAGGAGGACAGAACACCAAAAACAAGCTTTATAAAAAGGCAGATTCTGTGGGGTACGGAATACTCTGAGTTTTGTTCAACAATTCTCTCAGATTTACCTGTCCCTGTCTAAAAACTGACTTCAGTATTATTTCTTAGTGGGATTTCTCTGAACTTTCTTCTTGAGGAGATTGAAAAGTCCATGTCATTATTTTAGAGGCAAAGGGCTAAGCGGGACGAGGTTCCCTGCCTCTGGAAGAAGCTCTGGAGAGCCACCGGCCCCGGCCTAGTGAGTGAGCGCGAGAGAAGCCAGGTAAGCAAGCAGGATTTACATCTGGTTAATGCAATGTGCTCTGGGGCTGAGATGGAATGCTGTTAGTTTGCTGTAAATGAAATTCATCTCATTTACAGGTTGGGCAGGAAACTCACCACTTGGCCCACAGCTCAGGTAGTGGGTAATAGAATTAGGAGCTTTGTTGCTCCCTAGACCTGCTTTTTGAATTTCTGCTTTCTGGGATAGCTTCCACATCTGCAGAGAAAAGCATTTCAGGTTATTCATTGTGTTTATCAGGACATGAAAAAAACCCCTCATGCATTAAAACACATCCTACTCATTAGGAGAGCAAAAGGATATATAAACACTTTCTGGTTGTTTTTAAGAGGAAAGGACAGAGGAGAGGGACAGAAGAAACTCACTGCAAGTGCCTGCTCAGCTACACTCCCTGACATTCATCTCAGCATTTACAACAGCCAGGTGTTATTCCTAAAGCCACAGTCAGATATATGTCACCAACCCTACATTTCTGCATATATGGAAAGAAAAAGTAGTAATGAGGTGCAATCACAGCTGACTGACCCTAGCAGAGAACGTCTTTCTTTGTATTTTGACCTGCTGCACACCGACAAATGTTCACATTCAGTTCCACAAACCACAAAAGTGTCTTTGCATGCAACAGCTTGAACATGCAAAATGCAGCATCTGAATTCACCAGTCACTGAAAGCAAAGCATCAAGCAAACCCTGAGCCAGGCAAACCTCAACTGTGAGCAAATGGCTGAGCCTGAACAACAAAACCTTTCTGGGCAGCAGCCACGTATTTAGTGTTTATCAGTACCATGCAAAGTCCTAACTTAGCACTGCCCAAGGCAGCAGGGACCAAGGAATGAGCAAGGGCTCCATGTGTTTCACAGCCTGCCAGGCACATGGCTGAGGAGCAGCAGGGATTGGGAATGACAAGAATTCCATGGAACCTTCCACTATTTGAACATAGATAGACATCCACGAACTTCTTGTTAAGGACCAAAAAGTGGAGAAAAAATAAAGGATCCTTCCGACCATGACAACATTTTCTTTCTTTCACACGTAACAAACAAATGTTGATAAGCCATTATTCAGAGCCATTAAACACTCTCTTGCAGAACGTTTCTGCTGCTGCCCAACTCGGAGCAAAACAAGTTATTCTCCTCAGAACTGAAATGCAATTCATTGCAAATTTATAAACCAACGCAGAGTGGCTTGAGCTGGACAAGGTTGGTCTCCACCTCCAGCAGACTGGAGACACTAGTGCTCCAGAACACTCATGCTTGGTTATTCCAAAGCCCTTGGGGTTTCAGAGGGAAGCTGGGGACAATACTGGAAGTTTTTGTAGGTGTGACTGCCTAAGGACCTAAGCAAGTCAAGGAGGTAACAGCACACCCGAGAGCTGCTCCGACTTCTGCAACCAGAGTTGATCTAAAGCAGCTACACACCTTGTTGTGACCAGTGTCTCTGCAGAAAGGTAAGAAAAGCCGGACCCTGGCAGCACAGGTGAGTTTGTACTAAGTGCTCTCAGAGCTAGGATCGTAACTCCTTAAGTAACTTGAAGAAGGCACTGTGCACACTTTGCTTGGGATAGCGGCGCTCTTCTCCTCCCACCTAATCCCAACACAGCTACAGACGAACTGGAGGGAAGTCAAATGGCATGACCCAAGACCAGAACACTGACCTCGCTCTGTGACAGTAAAAGTGTATGAAATTAAGATTGTATGTGTCAGCTTTCTCATTCTTCTGCTGCTGAGGCAGTTCCAGAGGGAACACAGCAGTAACTGACCGCTTGCTGTGCCCAGCACTGGGAGAAGTGAGAGATTTATCAGCCCAATACCAGCGAGTGGTGCAGACCTGGGGAAGGCCTGTGTCACATCCTGAAACAGTCATTTTACTCTCCACAGACATTCAATATCTTCCCCTTGTTCCTGAAATGCAGGGCTTCCTATCCCATATAAAACAGAGCCCTTCCAGATTCCCACACGGGAGATCTGCTGCTCTTTCTTGGGAAACTATGGATTCACTGCCCCTCCCTAATTAAGCGCTAAGGAATTAAAAGTTCAGCCCACACAGTAGTTCTGTGACTGCCACGAAACTGCTGGCAGAATAAATTCAATTGTAAAAATCAGAATGTGATGTCTGTTGTTTTCAGTATTTCTTTTCAATTTTAAATATTTTCCCTCTAGCTATACTGTCATTCAAAATTTTTATAACATATTTTAGCTCCCACAACTGGCATAACCAATGCCCTCTTGCAAAGAAATGCTCATGTCTAAAGCCTTATGTAATTATGGCTTAAATCTGATACAATTTTAAACACTGCGAAGTTTCAAGCACTTGCAGAAACAGTGGCACATGAAGTAATTACTATTCAACATTTGTCTTTAGCAGCTCATCTGGAATTTAAGGAGTTGTTTGCTGAAGTATTCATATCCTCCCATAACCTTGCAAGCAACTTTGTTCTTTTGCTTTTATTTAACTGTGTTAATTTAACTTTTTTTTTTCTGTTATTTTGTTACACCATTTGTGTACTATTATATCAGTGTTACTTCTGTTGAGAAGAAAAAATTAATTTCCACCATACTCAAGACAGGTTTTTATTGCTATACATCACAAGGAGCCTGTTATTTGACCCCTGATAAAACCAAACACGCCACCACAGTTGTACCCACGATGTGGAAAGACAAAGCAGACCAAAGGGAAAAGGTGGAAAAGGTAATTTTTTCATGACAAGTGCTGCATATCATGTGACTATTTATCACCTCTTTGCAAGAATGATCATTTCTGTTTAGGATTATGAATTGTCTGTGTGTTTCTTGCTCAGTATGGACAGAAATTACTATTTACTGTGCAAACCAGAGGCACTGAATTATTGGGATTATTGGGCACTTGTTCCTCATGCATTTATGCCACAACATGGCATAAATGAAAGGGGTAAGAAGACACTGAGATCTCTCCAAACGCTTCATTCCATTAGTACCTCTTATTTGAAAGGAGGGGAAAAAAAGGTTTTTCTCCCTGCAAGTAGATACTCAATTGTGTTGCTGATAGCTCTGAGAGCTCGAGCACCAGTGCCAGTGCTGTCCTTGTCCCAGGAATGCTGTTCCCTGCGCCGTTCCGGGCATGCGCTTGGTTTAACATGCAGCAGTAACCAACAGGAAAACACCAAAATATTTGCAATGCGTGACAAATAAAAATATAGCCTGTATTATAAAGGCATGCAAAATATACACAGTGCAATTAATGTTTCATGCAGACTTTGGTGGGGTTACAATTCCACATTCAAACATGCCACAGTCCACAGCCGCCATCCGCAGGGAACAACCACCCGCAGATCAACCAGGAATGATTCCTTCATTGTAGGGAAGTTTTCTCTGTCATCCAGTGGACATGGAGAACACCTCTATGGCATGTTAGGCTTATATAGGTTTAGGAACACGACTTTCTTTCATACACAGCCATACTCATACCACAGGGTCTGGTTATCTTCCGAGACCAGCAGTGGGGACTGGGCCTCGCCAGTGCCGGGGCCGGAGGCAGGGACAGGGTCCCTGGTCAGAGCTGCCCGCGGGTCACCCTGAGCCTTCTGAGCAGCACAAGGCTGTTCTTGGCTCCTCGGCACTGACCTAGATGCCGACACGTTTGCCTGATCAGCTGCTCTGGAGGTGGATCTTGGGGGCAATCCACTGATATTGCTGACTAAGTCGGTGTTGAGGGATAAAAACGGCTGGGGCGCAGTGAAGGACCCTGCGCTGCCATTCCCAGATCCGCTGGCTTTATCCCAGAACACACTCGCGCTCGGCAAAGTCCTCTCACGACAACCTGGCCTTTCCATCCTGGAAGGCTTGGGAAGCTCAGAGTTACCTCCTAAATTACGTGCTGTGAGCGAGGGAGCCGCCCCGCCCTGCGGGCCACGCTCCCCCCTGGCAGGCACACAGTGAACACAAGGAGAGGACACCCGCAGTGCCGAGTACTCACTGGAGGTGGGCGGAGCACTCCTGTCAGCCGGGGCTGGGGCTGCATCCACGGACACGGGCGGCCTACTGTCCTTAGACAAAAAATCATGGATGCTTGTCCTTCGGGTGGTTCCTTCTGCCGTGGAAATCACGCTGCTGGCACGAGGTAAGGTGGCGTAGGGGTTGCAGTCCCTGGATTGTCGCTGGGTCACAGTTGCTTGGATCTTTTCTTTCACGGACCTGGCCTTCCCCTGGGCGCTGGGGGTGAATTTGATTGGAGAGCTACTGAAGTAGAGATCTTCAGTCTTCCGGAGGCTGGGCCTTACCAGCTGTTCTGGTTTAAGGGATCGTCCATCTGAGAAATCAACTGTGTTTCTGACACTCAGGGATCTCACGATCCCACACCCAGCTGCCGGCTGCTTTCGGAGCTTCTCCCTCCCTGCCAGCTCCGCAGACTCAGACAAGCTTCTCATCACTTCATCTAAAAGGTTCTCTTCACTTGCAGATTTCATCTGTAAAAACAGAAAATGTAAGCTTATAAATTGCAATTTTTACCTTTTCTTAAACAATTTTTGTAGACATAAATGAAGAACAATTCTACAAAGATTTGGGTTTTTTTTTTTTTATTTCTCAGCTCTATAAGCAATATTAAACATTTATGATACATACTTTCTGTACAGTTTACAAAAAAAGAGTTTAGGTGAATAATACTCAGACTCAGTGAAGAAAGACTGCAGTAGTTTTCAAAATGGTACCAGAGACAATTGGGGAAGAATTAAGCTAAAGGCATTAAGGAAATGCTCTGGCAGAAGACTGGAAAGAATACCCTTCCACCCAGCATGGATCTGTGAGGCTATGAAAGGGATTCTGGGATTTGTGGCCAGCAGCAGACCTGGCTTGATGACTTAGGGGAGGTTTTTTATTTTTTATTGCCAGAAGAGAATTGTCTAGTGCTTAAACCCCCAAAATCCTTGTCAGGGAGACCATGGGCAAGAATCATTTTATGTATCTAAGCAAAAAACGCAGAATCTTCTCCAGATCTGTGTCACTGTCCCCAACAAGCCCAGTTCCTCACTTCTGAGAGGCCCCAGTCACAGCGACTGGCTGGCTTTATCCTACAGCACTTTTGGAATTTGGGCAGATCTACTCAAGAACTAAGGATGCAGAACCTGAAATATCAGCAGAGATGAGGTGATTTGGGGCTCCTAAGAAACTGCCACTGATTTACAGAAACATTCCCTTCATCTTACTCCTCTCAGATTTCATTAAGCTCCAAGGTCACTTCTAGGTTTCCCAGTACTGTTAAGAAGATGAAACTGAAGCAGACAAGAGTCTCCTCAGGGAATGAAGTCAAACATCTTCCTTGCTGTTGATGCAGGACAGATGTGACAACAGCTGCTGCTGCACTGGAAGAAGAAGTGTGAACCCACTGGGAGCCCTGCACACCGGACACTGGACACTGGACAGCTGTGTCAGTACAGGTCAAGGAGCCTACCCAACCCAGGGACCACAGAGGGTCAAGCTGCAAAATTCCACCAATTTCCTGCTGGTGGAACTGGACAGTGCATCAGGAGACAGTGCCTGTGACCTCTCAATGCAGGGTGTGACCAACAGCTCCAGCAAGTCCTTAAGGAACTCCATTCGCTGTGCCTTGCATTAATTCTGAGCCCACCGATGGGACACTGTTAAATACTCTTTAAACTGACCTCACTGGAGTTACTCTTGTTGCTTTCTTCCAGGAACTGCTGCAGGGTGACAACTTCACTTCCAGGGGAGCCTGTTTTGGTCTGTTTCCCACGACTCTCCGGCATCTCGGGCATCCTGTGCTGGAGCACAGGGCTAGACCTGGTGTGCCCCTTCAGGTACTGGATGGGGCTGCTGCTGCTGCTGGACCAGGCCTCGTGCTCGTGGAGCAGGCTGAACTCCCCACTGCTGTGGCTCTGGGGCCTGCTCTGGCTGTTCGCTGCACCTGCTTTGGGGGAAGGCATTAAGTACTTCCATTAGAAATACACCAAAAAAGCTGTAAACCTGTATAACCCCACTCAAACCTGGAATGTTACCAGATTCAGTTAACATTCATTCTATTAAGAAGACTAAAAAAAGTCCAGTTGTCATTTTTTACTCCATAAAATTGCACTCCCCGACTTACCTTTTGCAGCTCCTCAAACATGGCATGATTTTTTTGAATAAAAACTATATTTCACTTATAATGTGGGCCTCCACCTGCATAATATTACATTCCAAGAGGCTAAAGAGATGCCTCCACTCTTGTTCAGCATCACTGAGAGGCACAGGGTAATTAAATGTCAAAGGAAATGCAAAGGATTGAGTGGAAAGAAAATATTTTCTCCAACAAGAACTACTCAGGAATGCTGCTTCTCCAACAGTTCCTGCTGTTACTCCTAGTTTGTTACAACTGGGACCTGAAGGAAGCACATGGTATTAGATGCAAAATAAATTCCACAACACCAGTTCATTTTATTTGTAAATAGTCAGTAACTATGAACTGCTTAAAAAATACTGATGGATAATCGAGTATTTCCAACTTCATGTTATTCCTAAGAAATGAAATTAAGTCTGAACAAAGATAAGTTGTTTCTAATGGAAATGCCTCATCCTTTAGGGACACTGGGGCAAGGAGGACCTCAAGGAATCTTTTACCATAGGGAGTAATCAAACAGATCTAAAATAAACTATCAGAAATACTCAGCTAGCATTCATTCCTAAATTTCCAATCAAACAGACACCATTTAACAGATGCAAGCCATGAATATTAAATGAAGTCTTGAGCTGGCATTGCTCTAGTCTAGTTTGTACAGCAGTCTGCAGCTAAAAAAGCCATGAGACACAAACATGTATCAGGGTTCTTAATACATAAAATTTAGAGAATACTGATAAATCCAGGGATATTATTACTCTATTAAAACCAAAATATAAAGGTTTCCAGCATGAATCACATGTGCCATTTTGTGCAGTTGTACAGCACACAGCTCACAGCAGCAGTGCAGTGCAGGAGAAAAAAAAAAGAGCAACTTGTCATCTTAAAAAGCTTTTAAAGTAATTTGGGGGGGAATTCTTATTTTGTAACAATGTTACCTGGGTTAGGTTTGGTTTAAAACAGTTGGTAACTTAAAAACTAACACCACCGTTTTAATATTTATTAAAACATAAACTACCTGTGCTCCTCATCTGGGGAATGAAGGCTGTGAAACGCTCGAGGCAGCACATGCTGTGCTGTGCAGTGGGAAGTTTTTGGTGGTGGGGGCTTTTGAACCTCTACAGATGATCTTACAGAGAAAAGAATGGAAATGAAGCACGGATGTGAATTCACCCCCAGCATACCTTTGACTTCATGGAGTGAAGCATTGTTATTGCTATTGCTAGTGGATGTCCTGCCACTATCAAGGCTGGCTGGTCTGGAAGCTGAATGGAAAATTAGGAGACACCGTGATGAGCAACATTTTAGCAGAGGACACGGCACCTTCACATTCTGCTCACAGAATGCTCAGAGGATCATGCATGACCTCCCAGGCTGAACATGCCCATGGGAACAAAGTGGTTTCTTACAGATCAGAAAGCGAAGGAATTTCCAGGCGGTCCAAGAGGACACTTTGGAAAAGGGCACTACAGGAATAGCGAGGTACAGAGGAGAGGAAAAGAGAAAGAGTGTAGTTTAGAATTGAAACTGAGTGGTCAGTGGGAAAGCAGGGCTCAGACAGGGGCATGCAGGGGCTGCTGTGGTCAGGTCACTTACAACAGATCTGACAGGGAACCCTGCACAGGGCTGGAATGCCACGGACAGGAGGAGCAAGAGCATCTGCACAGATAAAGTCCTGTACTCCTAAGCCAATACAAGGGAAATGCACTGTTAGTAGCCTCAAAAATGTTTGCTGCTTGTACTCATTGTAAATGTTTACAGTACAGTTAAAACTTCATTTCTATTAATAGCCTATTTTTCACTTCAAAGCTTTGCTTGAAGGAACACGTAATGATTTTATAAACTACAGCACATGGCAAATTCGGGGTTCACTGAACAATAAACATTGAAAACTCAGGCCAGATTTGGACTTGATATTTTAGGATTGAAATGTTAACTCCCAATGGAAGTTAAAACATTTTCCCAGTAAAAGGGAAAATGTCTTGATCCTGTTCAGATGCACTTCACAAACACTTTCTACCAGAGATACAGAACATCTGTCTGATGTAGTAGTTAAGAGAGAAAGGAGAGTCTGAAGAAATGATACACTACATTCGAGAGATATGAAAATCAGAGAGAGCATGCTCATTGCAATGATGCCATTCACTGTATTCTGACAAATTCATTAACATTCACACCATATATCCTTAATTCATTTAATTAAAGCTCACATCTTACCATGAACTCTTGATCCTGTACTAGAATCATCACTAATACCTTGTGGACTTACATCTTCAAAGGATGTAGTATCTACACACAGAGATATAAAGGAAGATGTAAAATAAAATAAAATTGAAAGATTATTAAAATACTTATCATTGGTAAAATGGTAAAAATTAAAATATTTTTCGAAGCAATCTATTTTTACTTAGGAAACGTTCTGTAGGAAAAACCTCGAAACATTTTCTAACTGCAGTTATTAAACCAGTTCATTATCTTAGCACTGCAACTCAATTATTAAGATTGAAAAACTTAAAACATCAGTAAAACCAATATTTACATAGTCACATCACGGTGCAAAAAGCTTCTACCTATACCTTTATTATTTAGCAACTGCTTGGATCTGAAGCCTGTGGAGGAGTTGACAGTGGCAAAGTTGATAGCTGTAGTAGAGAAGGCCATAGCTCCCAATTCCTTCCTCCTTTTACCCGTGGATATATCATCAGGACCCTCCAGATGCTCAGAACTACCTGTCCATTGTCCTCCTGCCAGGACCATGGACTGCACCAGGTCATTCATGGCTGGGATGCAAATGAAAGCAAATGATCAGCGTGGGCAATGTACCTGCTCCGGTTGTTAATCTGCATTGCAAAGGTCGGACAGTTTTCTAAGCGTTAAAGCGCCCCGCCCGCAGCCGGCAGGAGCAAACCACACCCCGGGTACCGCATGCAACCGGCTCGGCGGGAGGGAGGGGGCTCAGGCTCCTGCAGCCCAGGGAGGTGCTCAAAACGGGTTTGTCAGGGGTCGCCATGCGCCAGGTGCTGTTAGAGGCTCTGACAGCTGCTTGCCATGAGAAAATGGGATGAGCGGGGACAAAACGGGCACGGGTGCTCATACAACGGAGTGCCAGCGCTGACACGGGATCCTTGTACAGTGCAGGTTACTGCAGGCACACTGGGGTTACAGAGCAACAGAGAGAGGATCTGAAAAATACCACATCTGATGATATTCACCTTTACTTCCCCAAACTCGAGAAAATTGTCCACCCCTCATTAGAAAATAAAACGAAACAAAAGAAATCAATGCAACATTTTGGCAACGAAAACTGATGAACGCTCGCAGAGTGACAGACCACCAGAGAGCCTCGCACAATCTCCTACACTTGCTTTAAACAAAAAAAAAAAAAATTACAGTGACTTCTCAACAAAAGGCTTATGAAACGTGTCATTTAAAACTATAACACAGTGCACTGTAAATTTATATACACATGGGGCCATGTGTATATAGACATCTATGTATACAAATATATGCAGTCACACTGCACTGAATAGATTATATGCACGTGCACGGGAACGCGTGGCTACCTGTGTGTGCACAGCTGCACAGATATAAAGTATTCAGTGCCAAAGTTTTTTTTAAAAAAAAAGGGGGGGTGGGGAAAAAGTAAAAAGAAAAAGCTCCAGCTCCTTGTACCGTAGCAGGACTTGCACATTGCAAAAGAGGAGGAAAAAGAGAGCGCAGTCCAGGGAGAGGTTAGTGAAAAATTAGTAACGGAAGCCAGTGTAGCCATTGAGAAGAAGCTGAACTGTCATAAAGTCTTACACATGGAGCGACGGTAGAAGGCCTTCATTTTGTCTTTTTCCTTCGGTCTGTTCCTCAAAAAGGGCAGTCTTTTCAGTGCACCCACTTTTATGTCATAGCATGAGGAAAAACGGAAACAGGGAAATGAAAGAAAAAAAGGGAGAAGAACAGATGGAAGTTAAATGTTGAAACTAAGGACAGAAATGAATGTCTGAGTTTAAGCTAGGTATGCTATGCTAAAAGCTATCATTCTCCTGCTTCTGGGTGATAATGAAATATGAAAGCTACACTGAAACAGGAAAACTTCCACAGGTAACTTAGAAATGCACTGAAAATTACAGTGCAGAGGGTAGTACAATTTGAAGCTCTTGAAAAAATAAATTTGCAGGTGATTACAGGAATTGACCACTATGTAATTTTTACTGTGAAAAATAACTTTTTCTGAACATTAAGAAAAATGTGAAGCAAAAAGAGCTGAAAATGAAAGCAATTTCTATGTTAAAATATGTTCACATCATTATTTTTGGGGGTTAATAACTTCTGTAATGTTTTGCCTGCACATCTAAGAGGACACAGTCTATTATCAGTCTTCAGTTCTTCCACTTTGTTCTCAGTAATAACTTTGGTCATCTACTGTCTCATAGAAAACCTGCATAGGTCTTTTGATCAATGTAGTTTGTGGGCAGCATTTTGGTAAAAATCAATCTAAACTCTAATCAATCTTGCTTCAAATGTGCAAAATTTTAGCTGAAAAAATACCAAAGGAAAAAAAAAAAACCAAACCAGCAAAAGAAAATTCAAATGTGAGTGTTGCTGTAACATTTTGGGAGGGCCCAAGGAAAACCGGGTTAAATTCTACCAGGAGAACTACAGAGTTAAAATTACAAATAGTATTAAAAGAGGGAAGAGGGGGAAGTCACGAGTTAATCTCGTCCTGAGTCAGGAACTCTGCATGAGGAACTGCTGACCTGCCTTGGGTAAGTCTGGGGGCCGATGCCAGGCACAGGAGCCACCACGTAAAGATCCAAAAGGGGACACAGGATGCAATTCCCCAAAGTGGTGATTTCTGCAGAGGCAGCAGCAGCTCTGGTTTATGCACAGGTCTGTCAGACCATGCTCTGCCTGGTTTGTCTCTGCAGCCCCTTTTGGGAGCTGTGCCCTGCTCCCCCAGCCTGGCACACAGCAGTTCTGTTTACAGAGCAGTGCATATATATCATATATACCATTTACAAGTGCACATGAGCTACCCTGGCAGTGAAATATTCCATGTTCCTCCCTCTCCATCAGCTCTTCCCGTGTCTGCACCCACAGGAACAGGTTCACAAACCAATCTAACCAAAGAGGCCATTCTGTTCTATTTCTACTTTCTGCCAGCAAGACGACACAGAAAAAAAATTCTTCTGTAACTTCTATAATCCTCTACAGACAAAATAACTCATCCCTCTGTAATCCTTTTTATGGAAGATAACTGATCCCTCTTAACCAAAAACGCCTTTATCTTAATGAAAAAGTAACCAGAGGATGCTCAAGAACCATCTGAGTCATCTGTCCTTCCTGTCCATTAACACAGATCACTTCCAAAAGGGCTGATGTGTGGCTCTCAGCAACTGTGCCCACCAGGAAACTCCCCTGCATCCACTGATGTCCTGGAAATCCTGCATCAAAAAGGCAAACTGCTTGGAGGGGAAACCCTGTCAGTAATGTCTGCACAGAATTCACCTTAAGAAATGTCCTGGAATAGTAATAATAGTAATTAATACTGGGATGGCAGAGCTACAGCAGCAATTAACTGTTCTTTCTCTTTTCAGTGTTCCATGAACACGTTCTTGCTCTCTGAGCTGAGAGCCAATGATGACTATTGCAGAATTCCTCAACCGAGCAGGAAACGTTCCATTTTTTAACTCTCCTGCTTGCCTGAAATCCTCTGGGGAATTCTGTATTAAAATCCTGACATTGTTTTGTTCATGCATAGAAGCAAATATGAGGCAGAAATCTTTAAAATGCCTTGGTATTGGAAAATGGAGCCCAGAACACTTCTTTTATTCCCTCTGTGACATGGTGTGCCTGCTACTGGTGTTCTAGCAGAGGTGACAGATTACTAACAGCCCTAATTCCTTGGGAAGTTGTTAATCCCCTGAAATGTCTGAAGTGGAAGTCAGCAAAGAACACCTGTATTTTTCCACAGAAAACAAAAATCCCCTCTGCCTGCCTTGGGGATTCTCTGGAAAAGTTCTGCACATAGCAGGTGTCAGATCCGTGGCACTCACCCGATCATTAGGGGTCATCAGTGATAATTTGTGGGCAGTGCCTGGGAAGAAGGAGGCTCTACTGCCAGCAGGTACAAAAAGCCAAGGTGAAACCCTGCAGTCAGGAACACACACTTCCTGCAGGATTAGCCTCTGCTGGGACAGCAACAGCCCTCCAGGCACCCCCTCCTTCCCAGAGGGATCACACACGGGCTCTGGCCACGCTGTGAGACCTCAGGTGGTGTTCTCTGGGAACAGGGTAACCTGATTTTTGTGCCAAGATCACCTTTCCCAGGGAGATAACAGCTCTCTCGGAAACATTTGCATGAGAAAGTGGCCTGTATTGGGAAAACACAATCTCCATCACCACCCACAAAAGAGGGAAAACTACAGATGTCACACACAGCAAATACTTTTGGAATCAGTATCTCTGACAGGGAATGTGGGGTGTGAGCCCTGTATCTCCTGGAGATCTCTATGTCAGACACTCAGTCCTCCAGCTCAGGACATCGCTGGTTTGTGCCAGGGAGGGTGAGCTGCCTTCTCCTGCCCCCTCAAGGACACACAGGACATTTCACCTCGGCAGTTCCCGTTGGAACCAGCTCCTTTCCCAGATGCCGGTGATCAGGGTGGCACAGAACTCTTCCGGAGCCAGAGCTGCCTTCAGCCAGCACGGAGAGCTCCAACACCTGAGCGCTGGCACAGACAGGGGGCACTCACACGTTTGCTCCTTCAGTGGAAGCTGCTACTGCCAAACTGCTTCCCACGGAAAAGAAAGGAGCCCGGATCCCGGGATTTAGGATTTACGGTCACTCTAGGAGCAGAAGAAATAGACTGCAAAGTGTGCACCATCACCAGCACCCGTCATACTGCGATACTCTCTTTGCTTTGTGAGGCACAAACTGTCTCAGATCGCTGTCTCAGAGATTGTCAGAGCTGAGCTGGCACAAAATGCATCCGAATTCTCTCCAAAACTGTGGTTTCCATGGCAACGTGTGTACTGGAGGAAGGTTAGGATCCGGAATTAGATCAGCCCTTCCAGTTTGTGGATAAATACACTGGGATTAAGAGGAACATGAACAAGGTCCATGGAGTAGAAAATTAATGAGGTCTGAACAGCTTCAAACCTCTTTTGAGGCTCAGCCACCGTAACTGCAGCCGTGGCTCCCCAGGAGGGTAACTGCACACTACAAGGTCCCAAGGATCATGCAAAGAAAACTGTCACAGAAAAGCCCTTCAGAACATGACATTGCTGACACAGATGCAGATGGGCTGGACCACAGCGTGCACACTCAGTTCCCACTGACACACACCCAGGACAGCTTCAGTCACTCCCCAATTCCACACCACTCACGGTTTGGATGTAAAAGCAACAGTTGCTTTTTAAAAAAGTTTAAAAGTACCTGTTTTGAAGTTTAGAAGCTTACAGTGAAAAAGGCTGAGCTCCCCAAAGGGAAAAGTTAGTAACAAAAGTGCTAAAGTGTACCCTTGAACTATTTTCTTCAGTTATTAAAAAAATACAGATCTGACTTTAACTTCCCCTGAAACAGCATTTTTGGATGTTTTTAACTTTGACTAAGCTTCTGCAAGAAGTGCAGAAGAAAAAAAACCACATCATAATGGCTGTAATAATTCACAGCTGGCACAAACCCCAGACCTGCTGCCTTTTAAAACCCCATACATTCAATTTAAAAGTAGTAGTGCAAAGACTGGAAGTGACTGTTAATGCACATGGATTCTGATGCTTTTACATGCACAGCCAAAATGCTTTTGGTGCACAGTTATTAAATAGAACCATTACATCCTGATAACTTGGCTGAAATTATCTCTCAAGTTGTGAGAAACTGGGCAGTTTATGATTCATGCCAAGAGTGGGGAACAAAAAACATAAGATAATAAATAACAATAAACAGAATCTGGCCTTATATATCACGGGCACCCTAATGGGATGGCTATCAGATCTCTCAAGGTCAGCAAATTGTGCCTGGAATATTCCATCTAATCACACTTCTGTAAGTCCTCATTCTCCCTCTCAGCTCCTTCACTCCAATTTCAGGATCAGTAGCAATTCCCATCTTTTTAACAGGTTGTGTCTCTCCATTAACACTTCTTGTTGCATATCCAAATTCCATCGTTGGTTTTGTGAGATGCTGGGGGAACACCTTCAGACAGAAGGTGTTTTTAGCAACTCAAGGATGTTAGCACAGCCACAGCTTGGAAAACACTTCCAAGACAAGGGGAAAGAGTCATGCTGGGACAAGAGGGAGAAACAAAAAGGGTCCTAGTGGTGACATCTGACATTCTATCCCAAATCCTGCTCATCTGACCCAGTACCAGTGCCTGCTTCATCTTACCCAGGCACCGTGAGTGTATTTTAACATTTATATTTTGAGATATAGAAATGCTCAAAACTAGTTCTGCCCAAACACTTGAGAGAGTTTGCAAGAAGGTCTGTCCTTAATAAATCAATTCAGGCTTCATTCCTACAGACTTAAAAATCTTTACAAACCCTCCAGAACACGCAGTCTTTTCCAACATTTAGCCAAGGTTTATTCAGGGAACGAAGGGGTTTGCAGTACTCACTACTACTCTTTTTGGTGCCCAGGGTCTGCCCGTCCTCCAGGGAGTTGGAGCCCACGGAGGAGCTGTCCTGGCTGTCCTGGTGGGGCAGCTGCAGGAATCCCTCGCTGGACTCGGAGCGCGTGGGCGTCAGCGTCACCGACTTGAGGCGCTCGCGGTTCCCGTCCTTCTTGGACTTGATCAGCTTCCTCATCTTCAGGGTGATCCAGTTGCCCCTTCTGTCACCAACAACACAGCACATTCACTGCATTTATAACACACTGTTAGGCCTGCAGATGCTCCTACTTTTTATGCAAGAGACAGACATGATTCTGATCCCATGAATGCAATGGAATCTCGGCGTTCAGTGGGAACAGAACAGAACAGAACAGGTCTGTCATGCTTTAGAGCTGTGCTTTACTTTTACATCGTGTTCATCAGTACCTTCGTGGTGGTGATGGCTCATAAAATTTATACTGATCCATTATCTTCTCCTCCAGTTTCTCCTTCTGGCGCCTCAATTCATTTAGTTTGTCACTGCAAACAGAAATTCATGATAATTTATGCCTCAAAAACGTACACAGGACGCGTGGGCAGCACGTTCCTGTGGGAATCTGTTATCTGAAAATTGTCACCTTTTGTGAGGAATTCTTACATAGCACTTGTTTCTTATTGAAAAAGCAAGAGATAAAGCAAACAATCAATCAGCCTTAGGCTTAACTTCATGATATAAAATTGAAAAAAATTCCATTTGCCTTTATTATACATTTCTCCTTTTTAAATAAAGTGCTCTATCATTTAGACAAGCACATTTTCTCTCCTCTCAAGTCCACTAAAGAAATTCAGATTACAAATCTACAAATTTATCTTCAATTGATGTAGATTCATGTCTGAATGTATGAATCTATAAATACAGTGATTACAAATCTAAACTTTGTCAGTAGCAGAATGAGGAATAAATATTGCTTTTATTCCTTATTTGCCTCATCAGTAATGAACATAGTAGTACTGATCCTTTAGAACTACAAATATAATGTTGATATTTTGAGTTATCTGCTTTACATTTGTTACTGGAATCCTTTTTTTAAAAAGGAACATTTCAGAAGCAGCACATGTGTTAGATTTTATATATAACAGCTTTCTTTAAAAATACAGCTATTGGGGTCCTAATTGCCCTAATCAGAGTGATTTCACTCTTTTCATAACTCACATGTACTGCCTTTGCTCCACATGGAAGAGATCCTTGCTTTCCATGTTCTGCTCCAGTAATGTTCTGTTCTGCAGCATTAAAGTTTGGATTTGATCCAGCAGGTGTCTGTTCTCCTCCTCCAGGTTTCCTTTAAGTTGGCTGAGCAGCTGTTAAAACAGATTAAATTGCCCATGCATTTTTATGCAAGTGTATTTTACACACAGATAATGAGATTATCAAGATAATTTAGGTCTACAGAGGGATTCTGAGAGTCAAATCAAACCCAAAATTAAATCACGAATCAATTGATAAAAGCCTCTTTGATGCTTTAAATAATTTAAACCAGTTTCCCTAATATGAGCCTGAAATCTTTTATTGCCTGTAGAGCAGGCAAATTAATTAGCCTTTGGATCCACTTCATTATCTATAAACTGACTGATTCTCCAGCTCTTCATATGATTTTATAAACCTATAAATACAGTGATATAAATATTCCAATGATCCAGCCATGACAAACAGCAGAATCCCCACATACCTCACACTGATTATTTAGTTTTGTTGATGTAATATCCAATTGCTGGTACTGTTCTTTGAGTTTGGAAAACTCTGCTTCCAACCGTGTTTGCTCCAGTTTGGAATTGTTCAATAAAGTTTTCAGATTCTTGTGGTCAGTCTGGAGCACTTCATTCTCCCTCAGGAGCTGACTGTACGTGTGAGTGAGCCTGGGATGCAAAGATATCATCAAAGAGTGCTGGAAATGAGTTTGTTACCCACACTCCCTCTGAAACATGACATTTCCAACTACTCCATAAAATACAAACATAAATTCCTTACTATCACCTACTGTAAGTTACCCCAGCCTAATTTTCCTTTGAGAAGGAAACTGGCCTTTGAGCCAAGCACTGTTCTCTCTATATTTAAATACAAAGCAGCATCTCTACGTCACAACTAGTTTTAAGATTTCACTTTTCAGAATACAAGGGTCGTACGAAACAGCCAGGATTTCTTGCCAACACAAAATAGGAATGGCCCAAACTCTGGCAATCATGGAGGCTACAAATATCCATTCCTGGGCTCCCTTTGTCCCTTCTGGGCCCTGCCACGTCCCTTTGTCCCACGTCTCCTCAGGAGATAATGATTATTTTGTGGGATGGTGAGTATTTGGAATAGCAGCATTGGGTGTTGAGAAATGTGAAGGAACACAACACCTGGTCAGGCTGCACTGGCAGGTGCTCAGGTGCCAGAGCTCTCTTTACCTTTCATTTTCATCCCGAAGTTTTTTATATTCTGCTGCCACAGTTTCATGTTTCTCACTCTGCTGCAGCATTTTGTCCTGCTCTGTCTTGAGCACCTTCTCCAGTTCTTCCAGCTGCACCTTCTGTTTCAGCAGTTGATTGTACCTGCAGACAGAGACAGTATTTACACTTCTTTTTGTGGGATGACCAAAAAAAAAGAATTTTGATGAAATGGCCTCTGTCAAAGTTTTAAATCTTAGTGATTAAGTGATGCTGGTTTTATTCATTCTATCATTTAATTAGAGAGCGGTTCTTGCTGAACAGCAGACTCGTTTTCCTGAGTACTTACCTATCCTCCAAGTCCTTGTGCTCCACCTCCAGGTTTTTGTGAGCAGACTTGAGGCTGCCGTGCTTGGCGATGAGGGACTCGTACTCGGCCGCCTGGCGCTCGTGCAGCTGCTCCAGGCGCTCGTGGTCCTTGAGCAGCGCCTCGTAGAGCCCCTTCAGGTCCTCGCGCTCCTTCAGCACGCCCTCGTTCTCGTTCTCCAGGGCCGACTGCTGGATCAGCAGCTGCGCGTTCTGGTTCATCAGGGAGGTGCTCTGGGAGTTCAGCGTGGAATTCTCAACCTGCGGCCAGGAACATTGCACAGGCTGGGTTATTTTATCTCCCTTTTACAGATTTCTTCACGACCTTCTGGTTGTTCCATTGACAACTTTTTCTTATATCCCAGGAGACAGCTTCAATTCAAAACGTTCCACGAGCATATTTTAGCAGAAAGCATTGAAGCGTGTGATTAAATTGACAGGGATGGATCAAACTATTATTTATCTTTCAACATCTGTTAAAGTGTTATCTTGCTGACAGGGCCATTTTCCTCCAGCAGCAAGATATCTTGGAGAAATGGATCACCAGTGATGCTAATAAAAGCCAAATCTGTGATGTGACTAAAATAAAAGGAACTTTTACACTGGCATGCAGATTTATCTTTTTAAAAATTCTGTGTTGTCACCATAAAATCTTCATGGTATCCACGCATTCCTTTACAATGAGAGGTCCAACAGGAGCACCCATTTAACACAGAGAGGCAGATAAATAATAGCACCTGGAAGGAACTACCCATGTTCTGTTCTGTGCTCTTTGTGCAACAGCACCAGTTCTCCAACAGCTGTCTCAGAACAGCATTAGTGTGTATTAGTACACTAAAGCCTTCACCATTAGACAATTAAAAAAAGCCCCAACCAACCAACAACTTCACTTTTTGTGCCTCTGGAGAGATTACCAAATAGAATCCTTGGATACCTTAAAGAATTGGTGCTTGTCACCTGACCTGTACCAGTTTCCTTCTCTTTCCTGTTCAAGAGATGAAAACCACAAACTACTGAGGCTTCTAATACCCTCGGGATATCTATTAAGGAAAGAAAATTCCATCTCTCACTCCAGTTCCTGCTGTTACCAGGGAACAAATCCCTTCCTACTGGAACTGCAGCGTTCTTTGTTACGCATGAGAAAGCCGAACCTTTCACTGGAAATGAAGTCATGTCTGATGGCATGGGTGTGCTGGGAAACTTCCCAGGCTGAATCCCGAGTTTGGTTAGGTCAGAATTCCCAGTTATCCTTTCAGACATCCTTTCCCCTGGCTGCTCCTTATGGGTACCAGGAGGAAGAGAAGAATTAGCTGCCCAGGAACAGTTTTGGCACAGTCCAGGTAGAGCAGCTTAGTCTGCATTTCAGATTTAGCCAACAGTTCATCACTCTTGATTTTCCTGAACATATTTCAACTTCCATTTGGAATTACAGTTCATGAAGAATTGTCTTACCAGAGAGGAAAGGCCTCTGCTGCTGGGCATTAGGAAAAAAGGAACTACAGAGATACTCCTGTTTTTTACTGAATGGAATGACAGAGTACTCAGAGAGCTCTGAATCCCAGCAATCCACTCTCATCTGGATAAACAGGACATTTCCATGTCATATCCACTGGTTTTTAACAACCAGAGGTGGCACAGGGCGTGCACCAATGTCCTGCTTTATTGGAGTGCTGTGCACTAATGACAGTTCAGCTTGGCAGCAGGAAGTGCATCTGTGGAACAACAACGTTCTGCTTTCCAGGAAGAGCCAGGAGGAGACTCCAGACATCCACCAAATGCATTATTTGTTTCATTTCAACAGTCCTTGACACTCAGATTTCCATCAACCCTCCAATCCTTTCTGACACTCTGTACTGTTTCTGCTGCACTGTGGGGTTTTTATTCCCTCTTGAAGGAGTTTTGATTCTTGGAACTCCAAAAAGCATTAAATCCATTGACAAGAATATTTCATTTTTAAATGAAATTTAAAATTCTTTAAAATGAAATTTTAAAGAAAAAAGATAAATATTTAACAAGCCTTTAAAATATAAGGACAACATCTGAATTTTGGCCGGAAGAGCTGCAGCACTCTGGGGACAGGCATTTTTATAATTCCCATGGTCACACATGACCTTTTCACTGCCTCTCAATTATCTAAATTCAGGTCTCTGCATACTTATGTAGCTTTCCACTTTCTTTTGTTTTTTTTAAATCTTCTGTATTTAAGTATCTTGATTTTCCTTTTAGGTAGGGCGTTTACTTTTATTTTTAGATATTTATAAAAATAGATAACATTCATTAGAATATGGCTGCACACACTATTTCCCTGACCTAATTTACATGTATAAATACAATAAAAGACCCAAGCAAACTTGGAATGCTGGATAAGAGAATCTACTCTACCTCCAAGTGTAAAGTCAAGATTTTACACTGGACAAAGGATTAAAACCAATTTCTAAAAATGTAATTTTTCATCAGCAAACAAACCATTACTTGACTGCTGAGTACAGATTATTTTCACATCACCTTCTTTCCCATGTCTCTCCAGGAAGCACAACGTGATTTTAAAGCCAACAGTGAAGACGTATTTTAAGTTTTCCTTCGGAAAAAGCCCCTTTAATTTTACTTTTGAAAGCAAATTAAGGAAGCGTTACCTGCAGCTTGGCATTCTGAGTTTGCAGAGTTGTGTTTTGCTCCTGCAGGGACACAGTCTGTCTCTGCAGGGCCAGGATCTGGGCCTGCAGGTTGTTGTTCTGTGTCTCGAGCTGCTTAAGCTGCGTTTTCAGCGCCTGCTTCTCCGCCTGCAGCGTCGCGTTCTGGGGGGTTTAAAACCACACAAAACCTCAGCTCACAGCTGCTCCAGGAACTCCAAGATAAAACAGAAGTGTTTTCCAGACCATACAAAGCAGCAGGACTGTGCAGAGACTTACAGGGTGGGATAAAACTGCAGAACAAAGTAACAACCTTTGGGGGGATTTATCACTGGAAAAACAGGTAACGGATGTTGCACCTATGGAGAAACAGGAGAGAGACCTCCAGGACTCGTGTAAATAGGGATTATATAACAGGGATTTGAGAAGAGAGCTGTGGATTCAGAAGGGCAAATTCAGGTTTTCACATCTCCTTTTTAAATGCCTGTCAAGTGCTTTATGGCATCCCACAGAGCAGAATCCAGCTGCTACACACACTGTATTTAATTCAGATTCTGCCTGGGATGGAAACGAGGTGATAAATTAAAGTGTCTCAACAGCACCCTCATTTACATTACTGGAACAGCTCACCACAAATAATTACCACCAGAATAATATTTGAAACATATCTTACATTCCTTTCCACCTCGATTAATCTATCTTTAACTTTCAATAGTTCTCTAGTAGTCTCCTGATTTTCTTTCTCCCACTTATTGACAGATTGATTTTCTTCTCCGCTTCTTGGAGGAGAATTCTGAACCATCCTTTCCTCTTCTTGTCTTTGCTTGAGAGCTTCATAGTTCTTCTTCACCTGGAATTATTTAGGACAACTTAGGTTAGGTTTAGAATTTCCCATTTTATATGTCCTAATTTATTAATTTATTACCTGACCACACCCCTTCTCAAAGAACAGGAAGTGCTGTTACTGCATTTGTAAATGTGGTTTTTGTACATGTTTGGAGAGATGAGGTACAAATTATTTATGGACATGGACAGTTTAACCCCAACAAACAGGAGACCTCTATTTTCTGTTTTATTTCAGTGCTTTAAACTGTATCCCCCAACTTTAATACTAAAATTCTAAACCAAGGTGATTGTATTTCCTTTTTGAACCAATCTACTCAGGCTCTTCAAGGTAGGCCAGAAATGTAACTGGAAAGGAGATCCCAAATCAAATCGACTCCAGGTTATTTATCCAGCCGATGTTTTCATGGCCAGTGAATACACTCAACAACTGAGTGATGTCAACACAGTCTTAAAAGCACTCACACCTTTGTCCTGCTTTCTATCACCTGAATGATGGCCATTTTCTGCTGTCTTACCCAAAAAGTGTAGAAATAACAACAGCTCATATAGGAGTCATTTAACCTTACAGAAAAATGCCCTTTTCCTTACTGTTTTCAGTTCCTGACGCAGCTGCTGGTTCAGATTTGTTGATTCTTCCAAACGAGCCTCCAAAGCAGCAATTTTTTCTTCTTTTATTTCCAGCGACTTCTTGAGTGTGGACTCTAATTTGGACTCCAAAAGCTTGTACCTACTGACCAACAACAAAAAAGAGTCTGTATTTCAAAAAATTATTCCAGGTGTTTAAATTCTAAAATGTTCTTAAACAGTCTCACAGCTACATTCAAAAATCCCTGAGTGCTGTAGTCAAAAGTACGAAGACACCTCAGCATCCACAGCAAGTCCTATGTCAAAAATAACCAGAAGATGGTTGTCAAAACCATTTTTGATTCCTTCATTCTTCTAAAAACATGTCAGACACAGAAAAAGCTCCGTTCAGGCACACCAGGGGGCTGCTGAGTTTCTCTGCATCATTAGTGAGTGGTGCCTGCACTCCTCCTTCTGGCTCCTCTCCAGTGAATCCAGCGGGGACCTGAACTCAATTAGAATGTGAAGTATTTGGAGAGCAAGATTTTCATCAGTTCCCATTTCCTGCCAGCTCCAAAGGGGAGGACAGGGAAGGAGATGGAGCACAGGACTGTGCAGGTGCACACTCATTTGGAGCATCAATGTGTAAATTCCTCACTCAGCCAGCTGCTGATATTTTAAGACTGTTGCCACCCTTGATGTGCAGAGCCTCCATTTTCAACCATATTCATGGCATTGCAGGGCACCTAAAACCCCCCAAATGTCAATTTGAGAGAAAAGTGGTCAGATTAAACTGTATTGATTTAGCACTGCACATCCTTTATGGGAAATACTGAAACCAAAATCATGAATCACTTCTAAGCAGTTCAGTCCCTGTGTGTGGCTCAGAATCTGGAGAACACTCCACTCCTCCCCACAGCTGGATAAAATAAACCAAACCACTGATATCCCCCTTTCTAATCCCAGCTGCTGGAGGATCCATCAGTTTAGTGAAGGGAATAAACTGCAGGAGACTCCTGAATGGACAATGGCATCAGATCCAGTCAGGAACTGGAGCAGAAGACCAATGGGAAGAGAATTAATAAGCAGAAAGCTGTCCAGTAGCATCACGCAGCAGGATGAGAATCTGCGATTCTAAGATATGACAACTAATTCCCAAGGATTTACAGAACAGTGGGCAACTTATGACTAGTAGAATATACAGTATTTCACCTTCTTGAGCTGAAGCACAGACTTGGCTACAAATAATTCCTGCTACTGAAAAGTTACACAATTCCATAGAAAACAAAGGAGGGAAAAGAATAATAGCAGAGCTCCAATATCCACTTTCATTTTGAACAATGAAAGATGGTACAAATTTTGTAATATAACTGGAAGTTGGGTTATTTTGGATTCAGAGTCAAAATCCATAAATCTGTTTGTCCAAGGACAGCAGGCAAGAGAAAATGGAAAACACTTCAAAGTTAACTCATAAAACGTGGCCAGTTTAGACCTCAATAGCAACACTCTGAAGTGCTACCAAGATCATTCATTAAAAACCACAAGCAGCCCTTTCCAGTCAGGAGGAGGAAAATGGTACATTTTTAATTTCCATCATCAAAATGACAGAGACAGATGAAAGAAGTAATTTTGCCCATGCTGAGAAGTAATTTTGCCTATAATGAAAACGCCCTCTTTATAGGCCTGGGGAAAGAACTGCTACTGCCTCACCTATGCATTGTTATGTGAGGAAAGCAATCCAGGTATCTCTGGGATGAATGAAGAAGCTGAGAATAATGGAAAAGCAGGACATTGGCACAGCAAAATTTCAAACCAAGCCAAGTTTTCACATGGAAAACAACCATTGCCCTTTCATGATCCTCCAGCTCTACACGGAGCTTGGGAAGAAGCTCAAGCCAGCAGCAGAGCCCAACCACTTTTAACCTAGAACTTGATTAAATGTTGCTCCATTTGGGCTTCATCTAAGTTTAAGCTTCACCTTGGATCAAGGGCTGGTGGTTTTTTGCTGGGTATATTTACCTAAGGACACACCAAATGCTTATCAAGTGCTGTATGCGACACAGAAATCCTTAAATCAGAAGAAATCCAACCAGTCCAGGTTCTGAGGACTTTTCCTGAACTCATCTGGGAGCTGAGAAATGCAGGTGAAAGCCACCAGCAGAAACCAAGAGGGGGTAACACATTCACCCACAGGACTCTGGCAGCACCCCATGACAGAGCACTGGCAGTCAGAAAGGGAAACTGGATCCAAACCCCAAGTGTTATTTGGTTTCCTTCGGACACACAAGGCCCCACATCAATCTCCACGCTCATGACAGATCATGAGAGCAGAACAGCACTGGGAAGTAAAGCTTGGCTAGAAGCCCACACCATTCTGCTTTGCTCCTGTCACCAATTTTCCCTAAATCCCTGCAGGGTAAGACAGAAGAGGAAAATATAGCAGAGGAAACAGATGTCAGGGCAGCAGCTGCTTTCCAATGGCAGGTGTGGAGAAATGATGGAGCTGCCACCAAGTTCTGGAGGTACTCAAGCACCGGATACTTCCCAGACAGGGAAAGTGGGAATGCAGCTTCCCTTGGGAAGGAAGAATTGGAAGGAAATGGTTGCAAGGAGAGAGTGAGGCAGGTTAAGGTAATCACTATGTGATAAAAGCCATTTGTGTCAGACAGGCAGTCAAAGAAGAAAAAAAACCCCAACACTTTGAGCTCATTATCTTTTACTGCTCCTGTTGCTGGTGCTGACTAGAGCATAAAACATTTTAATTATAATTAACTGTATCTCCTGACATACTTCAATGAGTCTCTTAGCAACAAAAAGTGGCAACTCACTGTCAGAGTCAGCTGAATGTGACAGCACATCAACTAATTAATTTCCAAAAATATCAAGTTCCATTTTGGGTCTATGAGTGTGCCTTAAAAATCTAAAGAGTATGCACAGAACCAGTCTGCAAAACCACTTCATGAATAAAAAAGACTCTCATTTGTCCTCTGTGTCAGGTAGGCCCTGCCATTCTCACCTGTCATCACTGCTCTGCTCATCGTGCAGGAGACGCTCCTTGTTCAAGCCAATTTTTTCAAGCTCGTGGGCCAGTTTTTCTAGATCATTGTTCATCTGTTGAGTCTTCAATTTCTCATTCACCAAGTCCTTGCACAGAAAAAACTACAGTCAGTATCTTCAGAGAAATAAAATAACTTAGTTGCAGGAGTGCTGAGACAAGGGTGTTTTATCATTACGAGACTGCAATAATTCAGCTTTAACTCTCCTTCCAGCTGTCAGCTTTCATCTGTATCAGGCATTACACTGTAACTAGAATATGATTTCTCTGTGCTGTCTCCCTTTCCCTTTAGAATTTCCCTTTAAATTTGGTCTGGAACATGACAGTGAAGGGGAAATGTTCCAGTAACATGATATTCTTCCTTTTCGTGACTACGATTATAGAAATTTTGGTTATCTAACGGTGTTAACAGTACACAGATTAAAGCAGAAAAAATCCCCCAATCAGAAACCCAGATATAATTTCTGTACATTACAAACAGGTTATGATGGGAACAGAAACTCCTCTGTGTTTACCTCTCTCAAAGTGACCAGGGTTTTCTTATCAATGGTAGCTCTTTTCACCAGTTCCTTGTTTTCCTTTTCCAGTTCTTTCAGGCGCAGACAGGACTCTTTATATACAACAATTTCTTTAAAGAGAGATTTATTTTCCCTTTCCAGATTACTAATTTTTACATTATTTTCTTCTAAGGTACTATCTTTAATTTCTGCTTGCTGTCGAAGCCTTTTATTTTCCTTTTCCAGTTGTTTCTTATCCTTTTCCAGTTGAGAAGTCTCTTGTTCTAACAACTTATTCTCCTTTTCCAACTGCTCCAGGCGCTTACTAGAGATTTTTAACTCTTCCAAGTTCTTTTGCAGGGTCTGATTTTCAGACTCTAAATCTTGTAATTCGCTCTCTAATTGCTGAATCTTCTTATTGCTGTTTTCCAGGGCTTTCTGTAGCCTTTGGTTTTCCGTGTCCAGGCCCTGGTAACTGACTTCCAAGCGTTCAGTCTTCTTGAAAGAGGCTTTCATCAGTTCAAGGCTTTTTTTGAGTTGCTCCTTTTCACTCTCCAGCTCCTTATTTTCTAATTGTAACTGTGCCACTTTAATGCTTGTACACTTCAAGGATTCAATTGTCCTTCGTAACTCTAAATTTTCTTCGTCCAGTTGGGAATTCTCCTTTTCTAAGGATTCTAACTGAAAAGTGAGGTTTTTCAGGCTATCCAAGGTTTTTTTCAGCTTTCTGTTCTCCGTCTCCAGGTCAGAGTTCTCTTGTTCTAAGGCCTCGATCTTCTCACAAGTGATTTTTAGGTTGGTGATTTTTTTCTGTAATAACTCATTTTCCTTCTCCAGACGATGCAGCTCGTTCTCTAATTCTTCTGCCCTCTCCCCTTTCTCTTTGTAGTGTTCCAGTTCTTTCCTGACTTGTTTTTTTTCAAATTCAACCTTATTTAACTTACTGCTGGTCTCTTTGATAGACTCATGAAGGATTTTATTCTCCTTTTCAATTTCTTTCATTCTCGCCTCAGCACTGATTTGGGAGCGCTGCCTTAGAGAAGCCACAGTTTGATTCAAGTGCTCATTTTCTTGTTCTAAGAGTTTAATCTAATTTGGGCAGAAAAATGGTAAAGTGATAAACAATGTGCCAACAAGGAATTGCTTTCATATATAAACTAAAAGATACTAATCATATATTTATCTTTTATTTTAAGTTAACCTCTCACTCTGCTAGTATTTATGTGAAGAATTACAAACACTATTTCAAGTTTGACAACAAAGTAAATCTTCAAATCTCTTCCTCTTGAATACTAATAGATAAACATAAACCCCAAACTAATAAAGCAGAAATCAAAGCAAAGCTTTATCTATTTCTTAGCGTAATTTAATTTTCATTTGCGTTTACCCGCATTTAGATTGCATTTTCTTACATTCTGTGAATTCCAGAGCTGTGTGTCCACAAAGAACAGGGCTGCAGGCAAGTTCTAAACCAAACCTGAGATGGAGGCAGGTGTGGGAGCCACAAAAATCTCTTTATTTCATTTGGAAAAAGTGGAGGCGATGGGTGGGATATGAGGGAATCCTGATCGCAGTCAACAACAAATTGAGAAGAAACACACCAAAGTTACACTGATTTTTGAGTGAAAAAGAACCCTTGGGTATTTTGTTCCAAACCAGCTTCAGAGGAAGTAAATCATATTGGAATTATTTTCCCAGGAAACATTTTCCCAGATCTACCTCAAGGATATGAGCAAAACTCACATCTTAATTTTTAGTATTTCTTGACTTTTTAGGTTGCTCCAAATCATTTGGAATTATTTGGGCATGTAACACCAGACAGCAAAATGCAGTAAAACTGTTTGGATCAATATTTAAGTGTACACTAATAACCCAGTGTAAGGGATGTTTCAACAATAAACTGTTTTGGAGAAAAGCAAAAGTGCTGCTTGCAATGAAAAACAGACTGAGAAAATTATAGGCTGTTCTTCCACAGTGAAATCTGAATGGAACTATTAATTACAGAGCTCCAGCTCTGCTCCCAGCAATGACAAACTGCTCTGGAATATTCACCAGAAACTCATTAACAGGTGCCTAAAAACACAACTCTGGGGCACCTGGCATGGCACTGAATTACTTTCCATAAATTCTGCTTTTATAATCCCAGTTCCACAAAAAAAACCTGATAAATGCCTCCATGATTTTTGATGAGATCAAATGAACCTCCTACAGTTAATTCCAGTGACAGCACAGGATCTTGTAAGAGATAAGAAAGATGCTGTTGACCCATCAACCCTTAAGTGTGTTATTTTTAAGCAGAAATAGTCTCACTGAAATATCAGTCCCAAAACAAGATATGTATCTTTAAATGAAAGTAAACCTTCCATGCCAAGCTTTTTTTTTTTTCCTTTTTTCTTTCTTCTGGAATTTCATTTACTGATTAAATAGGGCCTTTAAACATCTTCAGCATCTCTTGAAATACAACACTCTGTATTTCAAAGTACTGTACTTTAAATTAAACTAAATGGCCATGTCATCGGGAGTCATAAATAGAATTTATAAAAGCCAACTGTAGTTCTAATTCTGAAAGACTCAACTCCTAAATCTGGCATTTCCAGAAGCTTCCAGAACTCTTTTTCCTGGTGCCTGCCTTCCACCTGTGTGCTCTGCAGGCACCTCAGAAGGTGCCAGCGTCCATCAGGCACAGGTACATCTTTACAAAGATTCAGATGCCAGATTTTGGCAGCCACAAATAAGTCCAGGTAGGATTACAGCATTACAGCAGGAACCCAGCCCAGTGCAAGGCAGCATTATGGAGCTGGACCCGAGGCTGCTGGAATTCTCATCAATACTCCAACACTACTCCGAGCACAGCCCAGCTGCCTGGGACCTGTTCTCCTGCTCTGGGAGGTGTCTGGCTTCCCTCCAAAGTTCCCAATTTTCTCTCCTGGCTGAGCTACACCCTCCAAGCGACTCCAGCAGATGCCCACGGAAGCCACAGGAGCGTTACAAACACCACAAAGCTCTAAACCCACCAGTAAAAGCCCAGCCAGAAATGAGTCACGTCTCTCACTGGCTGCAGCTCTCAGAAAAGCTGTTTTCCTGCAGAAACGTCCTTCTGGCAAATCCACTACATTTACAATCCCGTTATGTCTGTAAAATCCTACAAAAGGAGACCAGCAGAGCACAAAGCAGCATTAAAACTTTTGGTTCTGCTACTCACTTGTCGCTCGGAGTTCTCTCGAAGTGCTTCAAGTGTCTTTTCAAGCTGTGCTTTTTCTTTCATCAAATCTTTACTCTGATTTTGACTGTTCTGAAGACTTTGTTTCTCTTGGCTAATTTCATTCTCCAGCTCTTCAAGCTGGGAAGAGAAACAAAAGTTTTAAAATGTACTTAAAAATGACACTCTTAGCTGGGTTGAAGGCACCCTCATAGAAATGAATAAAGAAGCTTAAGGGAAAGAATAAAACAGAATTTTCTAATCTTTAATTGAAACATAATTTCTTCTGGGAATACATTTACTTCTGCCAGAATTTTCTCCCTGGCTCAGAACACAGTATCTATAAAGTACTTTAAAAAAAAGGGTCAGATTTTCTCAGGCTCTGGGTATTTCCCCAAGCATCTTTTTTTTCTCTTAAAATTCCATTTTAGTGAGATTTATACTGCTCCTCCAAGACCCTTTTAACTTAGGAAGGTTGAATGTTGTTTGATCTCACTTAACTATTTCAAGAGATAATTAAGATGACTCCTTGGGAATTAAATATATGGGTTTGTGTTGTCAAATGGTTCAAACTTGCAGAGAGCAAAACTATTTAAAATGTAAAATACCCAAGCATGATTTTTCTGTCACATTTAAGTTGTAACAAGTTGACCTGAATGATGTTTGTGTGCTTCTAACACCTATTCCTTTCTTTTGTACCTCTCAGCTGCCTTTTCAGCACAGCACAGAGGCTGCTCCAAAAAATACCAGCTTCTTAGGAATCCGAAAACTTATGGAAGCATGGAATGCAGCAGGGATTTCTTTAATTTTCTTTCTTTTTTTAATTATCTCTTACCCACTCTAAGAATAGTCTTTCACCTGAAATAGCTGCTGAAGTCAAAGCTATTTCAGGAACTTTAGACATTTTCACTCCACTGTAATTAGTCCCTGTTTTTTTTCCAAATTTTTATTCTCTATAAATACCACTGACTAAATTATTCTATTTGATACCCATAATTTGAGGAGTAAACTATAGCAGATCAGCACAGTTAAACCTGACAAACTCCCCTCTTGTTTATCAATTCCTTGACCCACCTTCTCCCTGCCTCAGCTAAGATGAGGACACAGGGCCAAGTTTTCAGCTCAGACTCATCACTCACTCTTCACCTCTGTACACACACTTTCTCCTGCTTCATAATTACCAAAATTAATGTTCTCCAGTATTCTAAACCACTTTCATTACTCATCATATCCCCAATACATTATTATTTTTCCCCCTCACTGCTCTAAGACCTTTCTGAATAAACTGGTCACATTCTCACATCAATAAACAAGCAACACTAAAGATGAGAAAAACCTCTTGGAGGTGGGTTTAATTTTTTACCATAAACTTAAAACCACTGTAACTCCACCTAGACCCTTGCAATGCCTTACCCAAAATAACAGCAATTCATAAAATTACCCTTTAGAAAGAAAATAGCAAAGAACATTAGGCAGCTCTCACACAATCCAAGCACACCCTGACCTTTACCTTCTTGCTAAGTCTTTGGTTTTCTTTTTCCATTTTCAGAATCCTTGAACTGCTGCCTTCCACAGAGCCCACTGCACTTTGCAGTTCTTCCACAGTCTTCAGCAAACTTTGGTTTTCCATTTCCAGCTTCAGTAACCTGCTGGATGTCAGCTCATTCACCTCATGGCCCAGTGATTTCTGGGGCACTACAGGAGAAAAACACCATTATTAAAATAAAAGGTGACTTATTACCCTGAGTTCTTTGCATTTTTAAACTTAGGGGATTTAGCAGCCTTTGAAGGTCCCTCCGATGTCGTCTTGGTGACCAGAGCTGGTTAGGATTAGAAATGTTAAAAATGAAAGTATGTTCTACTCTCCTAATATTCCTAATCACAGCATAGATACGTTTCCCACAACTCAGGATGTATCTCCAAATTTCCACAAGTGCTTTGCACAGAAATCCAGTTAATATCCAAGCATGTTATACTGGAACAATCAAAATTGTTACCACAGCTCTTCTCAGCTTTGAGGACAGCAAAGCAAGAAGACTCACGATCTGTGCTGCGGAGTACACAAGTCTGAATGGCAAAACAATGTGAGTTCAAGGTATTTATGGGGTTTACACCACTGAACAAGAAGCACAAGAAGAGAGTTTTCATATAGGCTGTATCTCCATGGATACATGGGAATCAGCATTTCTCCAGAGGACAACACGCTCTGTACTTCAGAAATAAGGACATTTAATTTCCTAATGCTATCCAGCCTCTGAGATTTCAATTTCAATCACTTTGCAAGCATTAACTATGCTTACCTTCAGAAAGTTCAGTAGTCCTATTTATCTGCTCAAGCTCCCAGCCAAGATGCAAAGACTCATCCATGCTTTGTTTCTGAGCCATTTCTAGGGTCATATTTTCCTCCATGAGCTCCTCAATCTTCTTTCTGTCCATATCACGCTCCTTGAAAATCATTTCACAGGTTAAAAGAAAAGTCTCAGTATGTGCAAAGTATTTTATTAATATATTTATTTTATTAATATTCTATTAATACCTATATTCTATTCTCTTTATTATGTTATCACAGGGAAGGGCAAAGTGCTCTTTTCTGATTTGCTGACACAGTGAGATGGAGAGGAACTGGCAAAAGTTGGGAGAACTTGGAAGGGAACAGGAACAACCAGTAAAGAAGACTACAATGAAGAACCTCTTCTCCTCATAACCTACAGCAATCTCTCCCTACTCTTCCAAAGTTTACTTCTCTCTGAATATTAGGAAACAAGGTGCAAGGGGTAAACACAATATTTAAGTGACAATTCATTATATTCACATCAAAATATTGATCCTATTGCTCTTGAGTCTCTGCATTTATCATCACATTCCTTCTCTATCCACTATTTTGAAGGCTTTTATTAAAACTGGAAGTGAAATTCAATGTGTATCAGTTGCCTTTGCCACCCTCCCCTGACACTCACCATCTCCATATCATGCAATTTAGCTTTTAGTTGTAAATTCTCTTTTTCTAACTCGTGCAGTTTATCCGAACGGGCTCGGGTCCCCTCTAATTGATCTTCCAACATTGTCTTGGTTTCCAGCAACACTTGATTGTCTTCCTTTAACTCCTGCAAAAATTGAGCAACAACAACAAATAAATCCCAAACCAAAAGTATTTCCCTGCTCATACAAACTTTGACACCATCACAAGCAGCTTCAGAAACCTAAACTAAAACTGGCAGCTGTAACAGACTTTCAGTAAAAAGCACATTTACAGCAATTTCACACAAATGCAACTTATGAATTTCTATGAAAATAAAATCTGACATAAATGAAATTAAATACTCCCTAAGCCATTAAGAACAAATAAGGTGTTGACAATTATAATCAAACCATCAGTATCTCTGTGATTTGGGCTGTGATCTGGAAAGAGGTACTGCATGTACAGCCCAAAATTAGGTTTATAGGCCACTGGGCCCAGTGTCAGGCCATGATCTGAAAATGCAACCACAATCTTAAAATAAAACCAGCCACTCTCAAAGGTCCTGAGCAGCTTTAATTTCAGTACAGAGAGGATTTTTTCATAGCATGTGATGAAAGTAATGTGCAAAATAAGTAAATGGCAATTTTCCTCATGATACAAAGACAAAACTTTTCAAAATTCACCACACAGTCAGCTGCAAAGCTGAGAAAAGATCACATGAATATCCTTCATACTCCTCCCTACACAAATATTAACTTATAATTATTATGAAGCAAAGACAACTAATTAACATCAATCTGTATCAAAGCATGCTTGAAATATCTGATAGTTTATGAGCAATGAAAACACATAAACAAATTTTAGGCGGTTTATTAGTTCAAACATTCTATGAAAATGAAACTTCCACTGTTGTCAAATCCTGTATACTAATCTGTTTTCCTTTACTCATTTTTATACCATATGGCACTTGCCCATCAAATTTGGCATTTACAGACAGAATGATGGCCTGAAAAATTCCTGCATTTTGATTTGTCTCCTAAATTACTAACTCATGCCAGAACTCTAGTTAGAACTCTAAGTTCCCCTTGCCTGGTGTGAGTACATCTTTTTTTAGTGTATTTTATGCCATCGTCCCGTACTCATTTATGTGAACAGCCTTCATTTCCTCAACACTTGACTTAGAAAATTGCCTTCCCTTAGGAGACCTACAGGAGGAGAAAGAAATTATTATATTTATAGCATTTTTGGAATGAGTTCCTCCGTGGGTTTCTCAATCCATCCTTCACAGAGGCTTCCACTGGCCTTGCTAGCTTAGAGCTATGGTGAACACTGCTGACCTCCAAGCCATTAGACACGGAGACAAATCCCTAAAAACTGCACTTTGTCACAAAAACCTGACTGCCATATCCCAGAGCAAGAAGCTGCAACCCTTTTTCACATCCCAGTGTTTTAATCTCCAAAAAAACTTGGAAAAAGCCTAAGCCAAGAGCAGCATGGTGGTTCTGGACGATTTTTTCCCTGGATTTCCTCACCTCCACCCTGGCTTTGTAGAACTCGATGTCATGGAGCCTCTCCTTGTAGCGGCTGACTTCGCTCTCCAGCTTGTCCACTCGGATCGCCTTCTCCCGGAGCGCATCCAGCTCATCCCTGTACACCCTGGCAGAGCGGGCATCCGACAGCAGGTTCATGTTCTGGGACAAAGGGAGACACACAAATAAACGTCAGGCTGGACAGGACATGGGGAAGGATAACACAGATCCTTCATTGTTTACATCAGGGTAATGCAGAGAGTTATCAGTTAACTCTGAGAAAGACAAAGAAAAAACAGAATGTACTTCAGAGGGTTAGTCCAGATGATGTATTTCCAAGGAAACTGCACTGGCCTTTTTCAAGGACTCACTGTAGCTTTGTGTGTTGCATATTTATGTATGTATGTAGGGTTTTTGCCCTCATTATCAACACACAAAGTATAAAGAAAAACCAGACAAAATTGGAGCGCTTTCATTTTAAGAAGATCCTCTCTGAGGATGCACTGGGGGCAAATTGCTTGACTGTAGAAACAAAAAAATTAGAGAAGAAATACTAACCTAAGTCAGGGCATTTTTGTTCCATCATAATATACCAAATAAAGGAATAAATTACACAAGATCAGGTTCAGAGTGCAAAATAAGAAAAAGAAACATGAAAACATACTTAATATCAAAGAAAGGGTGGTGAATTGTTCTGGTGGTGGCAACTTTTCAAAAAATAATAAAAAGATTGAACCCACACCTCTTGCTGAAGTCTCTTCAGTTCAGCCTCCATCTGTTCCAGTTCTTGTTTACAGTCAAGCAGCTGCTCAGTCTTTTCCTCACTTAGAAGAGAAAACACAAACCAGTTAAACATGGCCACAAAACTTGCTAATGATCACCTGGCTTCAGAACAAAATGCTGACACTTGTGAGGCTTCCACCTTTAACCCACAATTTCAGGGACATCAGAGTGTAAAATTTATAGAGCTGCCATTACGACTGAGTTTTTCTTTTGGTTTTAGTCTTTATCTAATATTTTAAATGTTGTTAAGTCCTTTTGTAGACCTTTAAATTGTTGCTTCCTATTCATGCAGGGCAGAAGACACAGTGTAATAAAGGAATTCTTGCAATAAGGGATTTTTTCTAACAAACCACAGACAATACACATTAATGTGGACCACGAGACTCACGTCCAAAAGTCAACTCAGAATAATGTCAAAATATACATTCAAAAGGTCCAGATTCTGTCCAGGAGAACCAGATGCTGACCCCTTGTTACAATCAAACAAAGCCAATTTTAAAAGCGCTTTTACAGTTCTGTAATTCTTCTTTTTCTTGCAGAGAAGAATCAAGGTTTTTAGGTGTCTTTACTCAATCGAAGAAGATACTGCTTAATAAGCTCAGTAATTTCATGAAACACCTACTGAATTTTAATTTTATGGAAACAACACCGTGTCTGTTTTAGTCTACTCAGAAACCTGTGATAGACACAATTTGACACTGAACGCTGCAATTCTTGCAGGACTCATTCTTAGCTTCCAACTCCTTTCTCAATCTTTAAAAGATGAGTTTGTTAAACCACGAGTAAGCGCAAAGGAAATATTTAATTCTCTCACAGACAAAGAATACCTGATGTTCAAAATTCACCTCAGAACAAGAAGTATTTGCTGCTGAAAAACCTACCAATATTGAATATTCTTAAAAGATATATTGCATATTCAAATGTGTTACTATATTATTTCACATTTTGGAATACAAGTAAGAAACAAAAGTAGAAAAGGGGGAAATAAGAGAATTTAATGGACTGAAATGTATAATACTATAATACAAACTCAAAGCAATCATGCCAACAAAAAATAGGTATGTTTCAAACAAAACTAGAGCAGCTGTTTTTAAAAATGAGCCAATTTCACCATGAATGATCTTTTTGCAACCAGACATTGTTTGGAAAAGGTCACTGAGCCTGCAAGCACGGGAGGCTCAGCTATGCACAGCTCAGTGCAACATCCCTGTCACAGCTTTCCCCCTCCAGAGGGGCTCAGAAACCAGGCACAAACACAAATGTATTCCTGATTTCTGTAACTTTTCCATCAGCATCCGTATTCCTGTTATTGTTCTACACGGGAACACAGAAAATGAGGTGTGCAATTTCCAGCTTTGGAGTTTCTATATTCCCTGGTTTGCATCCAACTGAAAAAGAACCTTTACAGACCTTTTATATGAAATTACATCAGCTACAGTGCATATTAAACCAGGTATGAAGGTTCACTGCCAAAACCAGATTATAAATTAATTTTATGCTGAGTACTTTCAAGTCTGGAATTAAAGCAATTTTAAATGTATCAAATAGATGCAGCATTTAACACCAAATGCTGCAGACAGAAGTTAATTCATCCAAGTCTGGTATTTTAAGGTACTGCTACATGTAAAGGGAATTTATTTACCAACTGAATTCAAATAAGAGTGCAAAATGTGGACTGTTCTGAGCCATCAGTGTTGCCCTAATTGCACGCTTCAGCTACAGACTGGAGAGGATTGGACTAAATTATACAGAACATACCAGTGTTCACTGTTTAGGCTATCTATTAACTGTCAATCAAACTAATAACAGCAATTTTTTCACTAATTTTCTTGGTGCAGCTGTTTATAGAATATCCTGGGCGGGCTCATTGCAGGAGACACATAATAATACAGACATCAGGAAAAAAGAGCCCTATCTTTTGTCCTCTGTTCCTCATGAGGACCACATTGCAGTGGGGGAAGGGGATCCTCAGAGTAAATCAACAAGATCCTTAATCCAGCCAGCTAGAAATGATCTGATCAACAAACTCTGGGAATTGTGATTTATGCCACCTTCAGCTTTAATTTAATTTACCTGTCTCCTCTCTCCATTGCTGAATTAAAAAAAAAAAAAAAAAAAATCTTTCTTTATGCTGTTTCCACACATATTGAATCTCTTCAGATTTAGCATTTTAATTCAGAACACACACACACTCCACTCTGCTAAAACAACTGACACATTGCTACAGGGAGAAGCAGATTCTCCACAGGTCTGTTATTGATCTCCCCTTTAAATAACTCCCCACTCTGCTCAGATTTGTTCCTTGACTATGAAGACAAAGTGCCCACAGAATCAGGAGTAGTTTTCAGGGGCAAGTACGTGTTGTGCAGACAAGAAATCTTTTACACAGGAACAAAGAAGTGGGGGACAGGAAATCATTCTAATGGAAATTTTTTGTCCTATCTGCAATGAATTTAAACCACGAATGAACCACAGGTGAGTATTTCTTGTTGGAAACAGGTCACCTAATCATGCCACTGAGAAGGAATCCCTCCTGCACCATCTCCTTTTAATGATCACCTGGTTTGAGAACAAAAGGCTGAGATTTGTGAGACTTCCACCTTCAATCCACAATTTCAGGGACACCAGAGTGTAAAACTTAGGTCAAAACATTATGAATACAAATAGAGACAAAAACAGATGAAAAGTTGTATTTGTCCCTTGGGTTCACAAATCTTCTTGTATTATAAAAATACCCCTCCTGGGGAGCAACAACTAAAAAAAGCATTTAAAACTGTAATTTACCACTTGAAAGGATGAAGAATTGGTCTGAAGAGGACTAGAAGTGTGCAGAGGCAGCACTTTGAAAGGATTTGAGTGTGCATTGGTACTCACAGCTCCTGCCTAAGCCTCCTGATCTTGGCCTTGGCGTCGGCGAGCTCCACGCTCAGGTGCTGCCGGCTCTCCGTGCGCTTCATGCCGGGGGAGCCGCACGGGGACTGCGCCGCCGACGCGTGGGGCAGGAAACGGAGACAGTCCCGCTCCTCGGACAGCTCAATGATGGTCTGGGGAATCAGAGCACAGCAAAAGTCCAGAGTGGCGTTCACAGAGCCATCTCTGGGTGCATCATTCAGATCAAACGCTGGAATGGCACAAGAACGATGGAAAGGTTTTGGCCATAGAAGAAGTCAAAAGCTCTGCTTGCACACAGCTCTTGCACGGGATCATCTGGCTATTTTAAATTTTATTTTTCACTTCAAATTTAGATTTTTAAACCCACAAAATGACCAGTGCTCAGAATGGACTGGGTAATGAAAGGTGTGAATTCCTTGAAAACCACCACCTCTTGAAAATAAATGTGTATCTCTAAACAAAGTCGTGCTCTCCAGTGAGCAGCAGCATCCTTGACAACTAAATAAAGCATCAGACCTACAGGAATATCCCAATTTCCTCCTATAAATAAAGGTGTTAGCCAAATATGAACATCTCTTGTAGTTTAAGGTATTTTTCCTTTGCTTTTTCCTTTGCACAAAGGCATCACCACCATCCCCTACCCTCTGTTTTACTCCAATCAAGGCTGTGATCTGGAAAAACTGTCAAAGGAATACCTGGAATAATTGCAACATTGACATATGCACTCTGCTGAGGGGCAAATCTGGGACCACTAAGATGATTCATGACTCGTAATTTTTATTAAATACAATTCTGTTCCTAGATTCTGCCATGGTACAGCAACTGTGCCTCATGATAAGCCTGCAAAACCTCCTCTCCTGGTATGGATTCTGCTTTATCCCCCTCAAACCTGGACAACAGGATACAGGAACAGAACAGGCAGCTTTCAGTGATTGGCTTGCAAATTGATGGGTTATTGATTCCTGGTAAATGCAGCTGAAACAGCTTTGGATTTTCTGTTTTCAGCTACAGATGAATGCTGAAGTTGTTTCACATTTCAGCTACACAGAAAAGACCACCTGCTATCTTTCCTACTTTATCTTTCCTACATTTATTTAACAAATCTGCACAAAGGAACTCCCTGAAACAACCTTCTGGCAGTCAGGAAGCCTTGCTTTAACATGTCAGCAGAAAATTAAACTGTTAGTTAGAAACATCCTGAGCTGCATCATCTCAAAAACAAAGATTTCTTGTATTTCTCTTAAGCACCAACCCACATCCATACCTCTGAGTGCTCATCTCTTTCATCTATAAGTCTTTTTAAATGCAATGCCATATTTTTCAGGAGAGGTTCAACATACTCTTGTGTCAGCACAATGACATCCATCCACTGCAGGTCAAACACATTTTCCTGATTATGAGTTACCTACATGGGGTGAAATGAAAGAGAAAAAACTTCCTCTTGAAATTTTAAGAGTAGAAAGGAAGCATAAAGAAAATAAAGCTGCAACTCTACAGGTTAAATTCTCTAGACAAGGTATGAAAAAACCCATTTAAAATATATTAAATTATATGCAATGGAAGGGGGTTTTCATCTACCTGGAAGCAGTACCTTGTCCTGCTGGCAAGGTGACAATGACATATTATCAATTATCTACCACATACATTGACTGGAATTGTATTTCATAAATAAATTTGCATACAAAGATTTCACCAAACTAAATTTGCTGCATGTAACTAAGAAACCCTTAAAGCAACAAATTTGCTTTCTGGTACTGCTCTAAAAATATAATCCAAAAATGCTCAATCATGAAATCTTTTTGTGAATCAAGTGAAAAAATAAAGCCTTTTTTGCTTAGTACAACCACTCAATATGCAAATCACATACTTGATTTACTTGCCATTGAACACATGCAACTCTCCTTCCTGCACTACAACATTTCACCTCAAAAACCCCCAAAATTAAAAGCAGAAAACCCCCCAAAATACCTCCTGAATATGGGCTGCAACAGCTGCTCTGGTATCAAAATCCAGACTTTGGATTCTTTCAATAAATTCTTCTTTTTTCTGACACTAAAAATAGAGACATCCATTTTATACACATTTATATGTACAATCACAAGTATTTTCACTCCTCTTTTGTGTTTCTAAGAGCTTAAACTTATAAAGCTGCTGTGACATGGTCACATTGCTAAATTATTATCCAATAATTCTGGTGACCAGCAAATCCGTGGTTTATGCCGTGCTACAGTAATTATAACTTTCAACACTAATTAAATGATACAAGGAAAGCAAGTTGAAATGGGGTAAGGAAGAGGTTTCTTAAAATTGCTACTTATTCAAATTTTGTGATAGTTTATTAAATACATGACATAGTTGCAGTGAGTGAATTTTCAGTGCTTTACCATTTCCTTCCTTTCTTTACAATATCAGGTAAATTAACACTACTGTAATTAATAACCCATTAGAAATCCTACATACACAGTGGGAGGTATTTGTGCAATAAGAGGTGTAGGGTTGCAGCCATTTTAATTGTCAGAATATTCAGATTTTTCAAGGAATGCAACTATACCACCAAAGGAAGAAGTTTTATACCACCCCAAGTATTAAAATAGTAAGAAAAGAGATCAGTAACTCAAAGATTTCATAGAGACACAAACATAATTAAACCCACCTGAACTGCACAACCAAGCAAAAGCAAGAGGAGCTTTTTTACTTCTTCAGTACCTGGCTCTAGGAAGAAAACAAGCAGAAATGATAATTGTAAAATTGTAATTGGAGCTTCTTCCCCTATGCCTCAGAAAACACAAGGTTTTCTCATTATTTCTCCATATAATTTATGTTAACCTAGTTTAGAAAACAACCAGATGAGGAAAAGCCCATCTTTCCAGCTTTCAGCTCAGTCCTTTCTGCCATGAACTGCCAACTTCCAGAGTTAACAAACACCTTAACAGCCATAACAATTTCAAATGGAAAAAGAAATTCAGCCCTTCAAAAAGCAGAACTTCAGAGTGACATTTTTCGAAGTGTTTTGGAGACCCACAATCAAGTTTTCAATGGTAATCTCGGGTATCTCAAGATAGTTACAAAAGTGCTTAAATTATCTGCCAGTCCCAAGATGGAAGAGTTTAGGTGACAAGTTCATTTAAATTCCTTCACTTAGGTGACAAGTTCATTTAAAGTCCTTACAAAGCTGTATTAGATATTCATCTGCACGTCTAAAAAATCAAAATGTATTTCCAAATCTGGCCTTAAGCATCTTAATCTCCTAAAGAAGCTTAAGTTAAAGAACTCCGTTTACAGATTAATAAAAATGTTTCTTACTTTTTACGTTCACAATGTCCTCATCTTGCTACTAAATATAGAAATATATTCTATATCTGGAACATAAATGCCATGAAGCAAATGCTTCAAGGATGACAAAACAGTTTAGGCACTGACTCAAGCTGCTTCTTTTGGAGGGAGCTACATAATGTGTATAATCCCAACGAACACGGAATATTTCAGTTTTTCCAGAGAGGTTTCTCAGGTAGATAAATACATTACAAAAAACGTGGACTCAAATGGGAGAATTTTAATCATTTATTCAGACTTCTTGTATCCCAAAGGCTCGAGCTGTGAAGTCTTTTATGGAGAAACAGAAAAAGCATCAAGGAATGTGTTTCACTGGAAGCTGCTTCAGCTGAAGAAGGGGAATTCCTCCTGTCTATCAGTAAAGGTTAACAGGAAGAGTGGAACAGGTGGAATCCATGCCAACAGCTCATATCCTACATTCACTTATCCCAATAAATTAATCACACTTTTTAAAATTTTTAAGTAATCCCTGAGCTCCTCTTCACTCTTCATCTCCTGACTGGCTTTCAAATGCCTGCCTGAATATTGATTCCTTGTCTCTCCCCCACATTCCCTGAAGGACCAGGGCAAAATACTGAACCAGCTCAGCTTCCCTCATCTTCTCTGTTTTTCTTCCTTTTCCTCCATCAGAAACACAGAAATAGATGATTCTCTTCTACACCCTCCAACCTGCTGCTGAACTTTGTCCCTACCCTGTGCCACCGTTTGGTCCTCGCTGTGCTCACCCTTATCCCTGACTTTCACACCCTCTGCAGGCTTCCATCCTCCCCTGCCTTGCTCCCTCGGAAACATGAACTTGCTTTAAGCTTTCCCCTTTGCCTCATCATTATCCCTCTGTAACTTAATTTAACATTTACAGTCACGGGCTGTAGCTGCTCTCCTCCAGTTTTCTCCTCCAACTGCCTTCCTGCCAATCAGCTCAGGAAATATCTCCTGATAAAATCCCTGCTGACCCATTTTACCAAACCTCTACTCCAGCCTTCTCCCTGCATTTTCCTCCAGGAGCCTCTGGTATCTGCTCCTGCCATGTGCAGTTTGGCATCTTCCGGGATTTCTCTACTCATCATTCCTTAAGTGCAAAGGGGAAAAACTGGGAGACATCCCTGGGAAAAAAAATCACACCTCCAGCTTAAGTTTTAGTGGCCCAAATCCAAGTCTTTATCAGGGAATTAACTTTTACTCCGGGGCTTGCCTTGATGCAACCAGATTTACACAGCAAGTGTCTCCAAAGGTCGCTGAGGTTTAATTTCCCGGCACCTGCCCAAAAAAAGCTTAAAAATCCATGTAGGGATGAGATCCTTTTCCAAGATGACACAGCAAGAGCACTCCTAACTTTCAAAGGGGAAAGGTTCTGGACAAAACCCAAAAGAACAGGTCTATCTTCTGGTTCAGTCCAAACTCTGTGAACGTGAGGGCTATGCTACAGCAAAGTCCAGATTCTCTCACAAATCCCAACAAAACCCCCACAGAAGAGCAAAGCACACACCAGCAAAGGTTCCAGCTGCCAAACCACAGATCCCAAAACACAAAGACACCTCCTTAAAAATGACGGAACCATAAAATTGAATGCATACAGCTGAATGCAGTATTTTCTCTGTGGGGTTTGATAGTGCATTTTCAATAAAATGTCATCTTATACTACACAATATTGTTAAGACATTTTCTCTCAGTATCTTGAACAGAATAAAAAATGTCCCTACAAAACAGTACTACGACCTCGGGTTTTTTAAATCTGTTTTTCCAGTAAATCTGGTTTCTAGGCAAATCCATGGAGTCTTTTGAAAACCTTAAGAAAGTCTGGAATCAAAGTTAGAAAAGCACGATGCATTCTGTTATTTTGGAAAGGAAGAGACCGCATTCACACTTCTTGGTGCATATGACAGCAGCTGCACATATAAAAACTGAAAAAGCTGTGACCTCGGAAGCAAAAGCAGCAATATTCAGAAGCAAAAGTAAAAACCAAAAGAATTAAAGCAAGATACCTACAGAGATGGGATATGTGCAGATGGGATATGGAAAATACCAACATTATGAGCCCTGGGATTGAGAAGTGAGGAAACACAGATGGTTCTTCTGGCTCATGAGGAACCCCCTGGCCCACAGACACGGAAGCGTGGCAGAGAAGACATCCCAAAGAAATAAAAACAGCCAGGGGAAGCTACACAGCCTGTTAGAGCAGTTCCTGACCTCTCTGCTGAGGTGTCAGAACATCAGGAGGAGAACACCTGGGACACATTAGACCCAAGTAAATAAATTCTGCCCAATCCATAGTGGCTCCATGCAGGCCAGGTGTGTCTGCTCCGTGCTTCTGGAATTGAGAGCATGGTGCAGAGATTCCCAAGTGGCTGTGGATAGTCAGCTGGCTCCACACAGGCTAATTTTCTTGGTCTGAAAATTGCAACTCTCAGAGCTGGAAGCAGAGAAGGTGGGAGCATGGAGAAGACAGTGTCAGTTCAGGGGAGAAAGCAGAAGGTAATCGCAGTATTTTTCAGGTAAGGATGTGAGAGAAGCAGAAGAGTTTGGGGGAAGGAAAAACAAGGATTAGGAGCTGGATCAAGTGAGATGCACTGAACTGCCAATATTCCCTCAGCGGTGACACAGGTAAAGAAAGTTAAGAGTGCAGTAGCTGGGAGTACATGAAACTTCAACTTTGTGTCATCAGTGGTTCACTGGTTGCTGGGAAATGTGCTCGGGCTCAGTATAAATCCTAGTGACAGCCAGGGCTGAAGCTGGGACAGAACACATTTTGTACAGTGTGGACCCTTAGTATGGACAAAGAAAATCATTATTAAATCATTACCCATCATTATTAATCCACTTATTTGATAAAGTATTTACACAATCTTCTGTTGAAAGGCTCAATCCTATAGGAATTTTATTTCCAGTGAAAGAATATAAATTATCACACCAGTATACATTTTTATCTTAGTCAAAAATAAACTTACCAGAAAAAGGATTTTTGCCAATTATTAGCACATTTGGCAAAGACATCATGATCAGCTGCTGCAAAGTCTCCTATAAAAGTTAATCAAAACATTATTTACATCATATGTACATCAACAGCCACTAAAGAGAAATTACTATTCATTAAATAGTTTAATATTTTTCATGACTTAATGCATACACATTCAAAACTTAATTATTTGCACTCCAATTAAAAAATCAAACTTACAAGTTACTTCTACAAAAGCCTTGTTTTATCGGGTTGCACAATCATCTCGCACAGGAAAATCCTCTTGTGGCAATGAGCTGGCTTAGGGATCTTAAGCCAACGAGATCCCAAGTCTCAGAATGCAGCAAAACCCTTTAAATTTATTATGCTCATGTTTCCCTGACTAACTTATTGATACACATTTGTTTTATCTGCTCTAAGGTGCATTTCTACTGCTAAGGATCCATTTCCTTTATTTCACGCTTTCTTTGGCCTCACCAAAACGTGGATGTGAAAATCCCAGGGGTTTCTGCTGCAGGGACACTGGACCAGCTGTGAATATAAAGGTACAAACCCCTGTCTGCACAACCACATGGAATTTTAGCTTGGAAGTGCCACACACCAGGCAGCAGCTCTGCCTATCTGTTCCATGGATTCCATCAATGGAGCTCCTGTAATGGCTGTAATCGGGTCAAATCCCCAGTCTAGACAGAGCCTAATTCTCCCGAAGCAGAATAGTCTTTCTCCTGTTCCCAGATGTTTATTCCCAGCAGATGCCATCCTATAGTCAGGCTTTTTGTTTTTCCACAGTGACAGATCCATTACTATATAAAATGTTCCTACTCAAAAGCAATGTATTCCAGAAGAGCCCAAGGCACACACCAGGTGTCACATTGTAAGCAAAAACCTAACACGAGTCCACTTGCTTCAGGTCAAATTGAAAAAAAACCCTGTATTTCTTTAAAAACACCTGTAGAAATTATTAACCATAGCTATACTTGAAAGTTCCCACCAGTTAATACAGAACATTAAAATTATATCTGAATTGATTAATTAGTAGACTGCAAAACATACATTCCCTCTGGGCATGCCTAAGACAAATTACAAGGAGGGAGAAAACAGCTCTGACCTCCTCAAATATCATGTATTTCAACCAACTGTGACACCTGTACTTCTCAGACTTTGATAAAGACAATTTTCAAACAGAAATAAGACATGAAGTGCACCAAAACAGATAAAATATAAGGAATTTATCGATATAAAGTATCGATAGCCACTATGAAAGAACATATATTTTTAGAGTGGCTTTTTGTTGTTTTTTGGAGGTGTTTTTTGGTAGTACCTCAAATAATTCCATGATGCTATCATAAAGCTGATCATGTACTGTAAAGCAGAGTATGAGTAGCAGTAACCAGAGTATGTGTCCTGTAAGGACATGATCACCTGTTTCCTTACAACACCTCTGCCTTGCTCCAGAGATGTCTGACACCTTTTCTGTCACTCGGTGTTAACCTCAGCACTGGGTTTGCTTGCACAAACTTTGACAGTTCATTAGCATTTACTGTACTGAAGATTTTCACATCCTCAGTCAAATCTGCTGAGAGTCATGGAAGCTCACTGGATTACATCTCTCAAGCCCACCAAAAATTTAGAATCACAGTCCTGAATTAACTGCTGAGAACAGTTCCACACTTCTTACACTGCCAAGAAATGTACATGCTCAAATCACTGGTTCAGGACCGGAACTGTAATTCCAGAGAATAACAAAGATGATTCAGGAACAAAAAAACTTGACTAATCTAACATTACACCTTAATTTTCAATGTTATATTCTACCAGTGCAGGCTATTTGACAAGTACATCCACAGCACTGAAGCAACTATTCCCTAAATTGAGAGAAGGTTTTCCACGGTTGTAAAAACACACAGAACAAACCAGCATGGACAAGCTCGCGACAAGAAGTGTTAAGAGTCACGTTAACACAATGCAAAAATTCCAAATTTCCACATTCATCAGTGTCTGATTCCAACACTCAATAATATCCCCTCCCAGTACAGTGAGTGCCCTCCTGCCCCCTCCCCTGGGATCCCAGGCATCCCCAGGGAACACCCCCAGGCACGGTGCCTGTACACTCAGCTTTCAGGAGCACTCGGGTGTGAGGCTCCTGCCTCACCCCAGGCTAAGGGAGGCCTCTCAGTTTGATTCCAAGGCATCCATCAAGCCCCAGCTTTCCTGCCTTAGGGAATTTCACAGGTGACAGGAACTCAACTGACCCCTCTGTGAAACAGCCCATCCTTTAACACTTCAACTACCACAAAGCACAAACCTCCCTGCAGGCACGAGGGCAGTGAACATCTACACATGCAAAAAAGCAATTTTAAATTCAAAGGAGCTCTCCAGTTCAGAGAGTAAATGCCTTTACTCCTGCTAGAACACCAGACCTTCAATGTTTGCATGGGTCCTCACATGTGACCAAAACCCTGAAAGACTGGGGAGGGAAAGGGGGAAAAATTGTGTAAAACAGTTGAAAGGGCAGTTTAATATAGCTTGGACCACTGAAGGCATGGTGACTGTTGTTAACATTTCTTAAATAAGAATACTTTTTTATGTTAAAAAAGCTCTAATGAACCTATTTCTATCACAAAGGTTTGGAGCAACATCCACAATCCTGAATCATCCCAAGGTACCTAAATGTCAGCAATTCTGCCTGATACCAGAGCACTGAGACTGGTGATACCATGAGGCCAGGGAATGTTTCGTGTTCCAATAAAGATCAATCCTGTCGGTGTTTGTGCCTTCTCTTACACCAGTTGTGGAACACTAATGCCTGGTGGAAAATGACTTCCATTAGGAAAAGGAAAAGCACATGGGCCTTAGCAGGCAGCACATATATCCGTGTGCAGGGGCTGCCAAGGAAAGAAGGGCAGCAAGTGCTGGGAAGATGTTCCGTGGCTGGTCACGGCCGAGACAGCTGGGAATTCTCACTGCACTCGGAGTTTTGGAAAGCACACACTATGTGTGTACCCAGGAAGAGAAGCAGACTGCAGCACAGGCTGGCCAGGATGTGTGAGGAGAGGCAGAGCAAAGGTTTTCTCCCAGGTCTGGGCTCTCCTGGCAGGAAGGAGCAGGGAAGTGTGGAAGGGCACTAAAAGCCACGCTAAAGGGACACTGGTGACAGCGGCAGTGCCCAGCTGTGGTGTGTCCATGTGTACAACACCCCACCCAGCTCAGCATCCGACAGGCACAGGACCAGCTCCTACCACTGCATAAAACTGCAGTGGCTCTTTTACAGCTCTGACTTAGATCCTCACTGCATTTACTACAAATTCCCATATTAATTCTAAGCCCAGTAAATTTCACCACGTTTTTCTTACAAAAATTCCATTTACAAGACTAAATGCACATGTAATAATCTCTCTCACTGGCACAAAACTTGCTTCAACTCAGAAAATACCAACCAATAGTACTTAATGTACTACAGGAGTAATTGAACACAAGAAGTATCTGTTCTATAAACAGATCATCATTCACACAAAAGTGTGTTCACACCATCCTTATACCTGTAAATAGTGATAAAAAATTTGACCAGATATATAAACAACCATCCACACAAGTATCTCTTGATGATCTTATTCCTGTTACTCTTAAAGCCATAACTACAGAAAAAAATTTAGAAATAATTCCAGGCAAAACATAAGACAACAAACAATTACTGACCTGATAATAAGTTTTTATTTGTTTCACCAAAATAGACAAATTTTGAATCCTTAATGATGCATCATTGTTTACTTTTTTGTTGATCCTCTGATTAGCAGACTTTGGATTGCTGCAAAAAGAAAAGAAAAAAGAATACATGAAACACACTGAACATTAATCTTTAAAGCTTTCTCTATAAAACAAATGGTATAGTTAATGTGCCAGCACAGCCACTCCTTGTCTGGATTACCATGCCTTGTTCTCCTCTCCACAGATCAATAAGGAGTTGTGGAAGATGGAAATAGCCTGAAATGTGTCTCTGACACAGCCAGCCAGCCCCACACTCTTGTTTGCCATCAGTGCAGCCTGAAACTGGGAGCACCCACCACAATTCCCAGGGAATGGGTCTGACAGGGAAGTTTTTGTGGCTATATGAAGTTATTTTACTACCACGAGGCACAAGAAACAAAATGTAATTTTTAACTTTTAGAACAATGATGAATATGAAACACATCATGCTAGCACACCCTAAACTATTTTAAATGTATTTACAGATCGTTGAGATGTGTCAACAAAGGATTATTAATCGGAATTTTTGTCATGTACTGTCATATACTACCAGATTTTTCTCCAGTTTGTCTTGGCTTCAAAGAGGAAATCAATCACTTTTTCCTTCACAAAGCAGAAAGGATCTGAGGAAATGCAGCTGAGTCACCCTTTTTCAGTACCTTGTAACACACCGAGCTATTAACATACACAGGACAGCATGACAACCATTCACTGGGATTTCTCATGGAAAACCAGGCAGAATCGAAGCACCCCCCCACAACACTCCCTGGAATGTTTAAAGATTTCATAAGGGATGGCCAATGTGAAGTTTCTTACTTTTACAGAGATTCTTCATACAGTTGCACAACGCACCTTTTGATATTTAATGGTAGTATTGCATTGTTTAATGATATTATTATCAGATAAATGAGAGCTGGCTGGGATGCTGCACTCAAAAACAAACTACCAACTTCTCCCTGTCAAACCAGGGCTTCCTGCAGGGATATGTGTCTGCTGGCTCTGGTTTTATTCAACGTTGTCATTAATGATTTAGACAATGGAATACAGAATACACTTTCCAGAACAGCCACTGGCAAACTTTGGGAGAAAAAAAAAATAAAAAACAACCTTCAAAAAATACTATGGCAATGGAGAATGATCCTGGGAACGTGCAAAAGTAATGGAATTCAATAACTCACACACAGGCACAGGATTAGAGTCAGAATCAAATGCAGAAAGAGCAGTCATTTGCTATAAAACAAAAATGACCTGAACATTGTGTTATCGTGACTTACTCTGATGAAATTTATCACTGACTGGTAATTTCACATACTCTCTGTACAAAAATTACGTATTTTTCACTTATATATAAGTTACCTACACAAACTTTATTTGCCTTTTACAGCTCGCTTAACTTTTAGCATATTCAATTATTTTTTAAAGATATATTTCTGTCTTTTCTTCAGTTTATTGCTATCAGCATTTCCTGGCTTGTAAGCACAAATGGAAATAATAGAAAAAACACTGCTGGGAAAGGAAGTCAGGTCATATAAAAAATGCACCTCCAATACACAGACGTTTTTAAAAGAAGAGCAGTAGGCACAGTATCTTTTTTCTGTATTTATTATTATAAATCTAGGAAAATTAGGACAAGAGTAATTGCCTCATTCCTAAATATTCATCACCATGTTCCTAAAAATATTATAAACAATTAAAATACATTTTAGAACATATTAGCCAAACCATGTGACTAAGATGTGACCTCGGGTTTATTAGTTCAGACAACCTGTAGCTGAAAAAGCAACTAAATGGGCTAAAAATAATTATGCTTTGCAGATGTACAGAACTGGATTCCTTTCCACGCTGAATTCATTCAAATTTGTTAAAATCAGAAGAGAAAATCCACAATAAATCCTGCTGACCTACAGAGATCAGCTGAAGTCTCCTATTTCTACATTCATATCTCCAAAAGGCCGATTTGGGCCCTTAATCTTCATCTTTAATCTTAATGACCATGGGATTATCTCTGGGCTTTTTCATCATCTTCAGCAGCATTTCTACAGCCACACATTTCAGATGCCTCTCCCTTTAGAGCACTCAAAACAGGGCACAGGGGTTTCCTGGATATTGTGACAGCTCTTATTTTAGCATCAACACAAAAATTAGTGTGCAACCACAAGAACTCAAAACACAAATGTCATAAAAGCTCAGGCTTTCCATTTCCTCATTTCAAAAGCTGTACTTGGATATCGAGATTGGTCCTGGATGAACAAAAACTTTAACATTTGCATAGCACTGGATCTTCATGACACCAGGGGATCAGACCCAGCCACCAGGGAAGGCTTGGGCTGCTTTAACCTCACCTCCCTCTATGACGAGCTGACCTGCTTAGTGCCAAAATGATTCATTCCTGTAGCTTAAAACAGAAAGCTGGGGTTTTTTTGTTTTGGTTTGGCTTTTTGTTGTTGGCTTAAATTGCAGGAAGCAGTTTACTGAGATTGTGAATTTTTGCTGGGAAGACTTGGGCCACAGATGTGCTCTGGAACTGTATTTTTACCACTTGAAAAACTCAACTGTCCATTTACAAAAAGCTCTGCTAGTACAGATGATCAGCAATTAAAACCAGAACGTCAGCCTTGGGACAACCTGGTGCACAGAACAAATTTATTTTAGTAATTTTAAACTTTTTTAAAAGATTGTGGTAAAGGGTCCAACAGAAACCCCAAACTCCAAGTTCCTTTAACATTTTTCAGCAGAACTTTAAAACAGGTAATGGTAACAAGAAATTTAAGCCACTGTTTTTGAGGTTCAATAAAAGCAAGGTCGTGAGACATCAGTACTAACACTACTAATCTCTACCAATCATTTTTAATTTAATTAAACATGTACCCTCAATAACTCACTGTTGGTAGTAGATTCCTTTTTTGGGTTTTTTTTTTGGTAATGAATGTCCTCTTGGCTCATTATTCTACAACCATGGGAGGTCAGTTGTCTTTGACACTCTCAATTAATACATGTCAGCCATGACTAGGATGAGTGACTTGGCAAGAAAATTGTTTCCAATGCTTCCCAGAGTGAAATCCTGCTCTCAGCACCTTCCAGTGCAAACAGGACTTTACCTCTGTGCTACAGTAATTGAGATCTTTCTAACCACATTATGTCATTAAATGATTATATTTACAGGCTACCTACTAGAATGACCCCCATGCTGAAAAGTAAATGTTTAAAACTGAGGGATTCTTCTACCAAGTGGCCTCTGTGCTGGTATTTAACAGAATTCCCTAATCTTCAGTCACTGATTTATTTCTACCTTTCAGATTGTGTTAGAACTGTCAGGTTTGTGTATGGAACCAGCCAAGCACAGACCTGACAGACCCCTCCTCACACCACTGTTACCAAAAGGACTGCAATTAGGTCCTTCAACAGGAGATTCCTCATTTAAAAAAAAAATAACTAAACCCACCTTCACTCCCATTACTGATAACCAGGTCTCATTTTCTCAAAGATTCCAACCTGAATGCTCAGCAGTCTCCTTAATCCACTAAACAGCACTTTAAATATTCTTCATTTAGTCAATATAGTCCATCATCTTAAGTACTGATGTCTTAATTTGGCCCTCTCAAAATGAAATAATACAGCAGGATGTTGGCTACACATTTCCACCGTATTTTTGTAGAATTGTATTTTTCAGTCTGGTCCAAGTCAGGGCATACTAATTTTTTACCAAGCACTTGAAATAACTAAAGAAATCTGATGTGCAAATATTTTTCACATAGAAAGATAAAATTCTAAACATGAACTGCCAAAACCTTATAAGAGCATCTTTAAACTAGTTTACAGTTCTTGAAAACTAATTTATTAGAGATTTTAATGAAGTACTTGTACCCATATGTTGAACTGTTATGACCAGTAAAATGTTTATAATGATTATATTTTTATTAATGCAAAACAATTCTGTTTATTAGAATGCATTAGCTCCAGTGACACTGAAATAAACTGGACGCAAATTAAATAATTTTGAAGTTAAACTGGTTCCAAGACAGACCTTTATAAGACATAGCTTTAAAAAGCAGCTTTTTGAAACCGTAAGATTCTGGTGGTTCTATAAACATTTTTAAGGCCATCCATGCTCTGAACTGCTCCTTTTATGAGGCGGGGATACTGAGCTGCTTCAGTGGCAAACAGCCCAGCAAAATAGGGCAAATCTGTCTAGAAGTCGATAGGAAGCAGAGCGGTAAAAGATACCCTTAAGCAATTTTACATTTAAGAGCAACCTACTTATGACAAGATACATTAATTTCAGTAGCAATAAAACCAGACAGGAGCATCTATCCCAATAATGCATTAGTTTAAAACTCCTGATTACAGAGAGAACTTCAGTGATTTTGAAATACTACCAGTGTCATGAATTACAGACTGAGACTTCATATAATCAGGGATTATGTGTCTTTAATTTTTCATTGACCAAAATCTATCAGAAATGGGAATGTGATAGCTTAATGGCCTCATGCTTAAATCTATGCAGACTGCAAACCAGTTGTGTCCTCCCTTGCCATCTGTTCCTTGATGGTACTTAATGATTAAGTCTGGTATCATAACGCACCCTAATTTGAAATATACCATTGTTTGAATGTATTTGGTGAGTTCAGTGAAACGCTACCCTGTGGTTTAGCTTACAGTAGCACAGCATTCACTTGTACAAACAAATGCTGCTTGCCTAATAAAGTTTTATTTTCTGCAAAGTCCTTTTAACTAGAATGCTGAGGTTCACTCTTGGTATCTGTCAAATATTTCAATAATTACTGCTAACAGAATTTTGGGATAGATTAAGTAATAAAGTGGCATCTTCATTATTCACTACTGGCAAGGAAATAATAAGCATGCTCAAAGTGTGTTTTACAAAGAGATTTAATACAGCAGCATCCTTTTACTGACAAAACAATAAAAAAGTCAAAATAAAATTGGGGCTTTCACTGGAGAATAACTGGTAACTTCAAACTGCTTAACATTTTACTATCTACCTTTTAGTTGTACAGCACCTGTATTTCTACCCTCGAGACTGTTTGAGCAGCAGCCAAAGTACAGCTGAAGTGGTCAAGCAGTTCTGCAGACATCTGCTCAAACACCTGAAGATATGCCAAACACTGAGATACCCTTTGCCACACAATCAGTGCTAATACCTCAGTTTAAGGACACTTTGCTAACTCTGCACTTAGCAAGGACTGACTGTGTGCACCAGAAGTTCAACAGCTGTATCCAACGTTTTCTGCCTCGTGATCATGCGAGCTTTAGGAAGCAGGCCTAGTATCAGAAGTCTTTTGGCCCTTGTGGAAAACCCCACTTCCTAGGATTATGTCCAACATCATAAACTGTTAGGAGGCTGAAGCCCTATGCCTACTTAAAAATAAAAAACAACCAAACCACGACCAACTGGCCTAACCCAAATGGGGTGGCTGGTGGGATCACAGGGAGCGCTGCCAAGAACGTATCCGTGGATACCGAGCATATGCAGACAGCTTCCCTCCTGCCAGCCTCAGCTCAGCATCTGAGCGGGCTCAACTACTCCCAGGGCAGCTGCACGGTGCCGCAGCAGCCTGGCTGGCACTCCCAGCACAGGAGCTGCGGCATTCCTCACAGCTGCAGGGTGCTAGAAGAGCTGTAGCACAGGTTACTGTGTCCTGCCCAGTAACCCCGTGTCACCCTGCTCCAGGGATGGGGACCTGCTGCACATCACAACCTCTGCGTGGTCCCACTGCACTGGCAGCATCAGCGTGAAGAGACATCCCCTCACATCTCTGCACTCCCAGGTTTACATGCGAATGAGCCGACAGCCAGGCAAAATCAAAGTACATTCAACAGGTCTGCTGACTGATCTTTAGTTTCTTCCTCCCAGGGTTTAAAAAAAAAACTGAGTCCAGAACAGCCCAGATTTATTTTTGTTCTCTTTTCCCTAACAGCAGTAAAGAAGATGTATGCAGATGAGCAAAATGTATGAGAAAACAAGAAGTAAAACAGTTCACCTGTCACTGACTAAGCACACACTTGTAGCACTGAATCAACACCCCCCAAAAATCCTAATTTCCAAGTTTACAGAGCAACTGCTGTCTTTATCATCAAACAGTATGAAATAACTTTATTACTATTGTTTCACCTTGACTATTCTTTTCCTGTCACACTAGAAGGTAGTATGTAAAAAAAATAAAGCTTTCTGCCACAAATTGAACCTAGTGAGTCACTGCTGACTGCACCAAGTAACCTGGGTGAGCTCTCCACAACAAATCAATGGATGTGGAGCAGTCTCTCTGCTCCACAGCTGGCAAAAGGTAATCTGGCTGCCACCAAATTAACAAGTGTCACTCACAGAGAGGAAAATCTATAGGATCTAGAGCAGCACGGAACACTTAACACTGATACACAAAATAAACACATCTAGGTATTAAAAATTTGACAATTCCTAGAAGAAACATCGATAAACAAAACTTTTTATTGCGGAAACATACAAGAACCAGAAAGTCTGACAAACACACACACTACTCCAACAAATCTAAATATCTTTTAAGGGACATCTTGTTGGTTTACTTGGTTGGTTTGGAGGGGTTTTTTAACTACAGATGATTTAGCAGCAAATATCATTTGAAAAGGGAGAATTAAACTGCTGTACTTGACCACATCACTTTCCAAATCAAACTAAACCCCAAACGTGTCCAGGATGCAAGAGAGTACAGGCCAAAGATCAGGAAAGCAAGAAGATGGACGTGCCACAGAAGCAAAATACTAAGGATCATGAAGCCTAAAGTTTTGACTTCAAGCACTGCATGTTATTTTCCCTCTCAAAAGCCAACATTTTTTACTTCTGAGATGAGTCCAAATTTTCAAGACCTATTCAGTTCAGTACCAATTAACAGAGTAGTTGAGAACTACTTGACTTTGTGATTAACACCTCAAAGCAACTGACCACGGGAACACTGCAAACATTGCCACCCCCATAATCCTGTGACAACAGTAAGATCAGCTTCACACATAAGCACTCCCAGATCTGCATCACAAGATGCAGCATGACTTGGCACCAAACATCCCAGGGCACTGGAGTGAGGAAGTGTTTTCACAGTGCACCTTGGGAGGATCACTCCGCAAACACGCAGGTATTAGTTCGGAAGAAACATCAGGCACAGTTATAAAAGAAGCAGAATAGGGCCAGCAAGTTGTCATCACAGGCAGGAAGCAGCAAGCAGTACAGCAGAGAAGACAATAAACACTTATGGCCCTGAGCAAATGACATTTGTGGAGCTAACATGCTTTCCAAGACATTTAAAATATTAATATAAGGGAAAATTACTATGTAGGATTTAAAAACAATACACATTTAGGCAGTCTTCTTTATTTAAGCTTGAAAAAAACTTTTAAAAGAAGATTGCAAGTACAGGTTTTTTTCTTCTATCCTAACCAACAGCACCACAGCAGCATGTACTTTGCTTTATTTGATAATCATATAACTACCAAAAATAATTTCTCCTTTGAAAGACTTGGAAAAATGTTCGCTCATTTTACTCTTGACTTTGAACTTTGCTGAAGCTACAAATTCTCAAAAAAAATTAGTTACTCCTTCAGAGTCACAGTAGTCTGACCACACTGCACTGAATATTAAGAACTGCAGGAAATATTGATGTGTGATCTGCCAAGTAAGATGGCACCAAAGCTACACAAATATTGCAGTTTTAGTGACTAGAAAGCTCTTCAGTTGTAAAGCACCACATAGATTCCCACTAAATACTTTTGGTTAGAACACCTTGACTTTAGACAATTTCCCTTCCTTAGGAAGGGAAAGAAACCCACTATAAGTAAATGATTAACAATAAAATAGACATTTTCATCTTTCTCCATACCCATTTTTAGACTAGTGACAATGTGACATTTGCCTACATTCTTTCATACATCTCCCAGTATCTGTATTCTGGTTTTGCCCAGCACGCACAATAAATATACAGCAAGCGTATACCCAAGCTACCAGGAAATTCCACCAGACACTTTTTGCTCAGGGGCTTATTTAAGAAAAACAAAGACACCACACAGAGAAAAACTAGAACAGATATTTCCCTGCAGCTTAAACCAAGATAAAATTCTGTAATAAACCTAATTGGACTGTCTTCTGTCACTATAGGAAAGGAAGCAAGTATTGGGAGTGTCTCTAAATGTGCAACACAAAGATTCACTGCGTGGCCAGGAATATGACAGACACCATTTACGAGTTCATCCCTTAAAATTTCCCAGTCCAAAAATACAACATCAGATAATTTTTGCTTGGGTCAAGCAGTAGCCTTGCTTCAATTCAAAGCCTTGGCATCAATTAATCCCATGAAATGAAGGGGAGGCATTTTGCAAACAGTGCTCAAACAACAGCCTCTGGAGCATCTTCAGGATAAAGACTGGACTCTAAAACAAAGCAAACAAACACAGAGATTCTCACACAGTTATTCCCAAATAATCTTTGACCACTGAGGTCACGTGCGCTGACAAAGCAGCATCTTGGAAAAATGTCTTGATCCCTAAATAATTACTACCTAGGGAAAAGTGGTGCATTATGAAAGACAAGGAAGGCAAGAAATTGCTATTTAGCTAAGAGAAAAAAGAAGAGGAATCAAAAATAAGAGGAACATATGAACAAACACTAAACTTAAAAGTTCCTTCTTAACAGAAGAAACAAATGAGGATAATCTAGAAGTAAATCTCTAATTTGGCGTAGCATAAGATGAGCTTGATTTAGCACCCAAATTCAGTTAACTAGGTTAGTTTTTAAAAGAAAGACCAGAGCAGAGCAAGACTTAGCAAAGGTTTGTGGTGGAGAGATCCCCAGACCAGCCATGAAATCTGAAGCAGCACAGCCTTGCCACTGAAGGGTACAAGCTGATCAGCCAAGTGTCTGTAGCTAACTTAAAACCCTGGATTTTACTGCTGCTGTTATTCTCATGGAGTGCTTTGAAACAGCATGTAGAATACAAAATGCAAAATTCTGTGAAAAAGAAACTGTAAAGCCATAGTGAACGTAGGTTCTTTCCTTGACAGAATGCTTTCAATGCTGAGACGAGTTATTTTGGTATTAGATCTAAGATGGTTATTTATGGAACAGGTTGACAGACTTAATAGAAAACCTCTGAATGTATTAAAAAATAGTTTCAAATTCAGTTTTTATTCCCTGGCCCAAGGTACTAGCCTAGAGTAAGGACGGGGTATGTAGCAGGCTACCAAAAGAAGTAAGGAGACAGAGTCAAAGAAAGATAATCAAGATGGCACATGAAGGAGAGGAAAGAAGTGAATGTAGATGTGTAAAGGAAGATTAGATGATTTAATTCCTAATCTTCAAAACCTTGCAAGGAACAAGAGTGAACAGAGTAGTTTCCTGCTCAGAAATAAATCAGGGTAGCCAGGATGAAGGAAAGCAGACATCAGCTGTGGAAAAGGGTACAAAAGCCTAACAAAAACTAGTAAAACAGAAAGAAGTGAGGATCAAAAACTTCAAGCGTTCCATGTTCAAGCCATGCATTTTCCCCCTTTATCTATCAAAAACCCAACCACCTCACAAGCGCAGGTATCAGTCTGTGTCCACCTCACCTGCCCAGTTCAGAGCTCACTGCAGCCTGATGGTCCAGTCTGAAATTATTCATCATTACACTAAGAACTACATTTTCCTTTTCTCTAATCAAAAGGGTTTAATTCCAACAGTCCTGGTGTGCGTTGTGCTGGACCACTTCTTAAAGAATTTGCTTCTTGTCATAGGTTAGCACACTTCTTTACAAAAAAAGTGACTGTTACAAATTCAGCTTTCATGAACAAAAATCCCAGCCCTGGGAGCAACAACTCTCACAAAGTCCAAGCAACACCTTGCACCTGTGGAAACCTGACAGAGCACATCTGGGAAGCGTGAATCTAATCCATGAAGTGATAAAGGTGTAGACTTAAAAATATCTGACCTTTTCCTAAAAGACATGTTCCTACTTCTGCTGCCAAAGTCACCGATTTCCTTTTCCTCAAAACTCTTTTCCATTTCCCCAGCCAGCCAGAGCCTGGCTGAAGCTGCCTCTCCCTCCTTGGTCTCCCCAAGAAGGAGTTAATTGGATTGAGTGGCTGTTCCTGCACTCTTTCACAGAGCCAGGCAGCTGGCTCCAGCACTGGAGATGGAGTCCAGTTTTCAGGGGAAGATATAGGCAAGCCAGAAGTATGGGCTGGCAAGCTCAACTGCTTGGAAAAAAGCACACAACTGAAGGTTGAGAGCTCAGAACAGCAGCCAAGGAAGCTGTCCACATTCTAGGCACACACCACCAGGGTGGTGGGAGGAAACAGGCAGCCAGTCCACCTGGAAAATTTGATGGTGTGAAAGGCCTGCAAGTGGATCCAGTCAACAAAAAACAGTGGGAGAATGGTAAAAGGGGAAAAACCCAGGAGAGTAATAAAAGACTTCACCTTTGAAGCAGTTTTCAGCATGTCTGGATGCAAAGACTGATATGGAAAGTATCACTTAATACATGTAATTAAGACCAAAGTTATAAATGGCACAGTGGGATGAAAACAGCCAGGTTTTCCAGACAGTGGATTAAATTAACTCAGTTCCAGAGTTTGGTTCTGTACATTACCAACTCTGCATACAGTCTGGGTCCAATAGTTCCTTTAGACCAGATTTATTTCCACAAATACAAAGCATAATAAAATAAAACAATTAAAGCTAAAATGCTGTTTCAAGTCTTTGTTGCTTGACCAAATATTAATGGTGGTGGTAAATTTAATGAAAGCCCCAATCTTGTAACTAGTTGCAGCTGTCTCTTTTTATTCAAAGGAACCAGCAAGACTCTTGTCAGTTTGGGAACCACAGCCCATACTAAAAGACTTTCAGCATTTCTTACACAATCCTATTGGAATTCAGTTAACAAATATCAGAGAACAAGACCTATCAAAAATGGAAATAAATACCACTCAGAAAATGAGTGTTTCTGTAAAAATACTGTGATTTTTTGGATCAGAGGAGTTTATAAACAGTACAATGCTAAGACTATTGAAAAAAAACTGAGGTGGTGTTAATCAGGTTCTGGAAAAATAGCTCCAGGACAACTGAGTATTATTTTACTGCAATTGTACTTGGGTGTGCAACAGGTGACTAATCCATTGAATTATACTGGTTCGCTGATTTCAGTACCATACACAACAGATTTTACTCAAGCCTATGAGCACTTTATAATGTTAGAAGCATTACAGTACAGAGGTGCAGTGAAGGTATGAAGTATTCCTGGTATGCTTCTCCACCTCCCTGCCATGGCAGAGCACCACTGCAGTGATCTCTCGGGCTCTGATTTATTTCCAAGAAGCATGACCCCTTTTTTGTATCAAAGAGCACAAAGATAAAGGCTCAGATTTAGAAAGACAGATGGGTTTCTATCCACAAGTATCAGATACTGACTGATCCCAGCAGAAGGTAAGTAACCGGATACTTCTGAAGAATGGGACCTAAATTTAAACAGGAAATTAGAGACATTCTCTCAAGTTAGGAGCTAATATTATAAACACTGGAACTCTCCTTAATTAAAAATAAAATTAAAAAAATAATAACTAAATTGGCCTGCAGCATCTCCGGCAAGGAAGAGCCCTTCAGATGTAACTGGACACTGAACAGAACTTGTGCAATTTTCACATGTCCCGAAACATCCAAAAAGTCAAAGGTAAAAAACATAGAAGGAATGTGATGAATTCTCTCACGGATGATGTATCAATGCTGATACACCCCACAATCTCAGCACCGCCAGCATCCTGCAACTATTCCAATGCTGACTCCTCTCCTCCCTGTCTGAATCATTACAACGGTTGAAAAAAAAGCTGATCCAGACAAGCACAAGGAGAAACAAATGCTGGACTGACAAACTCTCACTTGTAGATGATGGAGGGCAGGATTAACTCCTTTTTAACTGAACAAAAAACCTTCTCTAACTAACAAAGCCACTTTTTTTTTTTGACTGTGTAACTGTTTACAAACCATTCCTAATCCAATATTACCACTCACTTTTATGGTCACAGAATTTGTTTTTTCAACATTTGGCAACAATAAAGTAAGTATTAAAGTATATACGCAGCAGGACCACAGCACCTCTAACAGCCTCCACTGCCATAGCTCCTAACCACAGACCTCTAGTTCTCATGTGAAGTCACTGAGCTTTAAAAAAAATCCAAAACAAACAACCAAAAAAAATTCCCCAACCCCAACATTCTGAGGAAAAACACTTTCTTTTGAAGTCACGTGACAAATATTTTTCTGCCATATTTCCTCAATATATGGTAATAAAGAAGGAAAGGAAAATAAAAGAGAAATAAAACCAGAAAACACTGGAAATAATCTATATTGGTGATTAGCTAGAGCTGCATCTTTGCAGTGTTTTTGCAAATGAAGGTGCTTAATAGGTGGATATTCAAAGTGAACAGGACTAGAAGTTAACACAGGTTTCCACAGTGACTTCACCGCAGACAGCATCACACCGCAAAACATGAAACAATTTTTCCCCTATTTCAATCCTGGCACAAAACCCAAAACAAACTGAACCTTCCCAAAACATGAACAGAGTTCTAAGAGGCAATTCTAAGCAGTAACCACCCGTAATACATTTCAGTTCCTAAAAGACCTTCCAGTGTAGGGAAAAATATTTCTAAAATTAATTTTATTTGTACACCAATGCTTTTAGACACACCTCCAGTTTGAGGCAGTTTTCACTGTTCTGACTACCAAACTATTTTTTTTTTAATTTACATCTCCAACGTGTATTTTTCACACATACACACCCAATGCTTCCTAAGTACAGCAATCATGGCAGGTCAAGGATGCACAAAGCCACAGCCAAATTCAACACACAGTGCCTTAGGCATGGGAATGTTCCTTCTCCACAATTTTCCATACATGCATCAGGTATCAGTTTATACTCAGTATTAAAAAACTGACTGATAAAAGCTTAACTTTAAGACTATATTCTCCAAAATCACCTTGTTGCAGAGCTAAATTTGCCTTCCAGCTGTTGAACTTTTTTATCCCATAGAAGTTCTACATATTAAATGCATGGCCACAGCTGACAATCTACATATTTTATGTAGTCCAAGAAAAAAAAGAAGGAAGCTGTAAAATAAAAATAGTATTCTTCAGTGAAATGCATCACTTAAAATTCTTATTAAAGTGTGCCAGAATCTACTCAGGATTTTTTTTTTTTTCAAAAAGTTCCATTCACATCAAGTTCTCCACATTTTTCAACATCAGAGTGAATATTAGAAGTGAATACTTGGGAGTTTTAGTTATACAGAAGTAGGTGACAAGGAAAATACTGGTTTCAAAAGGCTGTGAATTCACACTTAAATGTGGTAAAGTGTTGCTCTTTTGACACAGGTTAGTTACACAAGCTGAACACCAAGGGCAAAAACTTTTAAAGCATTAAATATGAGTAAAAGCTATAAACGGAGCAAGAGGATGCCCATCCCTGAGCAGTGTTCCTGAGGAACAGCTGCCAATACAAGCTGCTCACGCACTGATGGATGTACCCAGCCAGCAGTAAGCCCCCAGCTTTTCATGCCTATACAGAAAATAGATGTATTTCTCTGCAGAGACTTAAAATATATTTTAAAAAAAGGTATGTAGAAATCTTTGCACTAGTAACACTTTTATGATTATATCACTAGACAAGTGTTACTCTCCAGCATGACAGTAGTGGGCAACATTCCAGTCAAAATTATGATTAACAGAGAGCCACTGTAAAGGAGTTTTTCTAAAAACCAGAGTTTTCAATAAACAGTTTATAGACGCATGTAAAAATGTTTCTTCTGTGGGCTGTAGCCAGAAAACACCCTACACTCACAATTAAAGCATCAGCTTTACCACTTAACTGCTATCTACTCTAATTTGGAAGCGTGGAAAATGAAAAGGAAGGAGTTTAAGGACAGTCCTTTTGCTCAGTGAACAACCCTATGAGAGTTGCACGCCATCCTTAAGTTGCATGTCACGTGCACCAAGATATGGATTAGAATCTTATTAGCCAAGCAAATTTATTCAAAATTTTCTTTATAAGCATGACTTACAGCAGGATAAACCTTTTTTATGCCTCTCAGTGGAAATCTGGGAAACTGTTTACAGTCATCCCATTTTCCAGTAAGTTCTACAATGATGATTCAGCCTGTATCACACTATACATCCTGCAAATACATTGCTCGGACATTCAGCTGTGCAGAGTCGGGATCTGCCACGATCCCAAGTCTCCTCTTAACTCACCACATGACCGTGTCAAGCACAAATGAAAGTAATTTACCAAGGTCAATATAGGGAGAGAAGGAAAAGGGTTTTTCACAAGGCAGCAAAAAAAAATACAAGAGAAACAAACCAGCAAAAAAGAACCCCAAAGCAGCGCTTGTCCACACTCACATTTGCAGCATGACTTCGTTCAGATACACTCCATCCACCAGCGCCACATATTCCTCCAGGTTGGTGCCATTTCCTCCAGCTAGCGGTCCGAATGTCTTCACCTGGAACAGAACCAGCAGCAGCACCGTGACACCAACTCCACCTCGCTCCCTGCCGCAAGGCTCTTCTCCTCAAACAATGAGCAAAAAAACCCAGGAATGTCTGAGGGGAAAATGAACGCTTACCCAGGTGACAAGAGGGCTCGACATGAACTGCTCCAGAAGGGGTGTGAAGATCTCGTTCTCCATTTTACAAAAAAACGGTTAACATCAATGCAGCTCCTCTGACGCAAAAAATAAAGATAAGTCCTTCACTGCAGCAACTCTCCAGAATGCTCCAAGGATTCAGCTGGAGTGAGTGAACCCCATTTTTACCAAGCGATGCAACAGCAACAAAAGTCAGTGCGCTGGCAAGCGGGATTTATCTTCCTCTTTCAACAAAAAATGCATCTGAAAGTCCATTTACGCGATTTTCAGCCTTTCCATTGATGCCTCTCCCTTCCTACATAGCGAAGGGGTGGAAGGAAGGAAGGAAAGAAAAGAGGGAGGCTGCCTAGCTACTGGGATTCTGCATCAGACAAAAAAAAAAAGAGAGGAAGGAAAGATCTGCTTCAGCAGCGGCAGCGCCGCAGAAAGGAAGGAGAAATTCCAGCGAAACTCCGCAAGCTCATCCTGCCCCTTCCCCACAAAAACAGCCCCAACCCCGGGCGAGGGGAGCAGCGAGGGCAGCGACCCCCGCCCCGCTCGCAGCCAAGCCCGCCGTGCTGCGGCTGCACCAGAGCCCCGCTGGCCCCCCGCAATGGCACCGACAGGGAACCGGCCCCCGGAGGGATCGGGGGCTATTTTAAATCAGTTCCCTTTTCTATCCCTTCCCTTTTCCACTAAACTACGACGCCAGAGAGCGGCAGGATCAGCACACGCCGCCCGGCCCCGCAGCCTCGCCCTTCCCCCGCGCTGGCCGCTCCCCTCAGGCTCCGCTCTCCCCTCGCCGCTCCCGGAGCGCCCACCGACCCCTCCCCAGCTGTTCTCCTGCCGCTCCACCACCGATCCCGCGGCGCCAGCTCCGCTCCCCACCCCCGTCCTCCCGAACTGCGGGGCCACCTCGCCTCAGCCAGCGCGGCCGCGCCGCATCGCTCGCCCCGTCCTCGTCCTCCTTCCCTCCCTGCTTCCCTCCCGCTCTCCCTTCCCCACGGGCGGCTCCAGCGTGCGGATCCCTCCGCCCGGAGCCGGGTATCCCTCCGCCGCCGCTCGGGGATGGCGGCGCGATTAGAAAGGGGCGGGGCCGCGGCGAAACCGCTGCAGGACTCGCGCCTGGCGCGCGCGCGCGCGCGAGACGCGGCCGCGGGCACCGCTCAGCCTTCGGCGTGAGTGAGGGGTAGAGATCCTCGTCCCTTCCCCGCTCCGGGAATAAAGGTGCCCCCTGAGGGAGGAAAATGCTCTTCCAATCCCCCTTGTGGGGGGAATAAAGGTGCCCGTGAGGGAGTTGCTCTTCCATTCCCCTCTTGTGGAATAAAGATGCCTGTGAGGGGAAAACTCAGCGCCGGAGGGATATTCTCCATTTCCCTTAGGAGAATAAAGGTGCCCGCGAGGGAAAAGGTGTGGGCGGGAGGGAAATGCTCTTCCATTCCCTTCTTGGGGAATAAGGGTGCCCGTGAGGGGAAAACTCAGCCCAGGGGCGATATTCTCCATTTCCCTTAGAAGAATAAATGTGCCCGTAAGGGGAAAAGCACGTGAGGGAGGAAGAGCGGGAGATGCTCTCCCCTTCCCCTTTGGGGACTAAAGGTGCCCGTGAGGGAAGGAAAAAGCGCGGGGGGAGAGGCTCTTCCAATCACCTCTTGTGGAATGAAGGTGCCCGTGAGGGGAAAAGGGCGGGAAGGAGATGCTCTTCCTTTCCCCTTTGGGGAATAAAGGTACGTGTGAGGGAAAAGCGTGTGAGGGAGGGAGATGCTCTTCCATTCCCCCCTTAGGGAATAAAGGTGCCTGTGAGGGAGAAACTCGGTGTGGGAGAGAAATGACCTTCCATTCCCCCCTTAGGGAATAAAGGTGCCTGTGAGGGAGAAACTCGGTGTGGGAGAGAAATGACCTTCCATTCCCCGCTTAGGGAATAAAGGTGTTCATGAGGGAAAAAGTGTGGGAGGAAGAGATGTTCTTTCGTTCTCCTTTGGGCAATAACGGTGCCCGTGAGGGAAAAATGCGGTGCAGGAGCGAGATGTTCTTCCATTTCCCTTTTTGGGAATAAAGGTGCCCATGAGGGGAAAAACTCTTACCCTCAGGAACTGGAATCCAGAAGGTGGGCAAGTTTTCCCCCCAGGAAGTGGAATCCAGAAGCAGGACAGGTTTTCTCCTCAGGAGGTGGAATTCAGACACACCCTTGTTAAGGCAAATTCCAACTTTCTGGAAAGGTTTTGTGGGGAATCACAGAATGACAAGCAGTATGCTGGCCTGATCCATTGTCCCTTCCCTGAGCCTTCTCCTGCTACTTGTGCTTCCAATATTCAATCCTGCATTAATATGCATGGATATATCTGCTTAATACATTATATGGTTCATTGACAAAGCATTTCACAAAATCTCAAACTAAATCCAGCTTCTCTTCTGTGTGGTATAAATTAAATTGCAGCAGCATTTTTTTCAAATACCTTTAGTTTTGCACATCCAATTAAAAAAAAACAAACCACCAAACCCACAAAACATTGCAATAGAAGTGACTGAAATTAAGTGCTTTTGAAAAAAATCAAGTAACAGCTAAACAGATTATGTTTTTCTTAATCCAAATACTGGATATGCATTTTTCCCCATGTCCAAGATTGGGAAAAAAACTAATTCCAATTGTGACCTGTTTCCCATGAAGAATGCCTACGTAACAGATTAGAAAAATAAATTATGGACCTTGCAATATTAGTCTATCTTTTGCATTCTAAAGATTTTTAAAAATTTAAACAATGTTGCATAGTTAAATGACTTTGATTCTCACTGTGTTATTTTTTCAGCAAAAATCAGGTCTTTCCCTCCCAAACCAGATCTCTAGAGTGAACTCAGCCCTCCTGTGAAACAAAAGAAATAAGGAAGGGCAAAGGAAAACTCTGCAGTCTTGGTTCTGAATAAGAACCTGGTGATCCATGGGTGAAATAACTGCCAATAAATTCCCAGCCCTTAAAGGCAGCCACAAAAGCATTTTTGTACAAGCCTGACCAACCAACCGCTCCCCTCCCTGTGTCTGGCAGCAGTCTGTAAACATGCGATTGTGCCCTCAATGCCACGGAACTGCCCTGGCTCATCCCCTTGTTTCTTGCGGGCTCTAATTAGGCAGTAATGACTTTGGCATAAAGCAATTTCTAGGAATTAGAGACCGACCAGTAGAAGTTGATAGCCCATGTAGTAGTAACAGCAGCTGGCTCACAGGAACCATTTTATTCTGAGATTCCCTTGCGTTAAAAATTGAATTAAATGGTTTTAGATATTTTTGCTTCCATCCACGTCATGCAGTTGGCCTGTGTGCTCAGCATGGCTGTTGATCACTGTTCCTGCAGAAAGACGGCTACATTTTAGATACGAAATGCACTGTCAGCTGTTTTATCTCGGATGATTTACAGTTCCCTATTTGAACTGGAGATTAGTACAAGATAAAAAGTACAAGAAAAGGTATCCAGACGCAGTCAGAGGAGTTTTGTTTTCGGTTTTGGTTTGGGTTGGGTTTTGTTTTATTTCTTTTTTTCTCAAAACTAAGAGCCTTGAAAAGCTGTAAAGAAGCTCCAAAGTTTCTTCTAAGTAGCTTCCACTTTGTCCCACCAAGTGTGAGAATATTACCTCATTTCCAGGTACACACAGGCACCGACCAGGATGAACCGCTGCCAGGGCAGATGTTTGCAGTGGAGTCAGAGCCAGAAGAACCTAGCTTGCAGCCACCTCAGCGAGGTGAGACAACTCGCCCTAGGACAGGAAGCTGTCAGCCTTTGATTGCTGAGCCCTTGTTTGACAGACAACCCTTAAAATGAATTAAAATGTTTGTCTTTCGAGTTGTTTCTCTGATCCTGAACTGAATGCGGAAGGCTTTCATTTTTAGCATGGCTGTCGGGAGTCCCAGGAGTATTGTTCTAGGAAATACTTAGAAGTCACAGCTCTACAGGGCTACATTACTGTAACCTGTAGCTTGTGATATATTTGGCTGCATTGTTTTAGCACTTTTTACCTGGGAAGGCTCCTAAAATAAAGTTTCATGACTGCACTTGAGAGTGGTAAATCCCAGAACTGTTACTAGAATTTGGTACCAGCTGAGGAAGTTGACAGCTGAAGTTAGCTGACCCAGAAACAGAGAAGAAACATTATTACAAAACTGAAGTTTTAATAGTTTTAATTATTCTAAGAACGTACATTCAGGAATATTTTGGAACTAAAAAAAAAAAATCCTTTTTATAATTTGAAAAAATGCGTAGAGAACATCTCCTTTTCTGGAACAGCACCGTCAGTATTTAATACAGACTGTGGCCTACTGCTTCTGAAAAAACAGATTTAGAGATTTAACCTTGTTGTTTGAAGAGCAGTGTTTGTTCTTGTACAGGTAAAGCACCCCCATTGCTTCTTCTGCATCTCCCATGTACCACAAAGACTCTACACAAAAGACATGGAAATTATAAATGATCTGTGCCTAGATCCCAGATCTGCAAATTACAGTTACTTCATCTTCTCAGTGACTTTTTTTTTTGCTGTAGCATCATTTCCTGTACCTGCTATTGCAAAATAAAAATTGAAAAAGAATGACTAGAACACAACCTGATGCCTTAAATCTGCAGAAAGCAAGAAAGTGTAACCATGTACAGCCCCTCTTACCTTGTCAGGGTTTGTCAAAACATTTTGGGTCAGCCCTGCCTGCAGTGAGCCAAGGGAGGGGACAGTTTGGGGAGTAGATTACAACCAACCTGCCCTTTTTAGCTGATGCAAGACGCAGTGGTTTTCTCTTCCTCTTGTACACGAGCAAAGGAAAGAGGTGACGCTGCTCTCGTTGCTGGCTCTGCCTCCCAGTCAGCACTGCTGGGTTGATGGCCTTTGCCTGATGGGACTTCAGAAAACAGGAAAAACAGGGACCAAGTGTGGATGTTTGGGATCCACAGCAGGATTATGAAACCACAGCCAAAACTGGAATGTTCTGAATATGGGCTGACTTGATAGGACAGTGTCTAGTGAAAACTGCAAGCCAGTGACAAGGACAGCCACCTTCCTAGTCCTGTGTTTGCCTCCAGAGAATCCCGTTTCCCTATCAAACCAAGACTATAGGAATAGATGGGGCAATAAAGAGAGGAGTAAGGGCGCTGAGGGGTTGAACCTTTTTAAGTATGGCTAGGAATTCCTAAAGGTCCCACAAATACAGGAGACTAAAAGTTACTTTTTGTTCCACAGGAGTGGAAAGCAGGGGAAATCCTTCTGTAACATGAATAAAGAACTGAAAATTCCACAGCAATTCTTGAAGATTTCTTTCCTGCTGCAGCATCTGCTCTGACGTGACCAAAATTCCCCATCAGCTTTAAGGGAACTTCCTGAGAAAATTGTAAGTAACCTCAAAATGAGGGCATTCTGAGTGAAAAATTAAGAAGAAAACCGTGGGGGCTTGGGGAAAGTTGGTGTTGTCCATTTAAGATTTTTTACAGATCCCAGACATTTTACAGTTTGTGTCCAATTGTAGCAAGTAGCAAGAAATTAGTACAGAGACAGCAGACAAAGAATACCCTGTATGGGTACCGGCATCAGATGCATCAGAATTTCCTGTCAGGCACAACGTTCATTGCAAGAACAGATACTGACCATTTCTAGCCATGCCTACCTAACATATCCACACTTTCCTTCCAGGACTACGTGGACAGTACTTAAAAGATGAAACATTTGGTAAAAGTGTCATATTTAATACTGGCATTCCTCTGAGGAGGGAGGAGCCTACAGCTTTTTGTTTCTCTTCAATCAGTTGAACAGGCAGGAAGAATGTTACTGTGGCAGGCCAGCTGATGTGATCAGAAATAAACCAAGTACTTATCTTGATTTTTAAACTTAAGAGCCATTCCTAAGTATTCCCACAGGTTTAAACTCTCAAAAGGGTGTCAGAGAAATACTCCCTTTCAAAGAAAATTCATTTGAACTTACTATTACAATTCAGCTCTTTTTCCTGTTTAGCCAATAAAACATTTATCTGTTTCTGACTGTCATCTGTGAACTACAAGACTGTCTAATAACACGGTTTGTGAATTTCCCTTTGTTATTTGCTGCATACAAAGGAAATAGATTGTTATTTTCCTAAAAGCAAGCACTGAGTATTACAGCAAGAACAGCAGCTACCAGGACAATAGCTTTGGTACTCACTTCTGTTGTGGCCAGTGGAGTGAGACTGAGCAAAAGCTCTTGCTGACATGCCTTCTGTCAGACAAGATCCTGCCAGTGCGAGCAGCGTTTCTTATGAACTGGGTCAGGAAGATGAATTACAGAGCACGCTCTGCATTTCCTCTGATGAGGAGCAAAGTGCAGCCCAGGCTGCTCATTGTTAGCAGTCACAGCTGCCCGCGGATCTGCAGATCCGTGGCTTAGGAAAGCAGGATACTGGAATTGTATCAACAGCGCTAGGCCATCTCGGATCCCTGGTGTACCGAAACGTTGAGCTTTCTTCTCTAGTGTTTTCCTTCAGCATGGAGCACTCTCCCCATTCAGCTTCACAAAACAGAAGAGGTTTTGTATCCCCGGGGAAGACTTTTGTACCTCTTAAAACTCCATTTGACTCAGTTGTGCTTTATTATGACCTTAAGTTTGCTTTCCCTCACACAACACCACATTCCTGGTAATTGGCTCCCTGTCCTTTGCCATGGACTCTTGCTGGTGCCTCCCTACTTTCGCCCACATTTTCGCAGTCTTGATGTCACCTGACCCCAGTAGCTTGGGCAGTGCTGCCATGAGACCCAGATTTCTGAGCTCAGGAGAGGTTATTAATTTCCAGAGCCCTGCATCACCTTTGATGTTAGCATATCTCATTAGAGAGGCATTCCTCACCAGCTGGAGGTGGATCTTCCCGAGGTCAGGAAATAATGAACTGGGTGGAGAGCATTTCGTCTTCGAGATTTCCATTGGTGTACATGGACTTAGTTATGAAAAAATATACAGCACTAAGAACGCAGCTGTAGTAGAATCATTTCAGTTCAAACCCCTGCTCTTCTGAGCTCCCTCCCTCCGGATTATCCTATCCATTTTCATGTCCGATTTTACCCCTGGTTATTTGTCAAATTATTTACGTCCGAAAACAGCTTTTCTCTCCGTGAAATACTGGTGAAACAATTAAAAGCTTTGAAGATATCCCTATTTTGCCTTTGGGAAAATCATTTGACAAGCTTATACAACAAGAAAACACAAGTTATTTACAGCATTACACTAAAAAGACTGATACTAAAATATATGAACTGATTAACAGAAAAAACTATAGGTCATGAAAAAATAATTAATGCTGGCTTAAAAAAATAGTAATTACACTTATTAGATAGCATTCCTGATGAAGCTTCTTGCAAGAGGGTGGATTTCTGAGTCAGTCACCTGAAACTGGGAACACACTACTCGCTCACACCTCTTTCAGACACCACCATTAACTGTATGACCCCTTCGTTTGCACTGAGTCCAGAGGGTTCAATTCACTGTGATACCAGTTGAATTGTGAATTTCATTGGCGATGAACACAAAATTGGGATTCTTACCTAGTCCCGTTCATCTCTGGAAAATATGCCATTTTTTAACCCAAATCTACCACCCTTTAAAATTTCTTATTGAAGTATTTTTCTATGACAGGTAATTTTTCTTCTGCTAAAACCTACAGTGATACATTTGGTCATTGCGTTTAGGCTTTTCCAAACCACTGTCATCAACAGCTATTTCCTGCCTATTCCTTTCCAGTGCCTAAATATCTCCCTCGGGTGGATTTTTTTTGCCAGCTTTATGTACCTATAAAATGCTCTATTTTTTCCTAAGATGGTCATACAATATTGAAGTTCTTTATGATTTTTACATTCCACTGTGTAACACAATTTCTGAATTAAGGGTATAGCAGTGTGCAGTGGCTGAAAGGTCAAAGGATGGTTCAGCAAAATACTAAATTTCCTTCTAATTTCAGGCTTGTACTGAGATGTCAATTGCTTGGGATTTTTTTAATCTATTATGAAGAAATTTAACACACTCCTGATTATTAATGCTAATATTAATCAGCAATTACCTAAAATTACTACTGAAACAGGGTGCCCAGGGGAGTGGTGGAGTTCCCATCCCCGGAGGGGTTTAAGCCATGCAGATGTGGCACTTGAGGACACAGTTTAATGGTGGCCTGGGCAGGGCTGGGGGAATAGTTGGACTCGATCTTAAAGATCTTTTCCAATCTAAAGGAGTCTATGACTTGTTTGGGTTTTTTTAATAACCTGGGTAATACTAGAATTCTTATTTCTATGTATTTCAGTCTTGATTTCGGCGCTTGATAATTCTTGTGTGGGCCAGAGAAGGTTTAATTTTTATTAAGGTCATTACTTTTAAATATTAGTAAGAGGTCAAAATATATATTAAGTATTAAAATATAATAGATATATTTGATATACAAAGTAAGAAGAACATTGTAGCCCTTTTCACACAGAAAATGCTCTACTACAATAATGAATAGTTTGAAATTTAATTCTTTCTGCTTTTATCATCTATAGGATATTTTTGATCATAGAATTAGTCTACCTTAACAGTCCGCCTTAAAAGGATGAGATTATTCAGCTTATTCAGGCTGTATCTCTGCAAAAGGAAAACACCTTAACAAAGAATGGTTTGTTGCTGACCTGCAGCTGGTTATGGTATTTCATCTGAAAGCCTATTTAAGTCCTTAATGGTAACATTTATTCCCTCTCCCTCAGAGGAGTATTTTACAAACAAAATTAATTAACAAACGAGGACAGCCAATTTTGTGCTATAGTTGAGACTGACAGTCACCCAAAGGGGTGTTGGCAGTAATAATAATCATTATCCCAAAGCATGGAGAGGTCTCCTGCCTCTGATGAGATCCGTGCTGGAGCTGGAGCTCCCAGCCTGGGTGCCTGTGGGGCACAGAGAACAGGGAGCTGCTGGCAAGAAAGCAGAGGCTGCTGCAGGGGGCTTGTGTACTAATAGTGGAAATAGCCCACGAGTAACCTCTGACTCAAATTATCCACCTCTGCTCCCTGGAGACTTCCCCCTGTTCATCCACACTTCCATTAAAAAGATGACTGACATGCTTCCAGCTTGTGAGGCTTTTTTTTTTTTTTTTTTTT